>JAHRHZ010000097.1:9108413-9147080 GCA_024137785.1 Ginglymostoma cirratum
CACACCTTGTTATCTCATTTATCATGACTCACTGGTTTCTGTTCTTAAGCCAAAGTTTTTGTCCAAGATGACACTGAACTTCCTATACCATGAGCTTCAATTCCAAGACGATAAGAAGAAGTAGGCCATTCAGCCCATCAAGTCTGCTCTGCCATTCAATGAGGTTATAGCTGATCTAATAACCTCCAACTTCACTTTCCTGCCTTTTCCCTTGATTCCCTGATTAAAAATCTGTCTAGCTCAGCCTTGAATAGTCAACCCAGCCTCAACAGCCTTCTGTAGTGAAGAATTCAATGGGTTTACTTCCCTCTGAGTGGAGAAATTCTTCCTCTTATTTGTCATAAATGCGTGACTCCTTATTTTGAGATCAGGCCCTCTGGTCTTAGATTCTCCCACAAGGGATCCTTTCCGCATCGATCCTGGTAAGTTCCCTAAGAATCTTCTATGTTTCAAGGTTATCTTTCACTTTTCTAAACTGCAATGAGTACAGGCTTAACCTACTTAACCCCTCCTCATAAGACAGTCCCTCCATACCTGGAATCAAGTTTACGAACCTTCTTCTATTTCTTGAAATATATGTGGAACGTATATATTGAGTGCTGTTATAAAAGATCAGGATTTTGACCCAGTAACATTGAAGGAATACTGTTTCAGTTTCAAGTTTGATTGGAAACTTGCAGCTGATGGTGTTCCCCTGCATTTGTTTCCCGTGTGTTTCTGGGTGGTAGAGATTGCAGGTTTCATTTGGAAGATGCTGTTGAAGGAGAATCTGAAGCCCTGCCTCCTGTGCCATAGCTTAACGAATGTACTGATCCTCCCCATCTTCCTCATTGCAGCTCAACTCTAGAAGAAATCTAAAGATGATTTTAACTTGTTTTTGAGGTCCTACTTTATAGCTTACTCCCTTGCTGTTGAAAATTTAACCCTAAAACCTCAATATTTGCTATCACTATTTCATTGGTGCTGATATGCACACAATTTCTAATTGACTCTTTCCTTCACTATCTCCATGATGGTAACAGACCACAGTCGGATCTGGGTGTTCTTGTCCATGATACAAAAGATTAGCATGCAGGTTCAGGATGCAATGAGGAAAGCAATGTCTTTTTTGCCCATTATTGCTAGGGGTTTGGAGTTTAAAAATAGGAATAGGGCGGCACGGTGGCTCAGTGGTTAGCACTGCTGCCCCACAGCACCAGGGACCTAGGTTCGATTCCACCCTCGGCCGACTGTCTGTGTGGAGTTTGCACATCCTCCCGCAGCCCAAAGATGTGCAGGCTAGGTGGATTGCCTATGCTAAATTGCCTGCTGTGTTCAGGGATGTGTAGATTAGGTGGGTTATGGGGGATGGGTCTGGGGGGATGCTCTGATGGTCGGTGTGGACTTGTAGGGCCGAAGGGCCTGTTTCCACACTGTAGGGATTTTATGAAATCCTCGTTACAGCTGCATGGAGTCTTAGTGAAGCTGCATCTGGAGTACTGGGTGCAGTTTTGGTCCACATTTTAAGAAAGGATATACTGACATTGGTATCCTGACATTGTAAGTTGCTTAAAGGATGTTTACTATGCTGAATACTTGGGAATGGAGGTTTAACTTATCAAGAACAGTTTTATTCATTAGGGTTAAAAAGAATGAGGGGTAACCTTATTGAAACATGCAAAGTTCTGCAGAAGTTTAACAGTATGGATGTTGAGAAGATCCCTTGAACTGGGGACATGGTGACAGAATAAGGAGACACTAATTTGAAGCTTAGATAGAGTCATAGAGATGTAAGCATGGAAACAGACACTTCAGTCCAACTCATCCATGTCAACCTGCAAAGGAATTTCTTCTGCCAGAGGGTAGTAACTTTCCAGAATGTTCTACTCCAGAGAGTTGTGGAGGCTAGATCACTGAAAGTATTCAAAAGTGCTGGCATAAGAGTTGAGGCCTGGGGCAGAATAACAATGAACTTATTAAGTGATGGAACAAGCTTGAAGGGCTGAATAGCCTACTCTTGCTCAGATTTCTTATGTTTTATGTTCTTATGTAACACACTACACAGAACTCATGGAGATAGCTACAGAAATGACTGTCTACCTCTTTCTTGTTTCTGTCGCCGACTTGATATCATCACACTAGTCCTCTTAATGCCAAATTCAATGGATACCAAGATTAGCAGCCCACTTGCCAGGTTAAATACTAATTATAGCCCATTTAATCCTGTTTTCATACTTTATGTTGTCCATACAATTTTTCTCTGGACATATCTGGTGCAAACGTTGCTGAGGTATGAACAGGTGGACATGGGTAGACAAAATGATTGCATACGGGACTATGGCTGATTCAGCAAAAGACAGTCTGGTGAAGGCTGGAAAAAATTTGATGCTAAACGTGCATTCATTCATCTTTTCCAATCCACACTTGCTAGGATGGCGGTGAAGGTTATAATCGCAGAATCCCTACAGTGTGGAAACAGGCCATTTGGCCCAACAAGTCCAACCCGCCCCTCCAAAGAGCATCCCACCCAGGCCCATTCCCCTACCCCTGCATTTCCCATGTCTAACCCACCTAACCTAAACATCCCTGGACACTCTGGCCAATCCACCTCCCTGCACATCTTTGGACTGTGGGAGGAAACCCATGCAGACACAGGAAGAATGTGCAAACTCCACACAGTCACCCGAGGGTGAAATCGAACCTGAGTCCTTGGCACTGTGAGGCAGCAGTGCTAACCACTGAGCCGCCCCTATAAACAAAGATAAATTAAAGTTTGTAGATTCGAGTATTGGACCTTGAATCCATTGTCCTTAATGGGCACAATCCACTCTACATGAAGCTTCCCCTCCAGTGAGGAGGGAGGAAGGAGAAGGAAATGAAGAAAAGTCAGTTGGCAAGGGACAACCAACTGTGGTCCTGCAAGGTGAGGGACCTGCGCAAGGAAAGACATTTGCAGCATCAGACAGGTAAAGGTAGGTGAAGACACTATCCTGTCAATAGTTCCAACAGGGTAAGGATGATCTACTTGCAAATGACAGCTTGCCAGTACCTTAAAACAAATCTCCAGAGAGTCAGTCACAATATTGAGTGACAAATTGATCATAGAGAGTGTTTCCAATTATGTTGATGCTCATCTTCTGCTTGTCACTTTGGAAGTTACTGTGGCCTTGATTTTTTTTTAATGTCATTGTCCTTCCATGCTATCACTGACAAACAGACACATGGTATGGTACTTACATGTCTCTCATTTAATATCTTACAAGGCTGATGTGCTTTCCTACAACTTTGAAAGCCCTTTGTTGAACCTCAGAAATATTGGCTAAGAGGGCAGGCAGTGGCCAAGTGGTATTATCACTGGATTGTTAATCCAGAGATCCAGGTAATGTTCTTGGGAACCTGATTCGAATGGTAGAATTTGAAATCAACTTTTAAAAAATAAATCTGGAATTAACAGTGTAATGAATCCATTGCCAATTGTCAAAAGCCCACCTGGTTCACTAATGCCCTTTCGGGAAGGAATCTGCCATTCTTACCTGCCTGGCTTACATGCGACTCCAGACCCACAGTAATGTGGTTGACTCTTAACGGCCCTCTGGGCAACTAGGAGTAGGCAATAAATGCTGGCCTAGACAGTGATACATTCAGCCACAAATTAATTTTTTAAAAAAACTGGATACATTTGGAACATCAATTGAAAAAATCGTTTAGAATTAATTTGGTCAAATTTTGAGAGACCAAACCCCTGTCACTACCAGACTCTCTGACAGCATCCCATTTTACCCCTAGTTATGTGCACCATAACAGAATACAACTTAAATACATATGAACATAAACTAGATGCAGCTGTCATTAAAATTTGACCGTGTACTGAACACACCCAGATAAAATTATGCTAATACAAATCAACAGTCTAATGTCACTACATCACATTTTCCTTCTGCTATATAAATGGAAATAATGGGTTGACAAGTAGTAAATCTTCAGGAAAATACCACAAGTCAGCAGCATCTCTGCCTAACTAAAACAAAAGTTCAATAATAAATTGTGACAACTGATTTACGGTAAGAAACAACGCATAAACCTAAAAGCCTGTTCTTTCCATATTAGGGATTTTCTTCTCAGGACTGTTTGGAAAACTTGCTGCAAACACAACTATAAATCTTTGTTGGTTGCCTAGGTAATTTTGAAAAAAATAATTAATAATTGAGAACTGACTTCTACAGCACGTGTTCCTTTCGTAGAATCCCTACAGTATGGAAGCAGACCATACGGGCCCATTGAGTCCAAACCGACCTCCAAACAGCACACATCCGGCCCTGGGCCCTATCCCTGTAACCCTGCATTTCCCATGGCTAATCCACCTAGCCTGTGCATCTCTGGACACTATGGTCAATCCACCTAGCTTGCACATCTTTGCACCTTGGGGGGAAACTGGACCACCCAGAGGAAACCCACGCAAACATGGGGAGAATGCGCAAAATCCACATAGACAGTGTGGAGGGTGGAATCGAACCCATACCCCTGGCACTATGAGGTAGTAGGGCTAACCACTGAGCTATTTTGGATCTTTTCGTTTTTACAAAATACCAAAGAGCCAGAGCAACCAACATAATCTTTTAATAACTTTTAAAAGCCTGGACAAAGGAACTGAGGGCATTGTTGCTAAGTTTGCAGGTAACACAAAGATAGGTGGATGGATAGGTAGTGTTGAGGTAGCAGGGAAGCTGCAGAAGAACCTGGACAGACTAGGAGAGTGGACAAAGGAACAGATTGGGGCAGCTGTGAATAATGAGGAGGAATGCCAAAGGATAGAGCAGGACATAAGCAGACTGGAGACTTCAGGCAGAGAAATAGCAGATTGAATTTCAACCAGACAAATGTGAGGTGATGCATTTTGGAAGATTGAATGAAAGAAAGCAGTACACAGTAAATGGCAGAACCCTTAAAAGCATCAGCATACAGAGGGATCTGCGTGTACAGGTTCACAGTTCCCTGAAAGTAGCAACACAAGTGGATAAGATGGTGAAGAAGGCCAATTGCATGCTTGCCTTTAATTAGTCAGGACATAGAATATAAGAATTGGTATGTCACATTGCAGTTGTGGAATGAAGACTCTTAACAATGAATCCATTGTCGATTGTTATGAAAAACCCATCTGGTTCACTAATGTCCTTTAGGGAAGGCCATCCTTACCTGGTTTGGCCTACATGTGACTCCAGACTCTCAGCAATGTAGTTTACTCTTAACTGCCCTCTGGGCCATAGGGATGGGCAATAAATACTGCCTAACCAGTGATGCCCACATCCCATGAATGAATAAAGAAAGTTGTATAGAACATTATTTAGGTCACATTTAGAATATCGCATGCGGTTCTGGTCAACACACTACCCAGAAGAATATGGAGGCTTTCGAGAGGATACAGAAATGGTTTACCGGGATGTTGCCTGACTTGGAGGGTATCAGCTATGAAAAGAGATTGGACAAACTTGGTTTGTTTTCCTATGAATGTAGGTTGTGGGGCCACCTGATAGAAGTTTACAAAATTATGAGAAGCATGGTTAAAATGGAGTCTTTTTCCTAGGGTGGAAATGTTAATTACCGTGGACATAGATTTAAGGTAAAACAGGAAAACTGAAAGCAGATAGCAGAGGCAAGTTTTTTTCTTTTTTTTTTGACATGGAGAGTGGTAAGTGCCTGAATGTTCTGCCAGAGGTGGTGAGAGAAGCAGATACAATACCAATGTTGAACAGGCATCTTGAGAGATAGAAGAAATAGAGGGATGTGGACCGCATAGAGGCAAAAGGATGTACCATTCAGTGCTGACACTAAGACAGCAGACCTCAGACCAGTCAACAGGGATGGCCTTTGCTCAGGCATTTACAGCACAACTCAGGCCCTATTCAGGGTGGTCAGAAGTCAAGATCCTCTCGGCGTAACGGGTGAGGAGCCAAATGAGGCAGGCCACCTTAACTCTATCTGCCCTATTGTGGGCTGATTTTCTCCTGGAATGGGAGACAGATATTAGTGAAGAGGTAAGTGAGTGGCACAGCTATTACTGGTGTCAATGAGGTGGTGTCCTAACTGAGTGAGCAGGCAATGCAAATTACATGTAGGGCTACTGGTGTCAGGAACTGGCGAATGAGGGCTAGTGGGAAAGTTGTTGCATCTAATAGGGAGAGTGGTAGACCGGCCTTGGTGGGAAGTGGGTCCAGAGGAGTCAGTTTGAGGGGTCAGAGAGAAGATGGTGGCACTTAACTGGTGAAGTGGTGAAGGACATTGATCTCTTTCCTCTGGTACTGGGCATTCCTCCAAACAGCTGAGATTATTTTAACTTGGGT
This sequence comes from Ginglymostoma cirratum, assembly GCA_024137785.1. Taxonomy (NCBI): domain Eukaryota; kingdom Metazoa; phylum Chordata; class Chondrichthyes; order Orectolobiformes; family Ginglymostomatidae; genus Ginglymostoma; species Ginglymostoma cirratum. Next base: position 9,114,731 of record JAHRHZ010000097.1, read on the forward strand.
GCTAACCTAAGGCCAGCATGCCATTTTCTGGTGTTGTGCCCTCCATAGCTGATCCTGCGGGAAAAAGAAGTCTCATCTGTGCACCACCCTGTTCAATACAATTTCTAGGACGTAGCCCACAAGCAGGATACCGAATTCCCATTGCTTGCCATGGTGGGGCAACTGTCAGCAACTGTACATAAAACTGCACAGCACTGGAACGGGTCCTTCAGCCCACAATGTTAACTGTACAGCAACAGAAAGATTGATTCTTTGAAATTCAAATACCACTAGCTACTGACCATTAGCCTGGACCTTTGGAATACTTCTCCAATGAGGTCATCACTATGTCACTGCCTTCCTGCAGTATAATGGGGTTTAATGGTGTACGAAAATATGTCCAAAGTGAAAAATGTTCCTGAGAAACACAAACTGAGAGATAGCAGGTGAAAACGTGCTTTATCAGGGGTATTCAGAAACAAGTAGAGGGGCTGAATTTTCACCCCTCACCATCCCAAACAAATGAAAGTCAGAGATAAGCCACTGAAAATATCACACTAGGTGTGAGTCAATAACAAGCTGTTCCAGATGCCAGCAGAGTGGAGGGAGAGTACAACAAGAACCAGGTCTCCACCCCATTGTGGGCCAAATAGCTTTCTTCTGTTCTATAATTTTCTATTTTTGATGTTAAAACCAGCTAACATGAATGCCCCACCAAGAGCAACATGCTTTGGGATGAGGGCCACCTGAGTCCTATGACAGCATGTAGGAAAGGCAATAGGTCAGATAAGAACACAACAACAGCACAAGTAGCCAGTCAGCCACTCAAGACTGCCCACCATTCAACAAGATCATGGCTGACCAGTCCTAGACCACACCTACTTTTTGCTAGCTCCTCATAGCTGTCAATTCCTTGTTATATTTAAATACTTTCAGTGATCTAGCCACCACCACTCTGTGGTAGAGAATTCCAGACATTCACTACTTTTGGGAGAAATTCCTTCACATTTTCATTTTAAACTAGTGTTGCCTTATTCTGTAATTATGTCCCCTTGTTTGAGATTTCCCCACTCAACATCTACTTCTGAACTCTAATGAACAAAGTCCAAATCTTTGTTAGTCATTCATGATCAGTCAACCCACTTCAGCCAAGCCTAATGAATCTCGAACTACCTCCAATCCTTCCTAAAACACAAAGACCAAAACTGTAACAATACTCCAGCCTCACCAACACCCTGTACTGTTGCAACAAAACTTCTTTATTTTTAAACTCCAACATCCTAGCAATGAAGGCCAAAATTCCATTTGTCATCTTCATTATTTGCTGCACCTGCACGCTAACATAGTGCGTTCCATGCACAGGAACACTCAGATCCTTCTGTTGCACTCCTTTGGAGGCTCTTCCCAATTAAATCATAGTCTGCCTTCTGTTTCATCCTACCAAAGTATATGACTTCACACATTCAGATTCAATCATTGAATTTAAATTTCACCAGTTACAGACCATTAATCTGGATCACTGGAATACTTCTCCAGCAACGTTATCATTATGTCACTGCCTTCCTGCAGAAAAAACAGGGTTTAATAGTGCACAAGAAAATGTCCAAAGTGAAAAATGTTCCTGATAAACACTAACTGTGAAATAGCAGGTGAAAATGCACACTATCCCCATTAGGGCTATTCAGAAACAAATGAAGAGACTGAATTTTCATCTCCCCACCACCCCCCCACAAACAAAATCCAGGAAAAAGCCCCTAAAAATATCACACTAGGTGTCAGTCAATTGCAACAAGCTGTTCCAGATGCCAGCAGAGTGGAGGGAGGGTAGGACAGGAACTTGGTCTCCAACCCATTGAAGCTTGTTCAAAAACTTAAAAACTCAAGCATTCTTAACAAGGCAATGGTTTAATAGCAATGTCACTGGGCTAGAAATCCAGAAACTCAGGCTAATGTTCTGGGCATGCGAGTACATATCCCACCATAACAGATTGAGAAATGTGAATTCAATAAAGACATGAGATCTAGCCTCATTGAGGTCATGTAACCACTATCAATTACTGTAATAACCTCTCTAGTTCACTAACACCTTTTAGGCAAGAAATTCTGCCATACTCTTGCAGTCAGGTCTATTTATGACTCTTGAATGTGGCTGAGTCCAAACTGCCCTTGGACAATTATGAATGTGCAATAAGTGCTGGTCTAGCCAGCAACGCCCACATCCCATTAAAAAACAAAATTAAAAAGGTAAAGATTTTGAATGAGGTGCACAGGATGGTAATGATCACTGAATGGAGGCGAGTATAGGGACATGGCCATCCAGGCATTATCACAGCTCTAAGAGAGAATAACGTGGTCTTTTCCAAGGGGAGCTCTCAATGTTGTTCAAGTCACAGACACAGTGGTCACTAAGGGCATGGGCTTTCAATGGAGCCCATACCCCTCTCACAACTCACGGACAGAAAAGAAGAGGCTAACTGAGTAGCCACCTACCAAATGGAAGGCTCCAATTTGCAACGGGGTTACAACCATCAGATATTGGACCTAGCGGCATTGCAGGGTAGCACACTACTCAGGAAGGCCAGAACCCTGGGCATCAAGGTGGTACAGCAGAAGGAAGAGGAGCAGGCAGGCAACAGAAGCCAAAATTTCCTACATGAGAACTATCAAAGTCATCTGAGAAGGCCAAGGAGATTGTAACTCTTCTATTCTTTTCAGTTCAGTTATAAGCTTACTAATCATAGAACCTTTTTTGTTAAAGAAAACTGTAAAAATCATGAAGACATTCTGGAAGAAACAGTACATTTTAAAGACATTCATTAAACAAGAACCTTATTAACATCAGTTCACTTTCACATCCTTCCAAAGAAGTAATTTTATAGGATTTTTTCCTTTGACAATTTGCACTTATATAGCACAGTAAAAACATATAAAATATCTCAAGGCACTTCACAGGAACATTATCAAACAAAACCAAAAAAGAGAATTCAACTTTATTACTCTCAGCTTACTCGAGAGATGTGTAATCCAAAAACATCAGCTGAAATATTTTTGTAAAGTCCATGCCAACAATTCAAATACAGAATATTGCTCAAGTAGTTCATGATAATACTGCAGGGAATTCTGGTTTCATTTCTAATTGATATAAATTCATTTTCATATTCATTTTCTTATTGATATAAAAATCCTTACCCCTCCCCAATCCTTTTTTAGGGCAAAGAATTTTGATGTGTGCTAGGATTTGTTTTAAATAGGTACTGGATTTAAGGCTAATCTTTCTCCCCACAACCCAATCACTCCTCGCCCTGCCACATCAGCAACATTTAAATATTGAATAATTGGTCATAATAATGCCAATCAAAAAATCTAAGGTGATGATAGATTAATTTCCCTAGTTTTCTCTACTTCCTATTGAGCAATCTAAGAATCCCATTGCCTTTTCATCGAATTAACGATAAATCTTCCTTAAATGAAAAGCAATTCCTGCATTTACCAAACTGCGGCAGAAGATGAGGAAAAAACAGCTTTCCCATTAAGTTTAAAAACAGTAACCTCGCAAAATAAATTTTTTCACAATGTTGAGAAAAATGAAAGAAACGTTCTCAGCAATAGCAACACAGCAGTGAAGGATCAACAGAAACATGCAGCATTTTAAATATTTCATAGCACTTGCATCTTTTAATAAATATTGCTTTCTAGGCCAACTTCCTTTTGTAAATATAAAAAATGTACTCAATAATTGCTAATTCAAAATGAGTTAAAGTCTAAGTCGGACATTCTGACAGAAACCACTTCATATGCAATAATGACGCTTGCTGTACAGTTTCTTGAGACCATACATTCAAGGTAGGAATCTGAAGAAGCTAACTCATGGATCACGTTGCTCAACAGCTGATGAAGTGGCTTTTCCCTAGTGATAATTTGACGATCTCTTATTTTATTTCTGTTTCCTTAATGTTCTGACACATGCTCTTGATCCACCTCATTTTGCGAACCTACTTCTCTTTCATCTTTGCTTCTTTTCTGGTTAGCAACCGAATCTTTAATTGAGAGTTTCTTCATCTTCACATTTGGAAGCTTTTTTAAATTTCCATCCCACTCTCTTGAGAGTGAAAAGAAAAATTAATCAGAAAAATTAAAGCAAAATGAAGATTCTGAATACAAAAGACTCAACCGATAGCTTTCTGTTGTAAGCTCTATTCATTAAACACACACTTGGATCAGTTGGTGGCTTGCTTGCTGGAAAACCAATGTTGTATGCTCAAGTTGACACAGGACCAAGCACACTATTTAGTTTGATACTCCAGGACAGAGGGAATGTTTCCAAGAAGCAGAAGGTCTGTATTAGCACATGATGTTCCTTTCATTACCATGCAATGTCAGTTTAACTAATAATTCAGACATCTGTACAACTATTCATGTACAAAAAAAATAGTCATTTAATTATGTTTAGAATTTAAAAACAAATGACCGGTGTATTAAATAGGTAAGCATTCAATGAATTTTTGGTTAGGTGGATGCAAAAAGATACCCTTATAAAATATTTTACTCCTCACTTATTCTATATCTTGTTGTAATTCCAATTCAGGAGTTTCAATCTATTTAGAATATGGCAAAATTCAGCAGGCCAAACCTACGTCATCTGCTTGACTTACTGAAATCTGAAAAGATGCATCAAATCAAATAACTGAATATCAGCTCAGTATATTTTAACCCACTAGTAAACTGTTCAAAACCACATAATAGAAGATATTACAGGCTAATTATTCTCTTTTGCGGTGCTCAAGAATTAATTTGTAGGTTGGAAATTGAGGCAGTAAAGTAAACATAGTTCTCTTACCTGAAGACTTTCAAATGCTTTGTATTGATAATATCTGGTATTTCTACAGAAAGAAAGAAACAGATCATACACAAAATAACTTTTTTCTGCAACAGTAAGAAATTTATTAAGCTATCAAAGCCAGACATAAATTAATCCAATCACTAAAGTTGTTTCAGGAACTATACTGTATGAAATTCTGGCTTCGGTTTTGCAATAAGTAGAGCCAGGTATTTGAGGCAGTCCAGAAAACAGAGATTAGATTTATATGTTTAAGGCACGTGAGCTAAGAAGAAGGGATAAACAGTCTGAGTCCTTTTTTTACCATGGAGAACTGAAAATTCAGGTGAGATATTAATCCAGTATTGAAAATCCATGCTGATGTTGCTACTCCTACAACAAGATTTACTCTCATGATATGTTGCACTAGTCTGTCTTGCAACCATCCTCACACATCCACTGTAGGTCATTTGCAACCACTCTGGTGTCAGTCATTAAATACATAGGTCTATGCATTTTTCTGTTGCCCTCCACTTTGCGCTTAAATATCTCTGGGGTTTTTTCAGCTCTAATTATTTGGCCAAAATCATGACATGCTGTCTTTTGGACATCATTACTTTTAAAAGATTAAATTTCTGCTCTTGCAAATTCAAATATATCTTAAACATTGCTAAAAATAGTCTGGAGGTTGAAGCTTTATGCCTTATACTCATCAAAACTCTTGACACAAGAAACAAGGGGGGACAAAAAAGGCCCCATTTTATACAGAATGAGAAGAGGATGCTGATTAGTCGGTCCACATTGGAATGGAGATGCAGCAAGAACTGTCAACTGTCAAACTTAATTCTCAGACCAGACAGGTGAATTCTGATTGGTCAGCACCTTGCCATAAGGCTGCAGAAGAGTTTGGCTATCTCCCTTAATCTTTATATTAGTAAAAGGTATGATGCAATCCCAAATTCCTTTTGTTTGTGTAAAAAAGGGGTCCCTAGCATATGTAAATACATCACACTGCAAGCCCAAGTGATAATCTTAAACTGGTTTCTGTCACAGTCCAGATTATTTAGTATGTCATTTCCAACAGCAGAATAACAATGTAATAGTGGATATACTGGAGGATTGCAAGCAGAGTCTGGTTGAATATGAGCAGCATATGAATGGTCAATGGGATGTGTTATTTGATAAGGTTGACCACTTATTGGGATGTACGGCTTATCATATCTGGTATCACACTGACGCAAGAACTCATGCAATTACTCATTTATGTGGTACCTAAAGCAAAGTTTTTTGACTAGCAGTGCTGTTATTGCAGAAATCCACCATGGATCATTTGCTTGGTAACAGGAGAAGACATCTAGTTTCATTTATTGTTCAAATTTTTGAGACACCTTCCCTTTCCATGATAATAAAGAACAAAGAACAAAGAAAATTACAGCACAGGAACAGGCCTTTTGGCCCTCCAAGCCTGCACCAATCCAGATCCTCTATCTAAACCTGTCGCCTATTTTCCAAGGATCCAGATCTCTCTGCTCTCTGCCCATTCACGTATCTGTCTAGATACATCTTAAATGACGCTATCGTGCCCGCCTCTACCACCTCCGCTGGCAACGCGTTCCAGGCACCCACCACCCTCTGCATAAGGAACTTTCCAAGCATATCTCCCTTAAACTTATCCCCTCTCACCTTGAAATTGTGACCCCTAGTAATTGAGTCCCCCACTCTGGGAAAAAGCTTCTTGCTATCCACTCTGTCTATACCTCTCATCATTTTGTAGATCTCAATCAGGACCCCCCTCAACCTCCGTCTTCCTAATGTAAATAATCCTAATCTACTCAACCTCTCTTCATAGCTAGCGCCCTCCATACCAGGCAACATCCTGGTGAACCTCCTCTGCACCCTCTCCAAAGCAGCCACACCCTTTCGGTAATGTGGCGACCAGAACTGTACACAGTATTCCAAATGTGGTCGAACCAAAGTCACATACAACTGTAACATGACCTGCCAACTCTTGTACTCAAATACCCTATCTGGTCAATGAAGCATGCCATATGCCTTCTTGACCACTCTATCCATCTGCGTTGCCACCTTCAGGGTACAATGGACCTGAACACCCAGATTTCTGTGCATCAATTTTCCCCAGGGCTTTTCCATTTACTGTATAGTTCGCTCTTGAATTGGATCTTCCAAAATGCATCACCTCGCATTTGCCTGGATTGAACTCAGTCTGCCATTTCTCCGCCCAACTCTCCAATCTATCTATATTCTGCTGCATTCTTCGACAGTCCCCTTCACTATCTGCTACTCCACCAATCTTAGTGTCATCTGCAAACTTGCTAATCAGACCATCTCTACCTTCCTCCAGATCATTTATATATATCACAAACAAATCTGAGGCAGATTGGTCACCACTCAGGGCCAAGCTATACAGGTGATAATTTGATCAGAATATGTTATTTATGCTACGAAAGGAAAATGTAAGTGCATTAGTCAGGTTACATTTCAAGAGGTGAATAATTCAAATAAATGATCGTAACCGAGGAAGATGAACTTTTCTATTAACATTTCATGGGTAAAATTTGTGCAGCTTTTAGTGTAGTATAGTTATTCTGTATGTTTATGTTTTTTTTCCCAGAACAAAACTGCACTCACTGTTTAGTGGTTTTCAAAGCCTAAGCAATTTTGTGTTACAGAGGTGTACGAAGAAACTAAATTCCATACAAGTAGGATAACACAATACAAAGTTAAACTGTGCTCGTACTGATGAGGAATATTATGAATTGTTCATTTTTTTCCAATAACTTACGATAAAGTATTTAATTAACATCTTCAGCAATTGTACACAACATTTAAATATACGTTGTGACCAGTGGAGTAGTTGGGCCAGAGGGAGACAGCATACTTCTCCTACCTTGATCGTAATACACACCATAAGCACAGAATTGCAACAGAAAACTAGTGAGTAACATCAATCTTCTCCCAGTCACTCCTTTACCAAATGCTTCAAGTTATAACATATTACTAGCCACTTTGAAGGACTAATAGTGCCAAAATAAAAGTGTAGTTGGTGCATCAAAAAGCAAGACCTCTGGTCCTTGGCAGGTATTTCGTCTTGTGAATGTCACATTTACAGCAGGGAGAGATGCCATGGATGGAAAAAGAAGGATTTAGTTCACACTCGTTACACCTGGTATCAAGAGCATAGAGGACAACAATTTATCATCCAATTTAAATGCAGACCTTGGCTCTAATTCATTCTTTTTACGAACAGAAATTACGCAAGTGCAGTTTCTCTTTTCAGGGAACTTTCTCTGACTCACAGAACCATAGAAATGACACAGCACAGAAGGGGACCATTCAATCCATCTTGTCCATGCTGTCCAAAGTCACGCAGTTGTCCTTTCGAATCCCATCTTCCGGCATACGGCCCATAACCCTATAGTTTACAGCACTTAATGTGTAGATCCAGGTATTTTTACAAAGAGTTTAGGGTCTCTACCTCCACCAACTCAGGCAGCAAATTCCAGACACCCACCACGCTGAGTAAAAAAGTATGCTCTCGCATGCCCGCTAATCCTTCTGCCACTTAGCTTGAATTTAAGACCCCCGGTATTTGAACTCTCTGCTGAGGGAAACAAGTTCCTCCTGTCTACGGTATCTCTACCCCTCACAATTTTGTCTACCTCAATCATGACGCCCTTCAGGCTTCTCTATTCCAAGTAAAACAAACCCAACCTCTCTAAACTCGCTTTGTAGCTACAATTCTCCAGTCCTGGCAACATTCTAATAAATCTTCGCTGCACTCGCTCCAGACCAATTACATCCTTCCTGTAATGTTGTGACCTCACCAGTGTCTAACAAAATTTCATCATTAAATCCCTACTTTTGTATTCTATGCTCTGCAATGAAGGACAGCATTCTTTATGCTTTCTTTACAAACTTATCTACCTGTACTGTTACCTTTAGGGACTGGTGCACTTGCAGATCAAGATCTCTCACTTCATCTACACCTCTCAGTATATTCCTATTTATTATGCATTCCATTTTACTGTTTGAACTCCCGAAATACAATACCTCATACTAATCAGAGTTGCCATTCTGCCACTTTTCCGACCACTCCACCAGCCATATCATGTTGGAGCTAGCCTCTACACTATCCACTACACAGCCAATTTTAGTGACAGTTGCAAATTTCCCAACTGTGCCCACCAGATTTAAGACTAAATCATTAAGATGTGAAACAAACAGCAGCAGTCCCAACACTGAGCCCAAAGGAACACCACTTGAAACAGCTCTCCACTCGCAAGGGCAGCCATCGACCACTAACCTTTGTTTCCTGTTACTGAGCCAACTTTTGATCCAATTCAACACATTATCTTTCATCCCATGGGCTTTTACTTTATTGACCTTGTCCTGCACCTTACTAAAATCCATGGAGACAACATCCACTACACTGTCCTCATTGATCTTCTCTATCACTTCCTCAAAAAATTTATAACGCACGATCTTCCCTTAACAAAGGGAAATAGTCCATTCCTTTCTCGGCGACAGTTTATCCAATCTCTCAGGATTGATTCTAACAATTTGCCCACAGCCTAAGTCAGACTAACTAGCCTATAATTGTTTGGCTTTTCCTTTGTACCCTTTTTAAACCACGGAACCACGTTTGCATTCCCCCAGTCCTCCAATATCTCACCTTTGTCTAGTGAAAGTCGGAAAACAATCTTCACACTATCTGTCATTTCACAGAATCCCTACAGTGTGGAAGCAGGCCTTTCAGCCCATCAAGTTCACAACGACCCTCAAAGAGGGCCCCACCCAGAGCCATACCCCTACTCTGTTCCTGTGACACTACATTTCCTACAGCTGATCATTCTACTTACACTTCCCTGGACACTACGGGCAATTTAGCAGGGCCAATCCATCTAACCTGAGACCTAAGTACCTGGAGGAAACCGACGTAGACACAGGGAGAATGAGCAAACTCCACACATTCACCACAGGATGCAATTGAAGCTGGGTCTTTGGGGTTTTGAGGCAGCAGTGCTAACCACTATGCCACCGTGCTGCTCTCATTTCCTCCCTGATCTCCTTCAATTTACTACGTAATAATCAATGTGACCCTGGCAACTTATCCACTTTCAAGGATTCTAACACATAATCATATTTCTATGATTGATGTTATGCTTATTTTGTCCAATATTTCATTCTGCTCCTCTTGGATTACTTTATCCACATCATCCCTTTCCTTTGTGAATGCTGCGAGAATGCTGTGGCTTTAAGAGCGGTATTTTATCCTTTTTTTTTAAAGCAGTCTACCACAGCCACTAAAGTAACAAGCCTGTGAGGCCTTCGGTTTTTTTAAAAAAAAAATGGAACAGTAGAAGCAGCCTGAAAGGGTATGGTCAAGCTCCCATAGAACCAGAATTTTTAGTTTTACCTTTTAACAGTTCCTGTTGGGGTCTTGACAAAGTGGAAGCTATTGTTTCCTCTCTCTCTTCATTTTTTTTTGGGCGGGGGAGTTTCTTCCTGCTATTGGACTTGCATGTGAGATCATTTGTTTTCTGAATTTGCCTTTCACCAAGGGTGTATTTAAGGGATCTTACTATATTAGAACAGTTAATTACTAATAGCTACTGAATCTAGTATTCTATTAGGTTTTGCAAGAGAGTTAAGTTATTCCAATTCCTTCTTTCTTTTGTTCTATCTTAATGGTAGTGGATGAATAAAGTGTGTTTTGCTTTAAATCCAGTGCTTTGACCAATCGAATTGCATCCAGAATGCAACACCTTACATTTACCTTTAAAATGAGAATGTCTGGGTCTAGGCTACGTTCTTAATATATTTTGAAGGGGTTTGGTTTGGTCCATAACAATGTGGACACAAAAAGTTCATTTAAAATTCTTCCCATACCCATAGCATCTTTACACAAGTTCCCTTCTTCGGATCTGATGGTTCCACATTTTCCTTAACTTTTGCTCTTTACATAGTCGCAAAATATCGTTGGGTTTTCCTTCTCACTGATTTTCTTTTCATGCCCTCCCTTTGATTTCCTTTTTGTTTTAAATTTGATCCCTGTAGTTTCTACGCTCCTCTGGTTACCTGCAGTTTTGAGTGTTAACATAGAACATTACAGCACAGTACAGGCCCATCGGCCCTCGATGTTGCGCCAACCTGTGAAACCAATCTGAAGCCCAACTAACCTACACTATTCCATTATCATACATATGTTTATCCAATGACTATTTAAACGCCCTTAAAGTTGGCGAGTCTACTACTATTGCAGGCAGGGCATTCCACACCCTTACTACTCTCTGAGTAAAGAACCTACTTCTGAAATCTGTCCTATATCGATCACCCCTCAATTTAAAGCTATGTCCCCTCGTGTTTTTGTGACTATCTTAAGCTTTCCTTTTCTATTTAATCTTTCCCTGTATATTTCTAGACAACCATGAGGTCTAGATTTGGCAGTGCAATTCTTATGTTTGGAAGGGGCTTGTCTGCTTTGTGTCTTAAGGATCTCATTTTTTAGTGCCTTACCACTGATTTATCCTTTAGGAATCCTGCCCACTCTACCTCAGCCACATCACATCTCAGTTTTGTAAAATTTGCCTTTCCTCAGTTTAAAAGAGTTACTTCTGATTTATCTCTGTCCTTTTCCAGAATAATACTAACAGAATTGTGGACACTATCCCCGATATGGTCACTCACTGTCACTTACACCCACGTGCCCATTTTCATTTCCCAAAAGTAAATACAGAATTGTGTCTCCTCTCATTGAACTTGTCACATACTGTTTAATAAAAATGTCTCTGGACACAGAACATGAATTTTTCACCCTGAATGCCCTTTATATTGTTTGAAACAGAATTGATATTGGGATAGTTAAAGACTCCCACAATTATTGTGTCCTCACTCACAGGCAGAAACTTGTCCACATACCTGTTTTTCTATCTCCCTCTCACTGGGAGTGTGTTCTATAGTGTGACTGCCCCTTTTCTATTTCTAAGTTCAACCCATAAAATCTCATTTGTTAACCTGTTTAATACATCATCCCTTCTCACAACTGTAAATGATTTTTTTACTCAATACTGCTATCCACTGCCTCGCTTTTTATGTCACAACTCTATCCTACCTGAAAACTCTATATGCAGGGACACTGAATTGCCAATTATGCCCTGCTTTTAACCAGGCCTCCATTATAGCAATGACTTCATGCTGCCATGTGCCAGTGCCCTCAGTTCATCTGCCTTGGTTGTGGGCATTTGACATGCTTGTCTTGATTGGTCAGAGCACCGAGTACAGGAATTGAGACAGCATGTTACGGCTGTTCAAGACATTGGTAAGGCCACATTTGGAGTACTGTGTACAATTCTGGTCACCCTGTTATAGGATGTTATTAAACAGGAAGGATGCAAAAAAAAAAAAATACAGGTATGTTACTGAAACTGGAGGGTTTGTGTTATAAAGGAGAGGCTGCATAGCCTAGGGCTTTTTCCCGTGTAGTGTAGAAGGCGGAGGAGTGACCTTATACAGGTTTATAAAATCATGAAAGGCATAGATAGGGCGAATAACCAGAGTAGGGGAGTCCAAAACTAGAAGGAAGGGACTATCAGAAGCTTTCCTTTTCTACTTAATTGTTCCCTGTATTTTTCTTGACAACCATGGGGGTCTAGATTTGGCAGTGCCGTTCTCAGGGGCCATGCCTGCTTTGTGTCTTAAGGATCTCACTTTTTAGTGCCTCCCGCTGGTTTACCACTGATTTACTCTTTAGGAATCCTGCCCACTGGACAGAAAGGGTCACCGGACTCAAAACATTAATTCTGATTTTTTTCTTCACAGATGCTGCCAGACCTGCTGAGCTTTTCCAGCAACTTCCGTTTTTGTTCCTGTTCTACAGCAACTGCAGCTCTTTCGGCTTTTGTCCAGAACCTTCTAGTTCTGGACAATAATAGGTTTTGGGTGAGAGGGGAAGGATTTAAAAAGGACATGAGGGGCAGCCTTTTCACACAGATGGTGGTGCATACATGGAACGAGCTGCCAGAGTCAGAGACATACAGATCCTTTGGCCCAACTCGTCCATGCCGACCAGATATCCTAAATTAATCTAGTCCCATTTGCCAGCATTTGGCCCATATCACTCTAAAACCATCTTATTCATACATGCATCCAAATTCCTTTTAAATGTTGTAATTGTACCAACCTTCACCACTTCCTCTGGCAGCTCATTCCATACACGCACCACCCTCTGTGTGAAAACGTTGCCCTTTAGGTCCCTTTTAAATCTTTCCCCTCTCTAAAGCTACGCCTTCTAGTTTTGGACTCCCCTACCCTAGAGAAAGGACTTTGTGTATTTAACCTATCCATGCCCCTCATGATTTTATAAACCTCTATAAGGTCACCCCTCGGCTTCTGATGCTCCAGGGAAAATAGCCCCAGATAATTCAGCCTCTCCCTACGGCTCAAACCCTCCAACCCTGGCAACGTCCTTGTAAATCTTTACTGAACTCTTTCCAGTTTCACAGCATCCTTCCTATCGCAAAATTGCACCCAGTATTTCAAAAGTGGCCTAGCCAATGTCCTGTACAGCGGCAACATGACCTCCCAACTCCTTTACTCAATGCACTGACAAAAAAAGGCAAGCATATCAAATGCCTTATAAAAACCAAAAGAACTGCAGATGCTATAAATCAGGCACAAAAACAGAAGTTACTGGAAAAGCTCAGCAAAGCTGGCAGCCTCTGTGGAGAAAAAAATCAGAGTTAATGTTTCGGGTCCAGTGACCCTTCCTCAGAACTGACTGTAGCTAAGAAAACGTCGGTTTATACACAGAAAATATGGAGGGGGTATGGGTTAGGGAGTAAAATGATAGGATAAAGGTTATGGCAAAACAGAGAGAACAGCAGTTGGATAGATAAAGAAGTTGATAATGATCTGCTAGGGGGGTGAATAGCTGTTAACGGGGCCTGTTAGTGAGTAATGGCAGGCTATGTGATAACAAGCATGGGGCTGGATGAACACAGCAGGTCAAGCAGCATCATAGGAGCAGGAAAACTTGACGTTTCGGGCCTAAACCCTTCATCAGAAAACTTTTTCTGATGTTATCTCGGATTCTCCAGCACCTGCAGTACCTTTTATCTCTGATTCCCCCTCTCTCCCTATTTATTTCAGAACCCTCTTCCCCTCCCCCATTTCTGATGAAGGGTTTAGGCCCGAAACGTCAAGTTTTCCTGCTCCTATGATGCTGCTTGACCTGCTGTGTTCATCCAGCCCCATGCTTGTTATCTCGGATTCTCCAGCATCTGCAGTACCTTTTATCTATGTGATAACAAGGCCTGGTGTGTGGGGTAGTGGGCTAGGACATGGGAGAGTTCAGGCCCCAAAATTATTGAACTCGATATTGAGACCAGAGGGCTGCAGGGTCACCAAGTGGAAAATGAGGTGTTGTTCTTCCAGCTTGCATTGAGCTTCGCTGGAATACTGCAGCAAGCTAGAGACAGAGATGCTGGCCAGGGAACAGGGTGATGTGTTCAAGTGGCAGGCAACAGGAAGCTCAGATCTTTTTTGTGAGCAAAACATAGATGTTCTGCGAGGTGGTCATCCAGAATACGCTTCATCTCCCCAGTGTAGAGGAGACCACACTGTGAGCAACAAATGCAGTAGACTAGATTCTAGAAAGTGCAGGTGAAGTGCTGTTTCACCTGGAAGGTATGTTTGGGACCTTGGATATTGTGGAGGGAGGAGGTAAATGGGCAGGTGTTACATCTGCACCAGTTGTAGGGTAAGGTGCCGTGGGGCTATTGGACAGGAGTGCTGTTGGGGTCAAGGAAGAGGGGACCAGTGTATTTAGGAGGGAACAGTCCCTGCGGAAGAGGGACAAGGGAGGGGAGGGGAATGTGCATCCGGTGGGGGCATCTTGCTGGAGGTGGCGGGAATGGCATCTGATAATCTTCTGGATGTGGATGCTGGTGGGATGGTAGGTAGGGACAAGGGGAAACCCTCTTGCTGTTGCAGGAGGGAAGAGAAGGGGTAAGGGAAGAAGTGCAGGACATGGGTTGGACCAGGTTGTGGGCCCTGTTGACAACGATGCTGGCGAATCCTCAGGTGAGAAAGAAAGCGGACATTTCGGAAGTTTCCTTGTCGACGTTGGGCTCGTCTGAACATACGCGACGGAGATGGAGGAGCTGAGAAAATGGAATGGAGTCTTTACAGGAAGCAGGGTGCGAGGATGTATAATAAACCCACCGACTCCCACAGCTACCAGCATGCAGGGAAGATGCGGTCGAGCGAGGGAGCCTTGGCTCTCAAAAGAGGTCAAACGACTGGTTAAGAGGAAGAAGGATGCTAATATAAGGTTTAGGAAACAAGGAACGGAAAAGGCTCTAGCGAGAGATAGTAGGAGCTGCAGATGCTGGTGAATCTGAGATAAAAAGGTGTAGAGCTGGATGAACACAACAGGCCAAGCAGCAGCAGAGGAGCAGGAAGGCTGACATTTCGGGCCGAGACGCTTCTTCAGAAATGGGGGAGGGGAAGGGGGATCTGAAATAAATAGGGAGAGAGGGGAAGGCGGATAGAAGATGGATAGAGGAGAAGATAGGTGGAGAGGAGATAGACCAGTCAAAGAGGCAGGGGAGGAGCCAGTAAAGGTGAGCGTAGATGGAGAGGCAGGGAGGAGATAGATCAGTCCAGGGAGGATGGACAGGTCAAGGGGGCAGGATGAGGTTAGTAGGTAGGAGATGGGGTGGGGCTTGAGGTGGGAGGAGGGGATAGGGGGAGGAAGGACAGGTTAGGTAGGCGGGGACAAGCTGGGTTGGTTTTGGGATGCGGTAGGGGGAGGGGAGATTTTGAAGCTTGTGAAGTCCACATTAATACCATTGGGTTGCGGGGTTCACAAGCTGTTCCTGCAACCTTGCATCGTTGTGGCACTGTAGGAGGCCCAGGATGGACATGTCGTCTGAGGAATGGGAGGGGGAGTTGAAATGGTTCGCGACTGGGAGGTGCAGTTGTTTCGTGCGAACCGAGTGTCGGTGCTCTGCAAAGTGGTCCCCAAGCCTCCGCTTGGTTTCCCCAACGTAGAGGAGGCCACAACGGGAACAACGGATGCAGTATACCACATTAGCAGATGTGCAGGTGAACATCTGCTTGATGTGGAAGTTCTTCTTGGGGTCTGGGATGGGGGTGAGGGAGGAGATGTAGGGGCAGGTGTAGCACTTCCTGCGGTAGCAGGGAAAAGTGCCGGGTGAGGTGGGGCTGGAAGGGAGTGTGGAGCAGACAAGGGAGTCACAGAGACAGTGGTCCCTCCAGAAAGCAGATAAGGGTGGGGAGGGAAAAACGTCTTTGGTGGTGGGGTCGGATTGCAGATGGCGGAATTGTCAGAGGATGATGCGTTGGATCCGGAGGTTGGTGGGGTGGTACGTGAGGACGAGGGGGATTCTGTTTTGGTTGTTTTTGCGGGGAGGGGGTGTCAGGGATGAGTTGCAGGAAATGCGGGAGACCCGGTCGAGGGCATTCTCGACCACTGAGTGGGGGATGTTGTGGTCCTTGAAAAACGAGGATATCTGAGATGTAGGGGAGTGGAATACCTCATCATGGGAGCAGATGCAGCGGACGCGAAGGAATTGGGAATAGGGAATGGCATTTTTGCAGGAAGGTGGATGGGAGGAGGTGTATTCTAGGTAGCGGTGGGCTTGAAATGGATATCGGTTTCCAGGTGGTTGCTGGAGATAGAGACATAGAGATCCAGGAAGGAGAGAGATGTATTAGAGATGGTCCAGGTGAACTTAAGGTTGGGGTGGTAGGTGTTGGTGAAGTGCATGAGCTGTTCGAGCTCCTCGTGGGTGCACAAGGTGGCGCCGATACAGTCATCAATGTAACAGAGGAAGAGGTGGGTTTAGGGCCAGTGTAGGTACAGAAGAGGGATTGTTCCACGTAACCTACAAAGAGGCAGGCATAGCTTGGCCCATGCGGGCACCCATGGCCACCCCCTTTGTCTGTAGGAAGTGGGAGGAATTGAAAGAGAAGTTGTTGAGGGTGAGGACGAGTTCGGCGAAGCGGATGAGGTTGTCAGTGGAGGGGGACTGGTCGAGCCTGCGGGACAGGAAGAAGTGGAGGGCCTTTAGGCCATCTGTATGGGGAATGCAGGTGTATAGGGACTGGACGTCCATAGTAAAGATGAGGTGTTGGGGACCGGGGAACTGGAAGTTCTGGAGGAGGTGGAGGGCGTGGGTAGTGTCACGGACGTCGGTAGGGAGTTCCTGGACCAAGGGGGAGAAAATGGGGTCCAGATAGGTGGAGATAAGTTGGGTGGGGCAGGAGCAGGTGGAGACAATGGGTCAACCAGGGCAGTCAGGTTTGTGGATTTTGGGAAAGAGATAGAAGCGGGCAGTGCAGGGTTGGGGAACGATGAGGTTGGAGGCCACCTGAGGTGATGAGGTTGTGGATGGTTTGGGAGATGATGGTTTGGTGGTCGGGGGTGGAGTTATGATCAAGGGGGCAGTAGGAGGTGGTGTCGGAGAGTTAGCGTCTGGCCTCGGCGATGTAGAGGACAGTGCGCCATACTACAACTGCGCCTCCCTTGTCCGCGGGTTTTATGGTGAGGTTGGGATTGGAGCAGAGGGCTGCATGTTCTGCGGGGGAGAGGTTGGAGTGGGTGAGAGGGGTGGAGAGGTTGAGGCGATTGATGTCTCGACGGCAGTTGGAGATGAAGAGGTCGAGGGAGGGTAGGAGGCCTTGGGGGATGGTGAAGACTCGGCAGGGCTGTGTGCTGCTGTGTCCTCTGGAGCTGCTCGCTGTGGAGGCGGTGGGTGGAGCGACGTCGGCGAAAGTTGCAGGAACAGCAACTCATATTCTGCTTGGGAACCCCGCAACCCAATGGTGTTAATGTGCACTTCACAAGCTTCAAAATCTCCCCTCCCCCTACCGCATCCCAAAACCAGCCCAGCTTGTCCCCACCTACCCAACGTGTCCTTCCTCCCACCTATCTCCTCTCCCACCTCAAGCCCCACCCCATCTCCTACCTATTAACCTCATCCCACCCCTTGACCTGTCCGTCCTCCCTGCAATGACCTGTCTCCTCCCTACCTCCCCACCTACGCTCACCTTTACTGGCTCCTTCCCCGCCTCTTTGACCGGTCTGTCTCCTCTCCACCTGTCTTCTCCTCTATCCATCTTCTATCCGCCTTCCCCTCTCTCCCTGTTTATATCAGATCCCCCTTCCCCTCCCCCATTTCTGAAGAAGGGTCTAGGCCCGAAACGTCAGCCTTCCTGCTCCTCTGATGCTGCTTGGCCTGCTGTGTTCATCCAGCCCTACACCTTGTTACCTCAGGCTCCAGAGGGATACGAGTTAGCCAGGAAGGAGCTGAAGAAAGGGTTTGGGAGACCTAGAAGGGGGCATGAGAAAACCCTGGCAGATAAGATCAAGGAAAACTCCAAGGCTTTTTACACGTACGAGAGGAATAAGAGAATGACCAGAGAAAAGATAGGGCCGATCAAGGATTGTCAAGGGAATTTGTGCACGGAGCCTAAAGAGATAGGACAGGTCCTTAATGAATACTTTTCTTCAGTATTCACAACTGAGAGGGACCCTAATTTTAGAGGAGAACAGTGTGAAAAAGGCTGGTAGGGTAGAGGGGGTGGATGTTAGTAAGGCAGATGTACAAGGAATTTTGAGGAACTTGAAGATAGATGAGTCTATCTTCTGGCCTGATGGGATTTATCCAAGGATTCTATGGGAATTGAGGGAAGAGATCGCAGGCCCTTTGGCAATGATCTTTTCGTCCTCACTGTCCACGGGTACAGTGCCAGAAGATTGGAGAGGGGCAACCGTCATTCCCTTGTTCAAAAAAGGGAATCGGGATAACCCCTGAAATTACAGGCCAGTTAGTCTTACGTCAGCGGGGGGGGCAAATTAGTGGAAAAGGCTCCGAGAGATAGGATTTAGGATCACTTGGAAAAGCACAGTTGGATTCTTGATAGTCGGCATGGATTTGTGAGGGGTAGATCATGCCTCACAAACCTTATTGAATTCTTTGAAGAGGTGACCAAACACGTGGAAGAAGGTAGAGCAGTGGACAGTATACATATGGATTTAAGTAAGGCATTTGATAAGGTTCCCCATGGTAGGCTCATGCAGAATGTAAGGAGGCATGGGATAGGGGGAAATGTGGCAGATTGGATTCAGAATTGGTGGACAGAAAATATTCAACATGGTGCTCAATTACAAGTGGTGTACCACAAGGATCTATTCTGGGTCCTCTTCTATTTGTGATTTTCGTAAATGATTTGGATGAAGGAGTGGAAGGGTGGATTCGTAAGTTCGCGGACAATATCAAGGTGGGTCGAGTTGTGGATAGTGCGGAGGGCTGTTCTAGGTTACAAAGAGACATTGATAGGATGCAGAGCTGGGCTGAGAAGTGGCAGATGGAGTTTAACCCTGAAAAGTGTGAGGTGATTCATTTTGGAAGGACAAACTTGAAAGCAGAATACAGGATTAACAGAAAGATTCCTGGCAGTGTGGAGAAGCAGAGGGATTTTGGGGTTCACGTCCACAGTTCCCTGAAAGCTGCCACCCAGGTAGATAGAGTTGTTAAGAAGAGAGACAGGGTAGTGGAGTCGGCCTCATTAGGGGCATTTAAGCCGCTATTAGATATGCATATGGATGACAGTATAAGGTGGGGTGGAAGTTAGATAGACCTTAGGATTAGTGTAAAAGTTTGGCACAACATCGTGGGCCAAAGGGCCTGTACTGTGCTGTACTGTTCTATGTTCTATAAAGAGAGAATTCTGGCCTTTGCAGAAAGCCAGGACAGTTTCTGCAGGGATGCAAACATCCAACTCATACTAATTGGGTTAGCACCACTATTCATTCCACTGCACAGAACCCCTTATCAGTGTCATTCATTGCACACTACTTCTAACCACTGGTTGCAATACCTTTTCTCTCTCTTTTATTACCTAGCAAGTGCTGGCATGATGTTCACAGTCCCTGCAGAGAACGTTGTGCTGCACTAGTAGCCATCTCCTCAACATCCAAAATCTAGAGTACAGAGCTCTCAGAGGACACTTTTGCAGGGCCGCTTCCTGCACCCCTCACCAGTTCAAATGCTGACACAGCCGGTGGATATACAATAAATGGTAAGTTGGTCTGCAAATGGTGCATACTAAGATGGGGTTACAATTGGATGTGAAAGATGCTATAATAGCGTGGCAATAAATTAGTGAAGTGAGTTAGGCTACATATGACAAATCATGCAAGGCTTGTGGCAAGGAACCCTCTGAAGAAAACTCATGAAACTTAAGCATCAGTATGATGCCTAACTTCATGTCCACAAAAAAGGTACCATGGATTAATGTCCATGCTGACAGCCTGCGGAACATATGGAAACATGATGAATTTGTAAGGCAATGGATTTCGCTGTCACCACTGTCCCTCATCCTCATGCATTCCTATTCTTTCCCTGGGCTCTGTATTCAAATAGGTTGCTGCAATGCAGGGGTCAGTGATATCAGGGACAGGAAGATGTGCAACACACAGGCAGCCAAAGCATTAAGATCATCAGGAATTCAGATCCCTGCAAGTCTTCATCCTGTATTGAGCACTCTTCAGTGAAATGTTGTTTCCCTCCAAAGGGCCTTATATCAGTGGGTCCTGCAGCTTTCTCCTCCACAGATCCAGACATTTACCCCACCTACTGCAGGTGTGGTCGTAGCTATTTTCCTCCTAATTGCATACTTTCGAATTCCAACACAATATAGGTTGATAGTGACTTCTACTTCTGTGTCGACAAGGCCTCGAGCATCCCAATTCTTCTGTTAGCCCTTCCTGTGAATTCCATAAGCTTTGAACCTCCCACAGGTTCCCACTGAACAGTTACACAAGCCTTCACCTAACCCACTCTTCCCCACCAGCCCTGGGCATTTGACATCACGCTCTGCAACCTCCCTCAGAAAACTACTCCCCTCAGACTTCAAGACATCTGTGCCTGCCTGCTGCACATGCAGTGTTTGCCATGTAACATGCTGACATGTGCACGAATGAGACTGATGTGGCACACCACCATACAGCAAGATTGTATGCATCTTTGACTGAGGACCGCTAACTACTGACCAGCAAGGTCAGCTGTCAGGTTGTGAGACTGCACTAATTAGCACATCAAGGAAAGTCACAGATTCTGTGAGGATATAAGTATGTGCTGAGTGAGTGAGCGCTAAGGTAGTAAGCAAGCAGCCCTGAGATGCAGCCTGGTCCCATCCATGAGCGCAACATGTCCTAGCAGCAGCCTCTCAATGCCAGCTGCTGTTGCACTTGGTAATACAGGTCTGTGCTTCCTGAGCATGCTACAGTTGGATTAGAGATACACCATGATGGTCATAAAGGGTTGACAAACTTTGGATGACAATGTGAATGGAAGTTGGGATGTGTGCATCCAGTGGACGTGGATCATGATGGCCAAAATGGGGACTGATTGCAACCAGTGGCTAGTTGAAGTCATTAGGTACCCACTCTGGCTTCTACATTAAAAACTCTTGACCCTTAGCTGTTTTAGTGCATTTGCTAAGATTGGAAGCTGAATACGAATGAGATGACTTGCAACAAGTAACAAGCAATAATCCTCCTTAATTGGCAACTTGCCACTTCATAGAACAATACAGCGCAGAACAGGCCCTTCGGCCCTCGATGTTGCGCCGACCTGTGAACTAATCTAAGCCCATCCCCCTACACTATCCCATCATCATCCATATGCTTATCCAAGGACTGTTTAAATGCCCCTAATGTGGCTGAGTTAACTACATGGGCAGGCAGGGCATTCCACGCCCTTACCACTCGCTGAGTAAAGAACCTGCCTCTGACATCTGTCTTAAATCTATCACCCCTCAATTTGCAGCTATGCCCCCTCGTACTAGCCGATGTCATCATCCTGGGAAAAAGACTCTCACTGTCCACCCTATCTAATCCTCTGATCATTTTGTAGGTCTCTATTAAATCCCCTCTTAGCCTTCTTCTCTCCAATGAGAACAGACCCAAGTCGCTTGGTCTTTCCTCATAAGACCTTCACTCCAGACCAGGCAACATCCTGGTAAATCTCCTCTGCACCTTTTCCAATGCTTCCACATCGTTCCTGTAATGGGGCGACCAGAACTGTACGCAATATTCCAAGTAATTGCATACCTGATGAGACCCTGATGAGAAATTCACCACACTGCTCTGCAAGTTAATAAAAGATGCCAAATGATCCGATACTGACAACTTTAATTGTGAAGACAAAGTGTTCACTGTCAGGACACTGTCCATTGTGTAATGTGCAACCAACAGCATGCTAAATGGAAAAATCTGACAACCTGAAACTGGAGTCCTGTGACATATTCTGGGCAGGCAAAATTGCAAACTTTCACAATATTTATTAACCTGTGATCAAGATCATCCCTCACTCTAGAAGATCTCACACCAATTCAGCTCATTTATAGCATATTAGGAGCACAGTTTTGAATAATGCACCAATCTGGTGAAGCTACAAGAAATGGCTCTCAAGTGCAAACTATGAAACCAAACTGCAAACAAAGCCAAGCATTCCAAAATCAATGGAGTAAACCCAAACTCAATACCCCTACCACATCCAATGATGCATGAAAAGGTACTAAGGAGAACACCTCATTCAACTATAGGCAAGCAAGTGCACAAGACAATGTCAAAGGGATTGTAAACCTCTGCAGCCAAAAATCCAAACAAATGATCCTGCTTGACCTCATTCCAAAAACTCAGCACTTTTGGTTCACTCAATTTACACTCGAAGCATTTTGGTACACTGAATATTGCAAAAGTGAAAGGCCCTTATAGCATATTGGCTGGAGTGCTGAAGACTTAGCAGGACAAAACACCCTTGCCTGGGTTTTTAAAAAGTGTTTTTTTTTGTCCTTCGGTAGTAGTATCAAGGATAATGGAGGAAAATTAACAAAGTTGAGGTCCAGAGCAGATATGATTTAGAAGAAGATTGGACATAGTCAAGAAGCTGACTGACTTAACCTACCCCTGTTCTGAACTTCGTGAAATTAAGGCACAACATAATTAGAGATAAAAATGAAAATCACTTTTGCCCTTGTGGTCACCTTCAAAAACCCACACTCCAACGAACTTTGGAGCAAAATGTACCTTCAATGAAACACTTACCAAAATATTAATCCTTTAAGAATCTTTCACAAGAGAGGACTGGTAATGCAACAAATTAAGTTCTCATACCTATTCCATTTCCTTCATACAAAATTCTCTCACGTTCAATGCTGTGTTTGAGAATGGCTTCCCGAGCTTCATGCTGTCTTCCTTGTCTGTCTTTGATACTATTTGTCAATTCAATTTGTTCTAGCTCAGAATCGAACCTGTGCAAATACCTGGAGTAGGACATAAGTCAGATCTGAGTGAAAAATCATATGTCACAATAAATGCTGCAGAATTAGCCTTATCATTCCATTGTACCCAAAAAGTTTCAGCAGGCTTTTGAACTTTTGTTCTACACTGGTGCCTGATCAAGCAAGGCACCTTCTACAGGGTATTTGAGGTAGTTCAAGCACCGCTGAGGCTCTTCCACGAAGGGGAATTTTAAGCCACAAATAAATGGTTCAGGTGGGAAGTTAAAAATCAAGAAATTTGAAACAGGAACCGAAGCTAAATTGAACCAACAAATTCCAGTTTTGACAGAGGTAGAACTTGGAGCAGACAAGTCATCTGTTCACGGAAGATGGGCTGACCACGTAAATATTTTAATGAAACTGCTTGATTCTATATGTGCACACTTTAGCTGGTTTTCCCTAGACTTGGAAATCTCAGCAGGTGAGAATGGCCAAATCTAACTAATAGATGCCTTTACAGCAATGCTTTTTTTGGCCAGGAGGCAGACAGTAATCTGCCTGCTTCCCCTAAATCCGCAGTCAAACATCAATAACTGCCATCATTCTTCTCAATTATGATCTACTGTCCAACTACTCCCCATGACCATGATTGGAGTTTCAGAACCCCTTCACTCCACTAGAGCCACCTGTGTTCAGATGAATATCCTGGGGCCTTGAATTGCAACAGTTCCAACCCAACATTCAGACAGTCTGTCAATTAAAGTAGGAAGTATAAAGTAGAATGAGAAAACTAGATTTAAAGCATATACATAAAGCAGAAGATTGAGAAAATGGTCATTAAGAACAATAAGATTGGCAGAAAACATAAAAGCATTTTTTAAAATTCCCAATACTAAATAATAACTAATGAAGTTAAATCGCTAACATTGTAATTGCAATTTATCACATTAAAGATTCACTTATTCACGTATGTACCAGCCTTAACAGTTTAAGGCAACCAAGAAGTGGGGTCCGTCTAGATTTTGCACGTGCAAAATCCTGTCTGATTTATTCCAAAATGACAGTTAGCATTATGAGTCTCACCATTATCACCTACCCAAAATTCAGGTCACTATTTTAAACTGACCTAAACCCTTTTAATCAAAATAACCAAAGAACAGCGAGCGCTGGAAGTCAGAAACAAAATCAGAAATTGCTGGAAAAATTCAAAGTTTAGAAGCTTCTGAAGAAGGGTCACTGGACCCAAAACATTAACTCTGCTTTCTTTCTACAGGTGCTGCCAGACTTGCTGAGTTACAGAGTCATAGAATTATGCAGCAGAGAAACAGACCCTTCAGTCCAACTCGCCTGTATGGACCAGGTATCTTAAACTGATCCAATCCCATTTACCAGCATTTAGCCCATATCCCTCTAAACCTTTCCTATTCTTGCACCCACCACATTCCTTTTAAATGTTGTAATTGTAGTCACCTCTACCACCTCCTCTGGCAGCTCGTTCCATGCACAGACCACTCTCTACATGAAAACACTGCCCCTCAGGTACCTTTTAAATATTTCTCCTATCACCTTAAACCTGAGCCCTCTAGTTTTGAACTGCTTACCTTGGAAAAAAGACCTTGGCTATTCACCCTACCCATGCCTCTCATGTTTTCATAAACCTCTGAAAGGTCACCCCTCAGCATCCGATACTCCAGGGAAAATAGCCCCTGCCTATTCAGCTTCTCCCCGTAGCTCAAATCCTCCAATCCCAGCAACATGTTCATAAAGATTTTCTGAGTTGTAAGTCTAACAACATCTTTGATATAGCAGGATGAGTATAATTGAACATAGTATTTGGCACGGTGGCTCAGTGGTTAGCACTGCTGCCTCACAGCACCAGGGACCCGGGTTGGATTCCACCCTCGGGCGACTGTCTGTATGGAGTTTGCACATTATCCCCCTGTCTGCATGGGTTTCCTCCCACAATCCAAAGATGTACAGGCTAGGTGGTTTGGCCATGCTAAATTGCCCAGTGTTCAGGGATGTGTAGATTAGGTGGATGGATCTGGGTGGGATGCTCAAGTGTCACTGTGGACTTGTTGGGCCGAAGGGCCTGTTTCCACGTTGTAGGGATTCTATGATCTATGATCTAAAGGTGGCCTCACCAATGTCTGTCCAGCCGCAAACTTACGACCCAAGTTTTATACTCAATGCAATGTTTTTCCAGCAATTTCTGATTTTCTTTCTAAACCCTTTTGGTGACTCCCTAAAAGGCATGCTTATGAATGGTACATAGTCATTGGACAAGGGTATTGCCCCACTTTTACCAGAACTGATTATATAACTGGCCAAATGTTAACAGTCGGTCATTCTCTTTACACATGCTGCTTTTACCTCAGGTTTGCAGTATTTGTAATACTTCCTTTTCATCTCTTCAGTCAAAAGTCTACCGAAAGGGAGTTTCTAAGTGTAATAAAGAGCAAGCACCACTCCATCTCGGACTACAAAATCTGTGTTAAAACTCAGAAAGCATAGTGCCCTGCATTTTAAAATCAAATAAAAATTACCATCTCCAATGTTACCAACATTTAATAAAATCTCTGTGAAGGCTATTACTGTTGAAACTGAAATTCAAACAGCCAATAATTAACTAAAATAAATCATGGAAGATACCATTTCTTAACAAAAATAAACTTTGTTGCATATAAAAAAATAAGCAAAACAAGAATTAACCCAACACTTAGACCTACTAAGACTCATGAGTATATTCACTTCTTTTGTAATTCAATCAAGTATGTTTCAGCTATCCAGAATTCACTTTAATTTCTCCTGACTGTTTCGGCTTTTCATCAAGATTCAAAATTTTATTGAGGTTATTCGATGAGCTCTTGGTTAAGCAATGTACCAGCTTTTGTTCAAAACCTCACACTGTGGACTCCTCTGTGCAAACTTAGGAATGCTGCATTTGCGTCCAGTGCTTTAAACATCAGGATACCCTGATTCTTAAACATCGCTATGCTTCTTGTTCTGGCTTTGGGCAGACAGCCCCTGGCAAACTCCAACTCTCTCTCTCACTCTCTGCCTCTCTATGCTAACTGCTTGTTCTCACAATCAAGATCTCTTTTTCTAGTTCGGAGATGGGCAAGTCTTTTCCATTATGATCTCTGCAACCAAAACAAGCTAGGGTTTCCACCCACAAAGTACAAGTCAATATCTTCTCTGTTTAAACTTCAGGGTTTTGTTAACATTTCAAGTGCTGCCATTTTGGTTTTCCATTTCAGGCATTTTTTGGCAAAGTAAAGCGGTTGTCAATAAAAGTAGCATCTACTTTTAGGCAAAATGATAAGAACCAAAGAAAGTAGGAAGTACGTAAATGATTTGTGTGGCATCTCATGGAACAAAGGTGTGTTAATGCGCTGCACCATTCAGTTCCAACTCCACTTCGAGCAAAGGAAGTAACGTTCTGAAAATTATCCAAACTCTCTCTTACTTTTCTATTATCTCGCAGGCTTCTTGCTTACTGTACTCAATCTTGTTAGGGTCTAGATTGCTTTGAAACCACAACAGCTTTTCACCTGTATCAAAAAACAGTTTTTCCAATTACGAAAGCAGATGAATTTGTAAAATGATATCAGAACTTTAGCACACATTTAAATATAGTATATCATCTCCATCAATTGTTTATGGAAATAAACAAAAATAATTTAGCAATGACTATTATAGAAAATGCTAGCATAACAGATCACAACCACCCACCCTCACCAACCCCCAACCCTTTCCCCAGCCACCAAACTCACACTAGCACCAAGGAATGTTATAGCAGGATAAACTATTCATTGTTCAGAAGTAAAAGTCCAGCATCATGTGTTTTGAAAGCTAGGCAGATGAGAAAGCTCTTGAACTGTGCAAAATCCTACTCACAACGTAAGGAAATATCTATCTTAATGCCAGTGCACTAATTGGGAACACAAGAAAAACTGAAAAGGGAAATGACCACTTGGCCTACAAAAAATGTTAATTCATTAAGTCAAAAATAATTAATATTCTCATCATGACTACTTCTCAACTCATTTAAAGTGTTACAAGGCAGAGAACTATATAATTGGTCTCAACAAGTGTTAAAATATTCTTACAAAAAAAAATTGGATCCAAGCACGAGACTGAACCAATTCTGATTTCTCCTATTAGAGGAAGCTTGCCAAGAGATGCAACTTCCTCTAAATAATACCTAATTCTCTCAATTCGTCATGAGCTATTTAATTGCCCATCTGCCTAATTAGACACTAATTACACCAATCATATTCCTAACGAGATAATCATCTAACTGCTTTCTGAAAGATTTAATTTAGCACTGAATCTTAAAAATTGGTAAAACATCTATAGGAGTTAGGTTAATGCATTAACTTTGAGAAGAGCCAGCTACTGGAACATGAATTCAGCACTACGTTCAGTACAACGGCAAGAGTAAAATTTTTACTGGTACCATTATTTCAGACAAGAATCTGGAGCACAAGGTTTGAAGTTTGTACACATGAAAGCACAAGAGTATGCAAATATTCACCTGCAAATAAAAATGTACAGATCTGCTAAATATTGAATTGTGCAACATGAGTAACTTTGACATTGTACAACATAAATCTCACTTTACTGTCACAATGAAGCTGAAGTTTCAAACGTCCCTCAACTTCAAATTTTACAATTATCTTCCATTTTCAACCCCAATCTACAGTTTTATTACTCACCAATTATGTTTAGACGGATAGCCTTTCCACTCTTTATCCTGGATAGAAGATTTTAAGAACAGATATTACATTGCAAAATGACAGTAATTTTTAAGACATTTTGTAACAACAATATTGATGGCATTATAAAACCTTTGTTCCAAAATCCACTGGAGTTAAGCCACCAGTGGCTTGGGAAAAAGACAGTAAGTATGCATCTAGTCCGCACTTATGCTCCTGTTCAAATGCTTAATGCCAAAAGCTTGGCGCTGATTGTGGGAGGACTGTAATCCATTCACCAGCAGCAGAATTGATCAGAGTGAAAAAGCCACTTTTTTTTTCATGGTATTTCTAATTGTGGTCTGAATCAGAAAATAACTATTTTAAAAGCAAGGATTGCTTTTCATTTGCTGCATGTTTTAAACACAAATAACTTGGCATTCATCAGAAGCACCATTTATACAGCTGCCTCTTTGAGCAGTGGTTAAAAAGTGGCTGTAGATTAACAGTTTGAACAGCAAACAAGATACAGAAAAGCGATCAAGACTCCACCAGCATTGGAAATAGCACCATTTTCTGCAGTAAAAGCCAGTTTAAACCTGAAGAAAACTGCTTTATCTTTCTTTCAGCAGTTGCTGTAAGCTGTGACTTTTAATTGATAAGTCAGAGACCATTTGTAAGTGAAACAGCAACCTGTGCCTCTTGCATACCAGTGGAAGCATCTGGGAAAGGACAACCAAAAAGTAGTATTCTGAGCAGCAGATGAATCCATCCAGGACTCGGTCACCTGCCTCCCTGGGGTGCGCGTCCATGCGCATGCACTTGTGTATAAGAAGGAGTTTATAAGGGTCTAGAGTTTTAGTTTGTGCCAATGGTTCATAATTGATTTCCTATACCTTCAGTCAATTGTTTGCAATAAATAGTAACTTTTCCCATACTTTGTGTCAACCTGTGTCTGAAAGTCAGGTTAATTGGGGAATCTTTGCAAACATTTTAAAATCTTTAACTTTTGCAATGGCTCAGAGAATTATGGGGTTTGAATTCTAGCATGTCACCCTACTGAGACATGCCACAAGCAATATTTATTTAACAATTTGTTATATATGTTTTACAGTTAATAATTTCAAGATTTTATACTTAAATGTATAAACAAAACACCCCAAGTATTCTATGAAAAAATTCCAAATACTTTTTAATTCTTGACTGTTAAGCAGTACACCTTTCTCAACAATAACACAATTATTAAGTGAGCTGTTTGGTACTAAACTCAGCTAAGTAAATCTGTACAGTTCTAATTTTCATCTCATTACATGTTAACTTGTTTAATTAATGATGGTAGGTTTTCAACAACAGCATGAGGAAATAGAAGAGGAAAATTCACCCAGCCTTCCCACTCACTTAAATTGATATCCAATAACAGCACAAATAAAAAAAAAGATAAAATCAAGCTTATCAACAGTGCCCAATCATCTGGTGAAACGCCCTGTCCAATCTGAGCCTCAAATAATGAGCATATTGGTGAAGTGTCAGATTAAAGGATTAAACTAGAGTGGCAGGACAATGAGAACATACATGGGAGATACTAGAAAGGGTAACAAGAAAGAAAGGTAGAAAAGTAAAAAAAAAGTAGAAGGCATAGAGAAGAAGGGCAAGTAGGATCATACTGCAAAAAAAGTTGGAAAGTTGTTTAAAAAGAAAACACCTAAAAACATACCGTATCCAAATCCCAGGGCACCCGCAATAAGATGGACAAATCAACAGTGCAAATGGTTGTAAACTGGTTTGATTTAATTGCAATTACAGATACATGGCTGTGAGATGACCAGGGCTGGGAACTTAATATCCAAGAGTATTCAGTATTTGGAAAGGACAAACAAAATGAATGTAAGTGGGACAGCATTGCTAATAAGAATGAAATCAGTACAAATATGACGAAGTACTGAAGAAACAAAAAATTTAAATGTAGAGTTGGATTTTACGGGTGTGAAACATGACCGGAAGTTGTCTCAAAAGAGTAGTGGTAAGATAGAGGATGGCATTAAATGGGAAATTACAGAAGCATATAAAGGGAGCCACAGTAATCAAAGGTGTCTTAATGTACACACTTAGGAATTCCTGGAGTGTATTTAACCAATCAATGAGGGAATAATCTTTCCTAGATTGGTTATTTTGCAATGTGGAGAATTTAATTAATAATCCTGTGTAAGTTCCTTTCAGGAACAATGACCCTAACATGATGAATTTCTATCCATTGAAGAATTCTAAGTAGTCTAATCGATAGCCTAAGTCCCAAATCTAAACAAAATAAACTGAGAAGGTATGAGGTGCGAGTTGACTGTGATAGATTGGTTAACCTTATTCCAAGGCATGACAGTGCAACTGTTGGCAATTGCTAACATTTACGGCACAACTGCATACATTGCAAAAATTATATGCTCCTTTCCAGTACAAAAGCAAAACAGAAGTGGCCCAACCAGGGCTAAGAAACAAAACTGAGAATAGTGTTAGATCCAAAACAGAGTCATAAAACATTGCTAGAAAAATCAGCAAGCCTATAGACTGGCAGCAGTTTAGCATTGACCAAAAGAGCACCAAGACATTGATTTAAGAGGGGAAAACCAGAATGAGAATGTACTTGCATGAAACATAAAAGCAAACTGTACAAGCTTCAAATAGTATGTAAAAACTACATATGTAAAAGGATTAGCACATACAAATGTAGCCTGAAACAGGAGAATTAAAAATGGAGAATGAGGAAATAGCACAACAATTGAATAACTATGTTAGTTCTGTCTTTGTAAAAGATACAAGTAACTTCCCAGGGAAGTAAAGGTCCATTCAGAAGCGGGTAATGATGGAAATTCCTATTAGTTAAAACAAGTGCTGCAGAAATTAATGGACTGACAGCTAACAAATGTCCTGGACCTGATGATCCACATCCCAGGGTATTGAAGAAGGTGACCATGGAGGTACTTGATGCATTGCTTATCATCTTCCAAAATTCTGTACATTCTGGTACAGTCTCTGCAGATTAAAGGGCAGCATTACAGAAGGGAATAAACAGGAATTACAGAGCAAAGCAACATTCTGCCCCTGCTACGGGTGGCACAGCAGTTCAGTGGTTAGTACTACTACCTCACAGTGGCATGGACTCGGGTTTAATTCCAACCTTAGGTGAATATCAGTGCAGAGTTTGCATACTCTTCCTATCTTCTGTGTGGGTTTCTGCCGGGTCCTCCAATTTCCTCCCACATTCCAAAGATAGGCAAATTAGGTAGATTGCCATGTTAAATTGCCCCATAGTATCCAGGGTTGGAGCAGACTAGGTGGATTAGCCATTATATATGTGGGGTTACAGGGATTTTTTTTTATATGTCTCTTGTTCTGTTTTTTTAAAAACAAGCTGCAGCTGAAAGTTCAATTCCCAACTTCAGTTCTTAGTTGCAAACTAAAAAACGAAACAAAAAAGAAAAATAAAAGAAAAATAGTGATGGTCTCGGGGATTCTGAGGTGAGGTTTCCATGGCCAAACTACTCAAAGCCTGTCCATTATCTATAAGTAAGACATGTAATGGAATACTCTCCACCTGCATGGATAAGTGCAGCTCCAACAGTCAAGCAGCTTGACAGCATCCAGGATGAAACATCCTGATAGATTTATACTCAACCCAGCGCCTTCAACATTCATTACCTACAGGCACTGACTGTACCCAACCACACGGTCATCGCAAAACTTGTAACAAGGTGTCTAACAATAGGTGTGATTCTGTTATTGGACTACATTTGCTTTTATTTTCTTTATTCATTCACAGGGTGAGGGCGTTGCTGGTTAGACAGCATTTATTGCCCATTGCTAATTGCCCAGAATGCAGCTGAAAGTCAACCACATTATTCTGGATCTGGAGGCCTGACATGTAGGCCAGACCAGGAAAGGACAGCAATTTTCTTCCCGAAAGGACATCAGTGAACCAGATGGGTTGTTGCTGACAATCGACAACAGATTCATGGTCATCATTAGACTCTTAATTTCAGATTTTTGAACCGAATTCACATCTGCCATGGCGGGATTCGAACCCGCATCGCTGGAATATTAGCTGAGTCTCTGGATTAACAGTCCAGCAATAATACTACTAGGCTATCGCCTCCTTGACATTCAAATAATAAATAATCCTGATATTCAAAGAATTATCCTGACAACTGTTTCAGAGATAGTAGGAACTGCAGATGCTGGAGAATCTGAGATAACAAGGTGTAGAGTTGGATGAACACAGCAGGCCAAGCAGCATCAGAGGAGCAGGAAGGGTGACCTTTCAGGCCTGGACGCTTCTTCAGAAATGACAGTTGCAGTGGCAGAGAGATCCACTGAGGTTTTTCCGGAGGGAGGAGGTTAACTTCTTCAGGGTAGGCATCCTTAGAAGAGGCTTCGCAGTGGGGTTAAAATTGTTTCAGAAATAGTAGGAACTGCAGATGCTGGAGAATCTGAGATAACAAGGTGTCGAGCTGAATGAACACAGCAGGCC
>JAHRHZ010000097.1:9152080-9190391 GCA_024137785.1 Ginglymostoma cirratum
GAAAGGTCAGCCTTCCTGCTCCTCTGATGCTGCTTGGTCTGCTGTGTTCATCCAGCTCTACACCTTGTTATCCTGATAACTGATTTACTGGACTTACAGTGTGGCGTATTTGCACATACTGGAGGCTGTATACATATTAATATACAGACGGAAAGAACATGTACACATTCTGAACCTGTTTCGACTCAAAATAGATGACAGTCATTCGTTGCTTCATTTCTCAGGGAAATGTCTTGACCAAATTTTTTTAACAGAAAGATCAAGGGGTGTTTTCGAACTAATATTATATCTTTCAGATAATATTCCACAGAAAAACACAAGATACCTTCTTTCAATAATTTTGCATGAGAAAATCTAATATGCCCCAGCAGTTTTGATAAAGATGAGAAGACAATTTCCAGCAAGAAAATATGGTGGCCGATGAACAGTCTTTCATACAGAGGAGAAAGTAGGAAAAACATATTAAATGGAAAAAAATGCTCACTCATGTTTCATATAACAACATCTTAACGACTTATTCAAAATCACACAATCACATACTTGTCCTTTCTTTCCTGTCTATGCGTCTCCCGGACCATCTGGCCAGCCTTCCTACTGTATGGATGGATAACTTTATATTTTGGCCCTTTCTTAGCCTTTGGCGCTTTAGGCTATAAAAACAAAAAGATATCTTAAATTAGCAATTTCAACTTGCTCAAGAACTTTGTGGTTAATTTCGAGTCCTCAACATAGCAGATATTTGGTAAGCTGAGCAGACTAAAATCACATCAGATTTCCTACGCAAACTCAACATCGTAACGATCAATAAGAAAGCACTTGTTATTACTACAGGATAGTGTATTTGTAGTACTGTGCATGCTGGATGGCATCATTTACAAAGATCATTTACGATGACACTACAAATAACAAAACAATTAATTTGCTATGAAAGATTGATTATAACTAAAACATACTTGTCTTTCTCATTGTTTAGTCGGAAGCAACAAAATAGCATGATTAACCAAGGAGCAAATACAATCAGGTTACTCACCCTGCAACTAAGTGGTTTTACAAAACACTAATGAAATTTCAATTAATTTACTTTTTAGCTAATGCAATATTTGATCACTGAAAACAGATGCAGCTCTTTTTCATCAGCAACTGATAACAATCACTTCTCTCCCTTGGTGACCCTCTCCAGGTCACGTTACAAATAGTAGCAGACAAAGGAAGAAACCAGAACTCAAGGAGCCCAGGGCAGTCTCCATTTAAATCTCTCTCTCCTTCAACGACCTTCCACCTCGCCTTTTTCTTCCCTTGTGACCTGCCTGGAGCCAGTTTATCACGAGTGACACGATTTCTAAGTATTTCTAAGCATCATTCATCTTTTAAATTCTTGAGTTCTCCACAAGCATTCAAGATGACCAATTCAGAGAAGGCAACTAACACAAAGCAGTGATAGGAGGAGATGGTGGTGCTGTGGTCATGTCATTAGCCTAGTAATTCAAAAGAAGCCAATGCTAATGCTCTGATGACAGGGGTTCACTTCCCAGCATGGCGTCTGGTAAAATTTTAATGTAATTATTAATAAAAGTCTAGAATTGCAAACTTGTTTCAGTAATGGTAACCATGAAACTATATCAATTGTTGTTAAAAATTATGGTTCATTAATATCTATTAGGGAAGAAACCTATCATCCTTACACATGGCTCCAATGACTCTTAAATGCCCTCTGAAATGACAAGCCACTCAGTTCAAAGCCAATTAGAAATGGGCAAAAAATTTTAAACTTTGCCAATGGTGCCCAGATTCCATGAGATAAATTTTAATGCAATTATAAGGTGAGCAATTTGAGCACCCACTAAGAGAGCAGCAAAAGATTTTGCTACAAAGGAAGCATGGGTTGAAGCTGACAATTAGATTGCTGCTAGGCAAGGTCATCACACAATACCATTCACAGGCACAAGTCTGTTACTGCTGGTCACTAGAGGAACAGAAGAATGGCTGTTGCGCCAATAGAAATATTGAGAGTTGGGGCAGAGGCCTTGAGCGTGGCCCTAGCAATCAAGTAAATGTCTTTGGTTCTAACACAGAGTTAGCAATGGAAGTTAAACTCCTGTGCTCCAAAGCTCTGGTTACGCTTGTCCAAATTCGGAACATGCTGTTTAATGTAACACAAGAATATAGTAAGCGTCCTGGCCTTTACATACATATTAAAACTTTCTAGAAGTTTCTAGAAATGGGTCTTAGAGATGTTAGAACATCAGCCCCCTCTCAAGCTCTCACTGGTTTCTACAGCTTCAGCAGTGCCTGGGTATCCATCGCGTTCATAATGATAGGTCCTTGTTTAATCTGGCATCCATGACGCGGAGGTGACGGCATTGGACTGGGGTGAACAAAGTCAGAAGTTGCATGATACCAGGTTGTGGTCCAACAGGTTTATTTGAAATCACAACCTTTCGGAGAGCAGTGCTTCAAAAACTTGTGATTTCAAGTAAACCTGTTGGACTATAACCTAGTGTCTTGTGACTTCTGACCTTATCAAGCATCTAGCAGCTGAGGCAAGAGTTCCACATTTGCTGCAGACCATTGGCCTCTGCAAAAAGAACATGGCACAGGACACCTTGGCCTCAGATGAGGTCATACTCCAATCATAATCAAGTAATGGACAGCTTTTCTTAAAGTTTTCTGTAAACTGTTTTCAGTCATTATGTTTTGGGTTTTAACAGGTATAACCTGTTAAACGTTAAATAAGCCACAATCAGGTCTATAAAATAAATTTACAAATAAAGAAGTAAAGATCGGTAAGCTTCGCACAATCAGGAAGGAGAGATCACATCCAGAGTGAGACAGGGCCCAAGTGAGTAGATAGTTTGGGGACTCTGGAGGCAGCCTGGGAATTCAGTGCAGAGGGGGAGAAGTGCCTTTTGGTTCATAGTTTGCAAGGCGTTTTTCTACAAGATAAATTCGGTCCAGCACAAACGTTACAGGAAGACTTGCAAGTTCATTGTTTAGCAGTCGATGTCATTAGACCACTTATTATTACAGGTTACTTTCAGATTGATGACGAACAGGAGAAATATTTACAGATTACAAATGAAATGACCAGCAGGAAATTTAAAAAAACACAAATTAGGAACTAAGTAAATAAAACTGAGATGCAATGGGCGAGGCAACGTATTGTGCCTGCATGATGTGGGAGCTGGTGAACCCCAGTAAGGCTCATAATGACCACATCTGTAGCAAATATAAGTTGCTTGAGGAATTGCACCTCAGAGTTTATGAGCCTGAGCTTTGAATGCTGCAACACATTAAGAAGGGGGAAAGAGTTATTTGGTTGCTGTGTTTCATGAGACAAGCACACCTCTTAGACTAACTACCTCCAGTTCAGTGAGCAGCACAGAATGGTGTGACTACAAGTAAGGCATTGGAGGGATCCAGCAGCTCGTGCTGAAGAATACTCAGCCCATGGATTTGTCTAGCAGGTTTGAAATTTTTGCTCCCTGTGTGGATGAGGGTGGAGGCTGTAGGGAGGTTAAGAAAGCTGTTTCTTTTTTTTTTAATATGTTCCCAAGATTTTGTACCTAGGTACCTTGTATCTAAGATGGTGCAAAGGACTGTAATGTTGAGCTTTTTATTTCTTTAATTTTCTACTTCATTCCTAAGGTCCTGTACCA
The DNA here is from genome assembly GCA_024137785.1 of Ginglymostoma cirratum. Classification (NCBI taxonomy): domain Eukaryota; kingdom Metazoa; phylum Chordata; class Chondrichthyes; order Orectolobiformes; family Ginglymostomatidae; genus Ginglymostoma; species Ginglymostoma cirratum. Next base: position 9,155,737 of record JAHRHZ010000097.1, read on the forward strand.
AGGTACCTTTGTACCTAAATGGCACTGTAAGTGGCGACTTTGTAAACTTTTCACTGCACTCATTTTAGCACGTGACAGTAAACTTAATTCTAAATTCTAATGTTACAGAGAGCCATTCGACAGTGGGAGGAGAAGACAGAAATGTAGTTGTAATCAGGGATAGTGTAGTTGGGGAAACAGATATTGTTCACTGTGGCCAGGATCAAAAGTCCCAAAGGCTGCATTGCCTGCCTGGTGCCCAGTTTCAGCATATCTTATCTGGGCTGCAAAGGAACTTGGAGTGGGAGGCAAAAGATCCAGTTGTCATGATACAGGTAGATACCAATAATAATCAGTAAAAAGAGGAAAGGAATGAATATGAGCAGCTGGGGGCTAAATTAAAAACCACAACCAAAAAGCTAATAATCTCTAGACTACTACCTGAGCCATGAGTTAATTGGCACAGGGTCAACAACATTTAAAGAGGCACATCTCAAAGACTGGTTATGGGAGAAACGGGTTTGAGTTCATGGAACAAAAACAGAGTTTGCTGGAAAAGCTCAGCAGGTCTGGCAGCATCTGTGAAGAAAAATCAGAGTGAACACTTAAAATCAGGTGACCCTTCCTCAGAACTCAAAACAGAGAGTATGGAAAAAGTCAGGAACTTAACCTCAGACACGGCAGATAAGGAATCAATTATGAGAGGGGGGGGTTGTCAAGGCAGACCGAGTGTGTTGTACTGAAATGCATGCAGCATACAAAACAAGTTTGTAGCGCAGACTTAAACGGTATGATGCTGTGGGCATCACAGAGACATGGCTGCAAGGGAATCAGGGCTGGGAACTAAATATACAAGGATACACTTCCTATGAAAAGGATTGGCAGATGTCCAAGGGGTGGGGTTGCCTTGTTAGTAAGAAATGAAATTAAAATTGATACTAAGAAGCAATATAGGATAGGATGGCACAGAATCTATGTGGGTAGAAATAAGGAATTGCGAAGGTAAAAAGTCCTGATGGAAGTTATGCGTAGTCCTCCTAGCACTAGTCAGGATGTGAGGCAAAAAATAGATCAGCAAATAGAAAAGGCATGTAAGAAAGGCACTATTACAGTAATTACAGGGGACTTACATACATTCATGGATTGGGGAAAAAAAAATCAAGAAAATCAGAAAATCCGAATAAAAGAATTTGTGGAATGTCTGCAAGATTTTTGTTTTGAAGCAGCTTCTGGTATAGCCCACTAGGAAACAGGCAATTTGATGATGCGTAATGAGGCAAACCTGATTAGTAGACTTAAGTCATCCAGAAGAAACAGTGGTTCAGTGGTTAGCACTGCTGCCTCACAATGCCAGGGACCTGGGTTCGATTCCAGCATCAGGTGACTCTCCATGTGGAGTTTGCATATTCTTCCTGTGTCTGCATAGGTTTCCTTCCACAGTCCCAAGAGGTGCAGGTTAGGTGGATTAGCCATGGAGGTTGCAGTGAATGGATAGGGTGTATTAGGGTGGGTGGGATGCTCTTCAGAGAGTTAGTGTAGACTTTGTTGGGCCAAATGGCCTGTTTCCACACTGTTGGATTCTAGAATCCTATGAGGAGGTGATGGCCTAGTGCTATTATCACTAGGCTATCAATCCAGAGAGCCAGGTAATGTCCTGGGGATGTGGGTTTGAATCCCATGGTGGAATTTGAATGCAATAAAAATCCGGAATTAAAAGCCCAATGATGACCATTGCCAATTGTTGGAAAAACCCATCTGGTTCACTTACGTCTTTTAGGGAAAGAAACTGTCGTCCTTATCTGGTCTGGCCTACATGCAACTCCAGATCCATGGCAATTCGGTTGAGTCTCAACTACCCTCTTGTCAATTAGGAATGGGTAATGACAGCTGGTGTAAACAGCAGTGCCTTCATTCCGTGAATGAATAAAATGATAGATAATACAATAGAATTCATCCTGCAGTTTGAGGGGGTCAGGATAGAATCAGTTGTAACAATAACTGAGTATAGGTATCTACAAGGTCACGAGGGAGGAGCTGACCAGAGTTGATTGGACGGGGAGCCTAGCAGGGAAGACAATGGAGCAGCAATTACAAGAGTTTCTGGGGATTATTTGGTAATTCAACCCAAAGGAAGAAGAAACATGCGAAGGGGAGGGCAAGGCAACTGTGGCTGACAAGGGAAGTCAGGGACAACATAAAAGCAAAAGAAAAAGCATACAATGTGGTGAAGATCATTGAGAACCCTTTAAAAGTCAGCAGACGACAACTCAAAAACAATAAGACTGGGCCGGGATGATGAAATATGAGGGTAAGCTAGCTAGTCATAGAAACACAAAATGTAAGGGAGAAATAAGAGTGGACATTGGACCACTGGAAAAGGAGGCTGGAGAAGTCATAGTAGGGAATAAACAAATGGCAGAGAAACTGAATAGGTATTTTGCATCAGTTTTCAAAGTGGAAGACACCAGTAACATACCAGAACTTCAAGACATTCAGGGCAGAGGTGGTGGCCATCACTAAGGAGATGATGTCGGGGAACCTGAAAGATCTGAAGGTGGATAAATCACCCAAGACCAAACGAATGACATGCCAGGCTGCCATCCTATCTCTTACCGTGATAGCAGAGGAACTGGTGGTGATCCTTCACGAATCACTAGAGCCAGGGAGAGTCTCAGAGGACTGGAATATGTAACACACCTGTTTGAGAAGGGAAGGATGGGGGCACACACTGGAAATTATGGGTCACTTACCCCGACCTCAATTATTAGTCAGATTTTACAGTCCACTATTAAGGATGAGACTGCAGAGTACACGAAAGTGCATGGATAAAGGCATGGGTACAGGATTGGCTGATTGGCAAAAGGCAGAAAGTAGGGCATAAAGGGGTTGTTTTCAGGAGGGCAGCTGGTGACTAGTTAGGACTACAACTATTCACTTTATACATTAATGATCTGGATGAAGGAAATGAGGACATTGTTGCTAAGGTTGCAGATGACACAAAGATAGGTGGAGGGACAGGTGGTTTTGAGGAACCTGCAGAAGGACTCAGACAGATTAGGACAGTGAGCAAAAATGGCAGATGGAATACAAAGTGAGAAAGTGTGAGCTTATGCAGTTTCATAGAAAGAAGAGGTATAGGTTATTTTCTAAATAGCGGAAGGCTTCTGAAAAATGAAGCACAAAATGGACTTAAGAGCCCTAGTTTAGGATTTTCTTACGGTTAACATGCAGGTTCAGTTGGCAGTTAGAAAAGCAAATACAACTTAAGCATTAATTTCAAGAATACTAGAATATAAGAGTAGGCATATACTGCTGAGGCTGTATAAGATTCTGGTCAAATCACATTTGAATATTGGTAGCAATTTGTGTTCTGTATCTTGGAGGGGGTTGAAAGGAGGTTTACAACAACGATCCCGGGGATGAAGGGCTTGTCATTTGAGAAGCGCTTGAGGTCTCTGGGTCTGTACTCGCTAGAGTTTAGAAGAACGATGGGGGAATCTCATCGAAAGTTAGAGCATCCTGACAGGCCTAGACGAAGTGGATGTGGAGAAGATGTTTCCACTGGTCGGGGAGACTATGACCCAAGGGCACTGACTCAGAGTGAAGGGTCGACTCTTTAGAACTTCAAAGGAATTTCTTCAGCAAAAGGGTGGTAAATCTCTGGAATTCATTGTCACAGAGGCTCTGGAGGCCATGTCATTGAGTGTCTTTAAGACAGAGATAGAAAGGTTCTTGGTGAGTAAGGGGAACAAATTTACAGGGAGAAAGCAGGGAAAGAGGGTTGAGAAACATATCAGCCATGACTGAATGGTGAAGAAAACCTGATGGGCCAAGTGGCCTAATTCTGTTGTATACACTTATGGTCTAAAGTCCCAATTGTCCCAGAGGATCATAGAGTTGGCCTCTCATCAAACAGAGACAACTGGTAATGATTTAACCTGAGGGTCACCACACCTCAGGAGAGGAGAGACACTGAGGAGGAGATGCCTTCATATTAATCTCAGCCAGTGCAGGAACAGAACCCATGCTGCTGGCATCACTGTACATTACAAACCAGCCCCTTGAAAATAAACCCATTATAAAACCAAAATAAATAGGAACACAAGTAGGCCATTCGGTCCCTCGAGCCTGATCCACCATCCATGGCTGATCCAACATCCCTCATATCCACTTTCCTCCAAGCCTTGACTCCTCTATAGATTATTGATCAATTTCAGCCTTAAATGTACACAAGGATTCTGCCACCACAGCTCTCTATGTCAAGGAGTTCCAAAGACGCACAACCCTCAGAGAAAAATTCTTCCTCATCTCAGTGTTAAATTGTCGCCCCTTTAATCAGACATTGTGCCCTCTAGCTCTACAATCTCCCATGAAGGAAAATGCCCTCTCAGCATTTATCCTGTCCAGTCCCTTAAGAAACCTAAATGTTTCAATGAGATCACTTCCCATTCTTTAAACTCCAGTCGTGCTCATAATACAATCCCTCCATACCAGGGATCATACTGGTGAACCTTCTCTGAACTGCCTCAATCCAATGATATCTTTCCTTAAATAAGGGGACTAAAGTTGCTCACAGTACTCCAGATGTAGTCTCAGCAGACCTTGCACAATTGCACTAAGACTTCCGAACTCATATTCCAACCTCCTTGAAATAAAGGCCAACATTCCATCAGCCTGTTTGATTTCCTGCTGCACCCGTGATGTAGCTTTTTGTGTTTCATAAACAAGTACCGTTTAATGGTTTATATCATCTAGTCTTTACTAAACAGATGGTGATCATTCCACCCATCAAAGTCTAAGCCAGTTCAAGGTCGACTAACCCAAGTGGTCTCATACCCCACTGTATAACCGTTAAATGCTCGTTTAATTTTCTGAAATCACTGATAATCACCACCTTGTAAGGTAGCAAATTCCAGAAGCTCCAGAGTTATATCGGTTTTGAAATGTTAACTATTTCTCTCCACAGATGCTGCCAGATCTGGTGAGTTTCTCCAGCGCTTTGATTTTATTCCAGCTCATTACAGGTTGCTATGCAAAAATGTTCTTCCTGAAATTTCCCTTGCAGTTCTTGCCCCTAACTTTAAACTTGTTCTTTAATTATTGTAGCATTAAGTTAAGTAAATAGTTTTTCTAATTCATCTAAACTAGTCACCTCTATCAAATCTCCAATCAACCTCCTTTGACAACAACCTTGCTTCCCCAACTTAACTTTATTGCCAAAATCCCTCATCCCTGTTCCCACTCAAGTGTGATGATCAGAACTAGATGCAATACTGTACAATAACTGATGCCGCACCAAAGCGTAACTTCCTTACTTTTGTACTAAATACCTCAATTGATGAAGCACATGTTCACAAATGCTTTTCTAACCACCCTCTCAATATACCCGGCTAGCAACAAAGATCAACGTACATGCCAGATCCGTCTGACCCTGTGGAGTATTTTGAACTGCATCATTAAGTTTACATTGTCACTTTGTATTTCCTGTCAAATATATCAGCTTATATTTATTTGTATTAAATGCCATTCACCATATGTTTTCTAATTCTGAGAGCCTATCTGCATCCTGTTGCCCTGATTTGTATGAGGCCCACTGTCAACCATCTCTCCAAGTGTGGAAGCATCAACTTTTGACATTTGAAATCTTTGCTTTTGTTTTATACATTAGAATACAAAATAGTGGCCCAGGAACTGACTCTTGGGCAAAACCCTTTGCCGGTCACCCTTCAAAAACAGCCATTTACTGCATCTCACTGATTTTGGTCTCTTCTATATCCAAATTGTAGAATAAGAGGTCACAAACTGAAAATAATAAAAAGAAAACACAGCTCATGACTTGTAACAAATTGCTGAACGCATTGTTTTGAAATGGAAGGCCTAGCAGATCAGTCAATCAAAATTGACAACACCAGGGGCCGAAAACTGATCTTGTCTAGCAAAGACTAGAAATACAAGCAGCAAAGTCAGAGCATATTTATATTTAACAGACAGAAACGTTTGATGAGGTAACAAAGAAACTGGATGAGGGCAAAGCTGTTGATGTTGTATATTTGGGCTTACAAAAGACATCTGATAAACTGCAGCACAGAATTACAAACAAAAGTAAAGCTCCTGGCATAAAATGGACAGCAGCTACATCAATACAAGGAAGGAAGAGTCGAGGCGAACAGTTCTTCAGAACAGAGGAAGACTCATAGTGGAATACCCAGAGGTTAGCGTTAGGATCCATGCTCTGCTTGACAGATATTAATGACCTAGACCTTAGCATGCAATTTCAAAATTTGCAAATGATTCAAAACTTAGAAATATTGTGAATTATGTCAAAGACTGTTTAGAACTTCAAAAGGACAGGTTATTGGAATGGGAGCACAAATGGTGGATGAAATTAAATGCAGAAGTGTGTTGTGATTCATTTAAATAGGAAGAACATGCGATACAATATAAACAGCACAATTCTAAATGGGGTGCAGGAAGTGAGGGACCAAGGTGCATGCATTCATGAATCATTTAAAGTGGCAGCACAAGTTAAGAAAGAAGCTAATACAGTGTTCTGAGTTTTCTCAAGAGCAGCATAGAGTACAGCAGCAAGACAGTCATGTTAAATCTGTATAAAACACACCTTCAGTCTCAATGGGAATATCACTTTTGAGTTCTGGGTCCCATATTTTAGAAAAGATGGGAAGCCATTAGAACAAGTTCAAAATAATTTCACAAGACTGGTTCCCAGGATAGGGAACATCAGTTACTTAAGCAGATTGAAGAAGTTGGGCCAGTTTTCCTTGGAAAAGGTTGAGAGGTGCTTCAAGTGTCAAGGCAGCCTGGTTAAAAAGCTAAGAACCTAATGGGATCCAGGACAATTTGGAAAACTGGATCCAAAATTGGTTTAGTAGCAGAAACCAGACAGTGAAAAGATACTTGTTAGACCTCAGCTGGAGTACTGTGTACAAGAATGGTTCCAGAAATGAGAAACTTCAATTACAAGGTTAGATCGAATGGACGACTATCTGGATAAAAATCGCACGCAAAGGTACTGAACGGGAAAAAAGCAGATTGGGACGAGATAATGATTCTCCTCTGAAGAAACTGTGCAGGTACAATGATCGAAACAGCCTTCTTCTATGCCATAAAAATTGTGATGGTCAAAGGGTGTTTTTGTGACTGGAAGTCTGTGTCCTTTGACATATTACAGGGCTCAATGCTGGGACCTTGGCTGATTATGGTGTACATTAATGATCTAGACATGATTGTCAGAGTTACGGTCAGTAGGTATGACATGAAAATAGTTGGTTTGCTAAATAGTGAGGACCAAAGTCTTAAGGATGATATAGACAGGCTGGTCAGATGAACTTAACAGTGGCAAATAGAATTTAATCCTGAAAAGGAAGTGAAGTGATGCAGTTTGAGAGGACTAACAAGTCAAGGGAGTATTGGTAGTGCTCTACGAAGTACAGAGGATAAGAAGCACCTTGGGTAGGTACATCAATAGATCTTTGACAACAGGAAAAGTAAATAAGGTGGTTAAGAAGACTGGTGGGATACTTGCCTTTAGGTTAGTCAGCATTCTCCCCAGTTTTTATTTCTTCTGAACAGACCTCTTGAGGTCTGTGCATACCAGTGCCTTCTGCAACCAGAAATCAATGCCACAATCGGCATCAGCACACCAATCACCATGTGTGGAATGTCAGAACAGGTGCAAATATGCACAGCCTTGCAACTTAGACAGAAGATTGTTTATGATGGAGTTGTGCATAATGTTAATCAGGCCACAGCTGGAGTACTCTCCTGGTTCAGATTCTGCCCACTTACATACACAATTCCTCTGACACTTTACGCCAGTTTCAGAATTTCCAGTTTGCAGGCTCCAGCCACCTCCTCTTTACCACAGATGTGCAATCACTTTACATGTCCTTCCCCACCAGGAAGGTCTCGGGGAACTCCACTTCTTCTCGGAACAAAGTACTGAACCGTCCTCATCCAAAACCAGCCTCCTCCATCTGGCTAAGCTCGTCCTCACCCTGAACAACTTTTAACTCCTCTCATTTTCTTCAGATCAGAGGGGTGGCCGTGGGCACCTTCAAGGGTCCCAGTTATGCTGGTTTCTTTGCTGGGTACATGGAACACTCTTTGCCCCAGTCCTACTCCAGTCCCCACCCACAACTCTTTCTCCGGCATATCGATAATATCATCATTGCTGCTTCTCTCTCTCGTCCAGAATTGGAAAAGTTTATCGATTTTGCTTCCAATTTCCACCCAGCTCTCATTTTCACCTGGTCCATCTCTGACTCCTCCCTTTCCTCCCTCAACATCTATAACTATTTCTGGGGATAATCTGGCCACCAATATCCACTATAAGCCTACCAACTCCCACAGTTACCTCGACTACACATCCTCACATCCTGCTTCCTGTAAAGAATCTACTCCATTCTCCCAGTTCCTCCATCTCCGTCACATCTGTTCTGATGATGCCAAATACGACAGGGGTGCTTCCGAAATGTCCAACTTCTTCCTCAACCGAGGATTCCCGAGCACTATTGTTGACAGGGCCCTCAGCCGGGTCCAGCGTATCTCTCACACTTTGGCCCTTACCCCCTCTCTTCCCTCCTGCAGCAGCAATAAGGTCCCCCTTGTCCTCTCCTACCATCCCACCAGCATTCATATCTATTAGCCACCATTTCCATCACCTCCAGCAAGGTGCCACCACAAGACACATATTCCCTTCCACTCCCTTGTCAGCGTTCCACCATTCCCTCCAGGATACCCTGGTCCATTCGTCCTTCACTCCCAACACCACCCCCCCATAGCCTCACGACACCTTCCCCTGCAGCTGCAGAACTCTGTTTACTTCCTCTCTCCTCAATATCCAAGGACCCAAACACACCTTCCAGGTGAAGTAGCGCTTTACCTACACTTCACACAATCTAGTCTACTTCGTTCACTGCTCACAATGTGATATCCTCTACATTGGGGAAATGAATATTTGACTGGAAGATCACTTGGCAGAACATCTACATTCTGTCGGCAAAAAAGACCTTGAGCTTCCAGTTGCTTGCCATTCCAACACACCACCCTACTCCTTGTTGCAACCCCCACACATCCGGCCTTGTTAACAAATTGTTGATGGTTACACGCAACCCATTGTTAACCACGAACAGTCTCCATTCACCCTTCTAGCCAGATCATTATCCATTCCTTTGTCCAACTTTGGCCTCAAACCACACTTATCGTTTACTCCTTATCCCCTTCCCCAAACCCTTTTCTCTGCCTACAAACTGACATTTTCCTAGCTACCACCAGTTCTGAGGAAGGGTCACTTGAATTGAAATGTTATCTCTGATTTCTCTCCACAAGATGCTACCAGACTTGCTGAGCTTTTCCAGCAACTTCTGTTTTTGTTTCTGATTTACAGCATCTGCAATAACAAGGTGTAGAGCTGGATGAACACGGCAGGCCAAGCAGCATCAGAAGCGCAGGAAAGCTGACATTTCGGGCCTAGACCCTTCTTCAGAAAAATTTCTAGGCCTGAAACGTCAGCTTTCCTGCTCCTCTGCTGCTGCTTGGCCTGCTGTGTTCATCCAGCTCTGCACCTTGTAATCTCAGATTCTCCAGCATCTGCAGTTCCTACTATCTCTCTACAGTATCTGCAGTTCTTTTGGTTTTTATCAATCCACACTGGTGGCATAGCAGACAGTGAAGAAGGTTTTCTAAGATTACAAAGGGGCCTTGATCAAATGGGTCAATGGGCTGCAAAATGGCAGATGACTACATTTTGGTACAACAAACAAGGGTCAGGCTTATACAATTAATGGTAGGGCTTTGGGGTAGAGTTGTAGAACAGAGTCACCCAAGGGTTCAGGTAGATAATTATTTGAAGTTTGCATCGCATATAGACAGGATGATTAAAAAGGCATTTAACACGCTTGCCTTCATTGCTCAGTCCTCGGAGTATAGGAGTTGGGAAGTCATACTGAGGTTGTACAGGACATTGGTGAGGAATCTTCTGCAGTGCTGTGTCCAGTTCTAGGAAGAATATTATTAAGCTGGAGTGGGTTTAGAAGAGATTTACCAGGATGTTACTGGGTATGGAAGGTTTGAGTTGTAAAGAAAGGCTGGATAAACTGAGACTTTTCCCACTGGAGTGTTGAAGTTGAGAGGTGACCTTATAGAAGTTTACAAAATAATGAGTGGTGTAGACAAAATTAATGGTAGGTTTGTTTTCCCTAACGTGGGGATTTAAAGCATAGGGGGCACATTTTCAAGGTGAGAGAGATTTTAATAAAAGGCACGAGGGGCTTTTGTTTTAAAAGGGTAGTTCGCGTGTGGAATGAACTTCCTAAGGACGTGGTGGATGTGGGTACAATAACAACGTTTAAAAGACATTTGGATACGTACATGAATAGGAAATGTTTGGAAGGATATGGGCCTGGAGAAAGCATGTAGGGCTAGTTTAGTTTGGGATTACGTTCGGCATGGATGGACCGAAGGGTCTGTTTCTGCGCTGTTTGACTTAATAATGATCTTCACGGACAAGGTGGCTCGAAAGACGACTTTCTGCTGTTTAAAAACACTATAATATACTGAAAGTAATGAGGAGTCAGCGCATAGTAGAAAGAAAAACTATTTATAGCGGTGGAAGGATCACGATCCAAAACAACAACAATATGGGGAAAATCTTTTCCACGGAACGCATAGTCAGGATTGGCGCGTACTGGTGGAGGGTCAACTGAGATGTTGAAAGTTAATTCAATTCAGTACGAAATGTGAGGAGCCTCAAAGGAGTAGAGATAACCGACCACCAGTACGAACACACACTCACCATTTCGAAGCCGTTGACGCTACATCCGCCGGAACGAACTCAGTGTGCTCCCTTCTCATCGTCCCCCCACCCCACCGACATCAACAACAGATTAGAGGGTTCCGGAATTGAATCGGCGCATGCATAGTATTGGGAGGGTAAAGAAAGGCGAATTACCGGTAAGGAGGGTTAAGCATAGCATGGCGGGGAATGAAGAAAAGGGTAGCTAAAGAGAGGAAGCATGAGGTGAGGTGGCAGACCGGGAAAAGATGGGAAAATGAAAGAAGGGATAACACAGTGTGGAGCTGGAGGAAACAAGCATGGGGCTGGATGAACACAGCAGGTCAAGCAGCATCATAGGAGCAGGCAGGCTGGAGGAACACGGCAGGCCAGGCAGTAGGAAAGCTGAGATAACAAGCATGGGGCTGGATGAACACAGCAGGTCAAGCAGCATCATAGGAGCAGGAAAACTTGACGTTTCGGGCCTAGACCCTTCATCACAAATGGGGGAGGGGAAGAGGGTTCTGAAATAAATAGGGAGAGAGGGGGAGGCGGATAGAGGAGAGGATATGGTTGTTATCTCGGATTCTCCAGCATCTGCAGTACCTTTTATCTCTAGTAGGAAAGCTGATGTTTTCTGAAGAAGGGTCTCGACCCGAAACGTCAGCTTTCCTGCTCCTCTGATGCTGCCCGGCCTGCTGTGTTAATCCGGCTCCACACTGTTATCTCTGACTCCAGCATCGGCAGTCCTTATTATCTCATGGGAAGTGGGGAGACAGGATGAAGAGAGTGAAAGGAAGTGGGGAAGGGACAGGGCGATGTAAGGAAGGATTGGAGGGGAGAGGGAGGAATGAGAGGATGAATGGAAGGAAGAGGGTGGTGAAAGGAAGGAGGGGACAGCGGAAAATGGAGAGGAAGAGAAGAAGATGGCAAGACAAATCAGTGGGATGAAGGCTAAAGAGAGCAGGAGAAAGGAAAGGGGTTATGAAAGGACGTGGAAGGGAGAACAAAGAATGAAGAAAATTACAGCACAGGAACAGGCCCTTTGGCCGTCCAAGCCTGCACCGATGCAGATCCCCTATCTAAACCTGTCGCCTATTTTCTAAGGATCTGTAATCCCTCTGCACCCTGCCCATTCATGTATCTGTCTATGTACATTTTAAATGATGCTATCATGCCCGCCTCTACCACCTCTGCTGGCAACGTGTTCCAGGCACCCACCACCCTCTGCGTAAAGAACTTTCTATGCATATCTCCCTTAAACTTTTCCCCTCTCACCTTGAAATCGTGACTCCTTGTGAGTGAGTCCCCCACTCTGGGAAAAAGCTTCTTGCTATCCACTCTGTCTATACTTCTCATCATTTTGTAGACCTCAATCAGGTCCCCTCTCAACCTCCGTCTTTCTAATGTAAATAATCCTATTCTACTCAACCTCTCTTCGTAGCTAGTGCCCTCCATACCAGGCAACATCCTGGTGACCCTCCTCTGCACCCTCTCCAAAGCAGCCACATTCTTTTGGTAATGTGGCGACCAGAACTGTACACAGTATTCCAAATGTGGTCGAACCAAAGTCCTATACAACTGCAACATGACCTGCCAACTCTTGTACTCAATACCCTGTCCAATGAATGAAAGCATGCCATATGCCTTCTTGACCACTCTATCGATCTGCGTTGCCACCTTCAGGGTACAGTGGACCTGAGCACCCAGGTCTCTCCGTGCATCAATTTTCCCCAGGGCCTTTCCATTTACCATATAGTTCGGTCTTGACTTGGATCTTCCAAAATGCATCACCTCATATTTGCCTGGATTGAACTCCATCTGCCATTTCTCCGCCCAACTCTCCAATCTATCTATATTCTGCTGCATTGTCTGAAATCCCCTTCGTTATCTGCTACTCCACCAATCTTAGTGTCATCTGGAGCTAAGGAATGGTGTTGAAGGGGAAGTAAGGAATGAAGAGGTGAGGAAGGAAGGAGTGGGAGTGAGGAAGGATTTGGCACAGAGGAAGGAAGGGGCATTGGAGGGGTGAGAAGGCAGAGAGAAGGGAGAAACAAGGTGCACTGTGGGATGAGGAGATACTGCAAGAGGAAGAGAAATGGGGAGGAGGACAGTAAAGAAAAGTAAGGAAATGGGGGAAGGAGGAGAAGGGACAGGGGCAGGGTGAGGAAAAGGAAGGGACAAAATGTAGGGAGGACAAATTAAGGAGGGAAGGGATGAAGAAAAGGTTGGTAAGGAATAATGAGGGAAGGGAATAAAGAAATAGGTAAGGGGTGGAAAGAGGGTAATGGAGGAAGAGGTGGAGAAATGATCATAATCATAGAATCCCTACAGTGTGGAAACAGGCCCTTTGGCCCAACAAGTCCACACCGACCCTTGGAGCATCCCACCCAGACCCATCCCCCTATAACCCACCTAACCTACACATCCCTGAACATGACAGGCAATTTAGCATAGCCAATCCACCTAGCCTGCACATCTTACATTGTGGGAGGAAACCCATGCAGACACAGGGAGAATGTGCAAACTCCATACAGACAGTTGCCCGAGGGTGGAATCAAACCCAGGTCCCTGTTGCTGTGAGGCTGCATTGCTAACCACTAAGCCACCGTGCAAAGAGGGAATGTGCTAGATTGGACAGGTAAGGGGAGTTAGGTAGAGGATGATAACTGAAGGGGAGGAAAAAATTTAAAGTGGATGGGGGAAATGGGAAGGGGCTATAAGAGTGTTTGAGGAGGAGAGAAGGGACTGGAAGATCAGTGGGTGAAAGGACGGGGGTGAGGAGAGTTATAAAAAGATGGAAGAGCAGAGGGATATTAGGGGAATAGAAAAGGAGGAGAATAGGCAAGGGATGAGGGTGGATGTAGGACAGGTGGAAAGGGGTAAAAGTAGAGGGAGAAAGTGGAGATAGCAGAGAATTTGCAGGGACTGCTCTGTGGACTAGGGAAAGGAGAAAGCTGTTCTGCCCTGGGGTGAAGGAGGATCTGTACTCTTCAAAACAATTGCTTATCTTTCATTTATGTCTGGTTCCTATTTATTGGGGAAAGAAATGGTCAAAAGAATCCCAAAAGGGCCCAAGCAACAATATAGGATAGAAGGATAGTGTGAGACAGAAAAGTGATTATGAGGTATTTGAAGTTATTGCCCTCAATAATTAGAAACCAATAAAGAACATGGCAGTAGGAGATCTGGCTTTGTAAAAGTAGGATATGGAATTTCTGCCTATTTCAGAATTTATGTGAGTGGGAGTGAGGGAGGTTGTGAGGCTAGAGAGCAAACAATTAGGAAGAGTGACTGGAAAAGGTAAAAATGGACATATTGCTAACAGTGGGATCAAGCAGAAACATTGGACTGGATTTTCATCTGCTGATGTGGTGGGAAAACTAAAGACATAGAAAGCATCTAATTTGAAATAGCAGTTCTTTCTTAACCCTATACTGTTTTTGTATGCCCTGTAGGTCCTTGTACAAACTGCTAAATCTCTTTTAAAGTCTACTAGCTGAACAGATAACTATTCAAGATTTAAAAGATACTGTATCAAATGACAAAGAACAGTCTTTACAAAACACTTTTCTCGGCAGTTTGTACTTTTTTATTTTGCTGAGTGATAATGTCACTTGTTGTTTTGTAAACCTCTGCTAGCAAACTACTGATGTTAAATGAGGACTAAATTTAATTTCATACTGCGGAGGGCTAGAAGGTCAAATTCACCTGCAAGGATGTTCACCACATCCTTGGGGCATAGAACTGTGAGCCATTCTGATCAGTTGTTGAGGATTGTACATTATTTGCTATGCCTAACTTTGCAATACTAATCACCATTAAATACATACATTTCTATTAAACAATAATAGCTATGATTTTACTTTTGTATTAAAAATATAGTATCACAAGATTAAAGCTTTTATTAATCTAATACCCACCACCAACTAAAATCTGATGTGCAGATGTCACAGTCAGTAAGTCTTCAAATAAAATATCACACCCTGCCACCATTGAGTAGGTGTTTGATATTCATGACCAAAAGCTGGATCGTGAATACCATATATGTTAGCTGTAACTAAAAACTTGTAAGAGTCCAAATGCCAGGGAGGTGGTAAGTCTTGATACGTCTCATACGAACGATTTATATCCTTATATTCCAAACACGCACGTAAAGCTGTTGTTTAATTTGAACTTTTTGCCATGTTCTCCCATGACAAAACCAAAATATGGAGGCTTGGATCCTTGAGTCAGTTCCATAATTACTTTCGCAAGATGTTTGTGTTTACACGCTTTCTGTACCCAGGCCATTTCTAACATGATCGCAGCTCACCACCACCTTCTCAAGGGAAGCTTGGGACGGATAATAAATGCTGGCCGGCCAGCGATGCCCACATCCCACAAACGTATAGAAAAAAAAATTTCCACACATTCTGCAGAATCACAGTTGCTCCCAGGTTCCCATGGGTATTTCACTTTTTTCTTTCACAGTCATGTGACTTCTAATCTCAGAATTACTTTTCATTATGAAGGTTTTGTGTAGATCCCTGCCTCAAGCTCCAAGTTAGGCAAATGTACCACTCTCTTTTAGATCCTTGTTATAACTTGACTGTCAGTCTGAGTCAACTCTCATTGCCTGGTGGACATTAGGATCATTTTTTCCTGATTACTATGTGGGCATGTCTGATGTTATTTCTTCTTGTGTTCTCCTCAGTTGGCTACAGATCACACATTAGGGTAGGTGATGGCCTAGTGGTATTATCGCTAGACGATTAATCTAGCAACCCAGCTGACGTTCTGGGGACCCGGGTTCGAATTCCACCAGGGCAGATGGTGGAACTGGAATCCAAAAAAAGAAAGTCTGGAATTAAGAATCTACTGATCATCATGAAATCATTGCCGATTGTCAGAAAAACCCATCTGGAACACTAATGCCCTTCAGGGGAAGAAAATCTGCAACCCTCACCTAGTCTGGCCTCCAGACCCACAGCAATGTGGTTGACTCTCAACTGCCCTCTGAAATGGCCTAGCACGCCACTCAGATGTACCAATTCCTACAAAGACTCAAAGAAATGAAACTGGGCAGATCACCTGGCATTGACCTAGGTACCGGAAAAGACAATGGCAGAAACAGCCCTGTAGACCATGCAAAGTCATCCCCGCTAACATCGGGGGGGCGGGCGGGGGGAGGGGGTTAGTGCCGAAATTGGGAGAACTCTCTCAGACTAGTCAAGCAACAGCCTGACATAATCAAAACCACAGAATCATACCTTACAAACAATGTCCCAGACACCACCATCACCATCCCTGGATATGTCCTGTCTCACCGGCAGGACAGACCCAGCAGATGGGGCAGCATATTGGTATACAGTGGGGAGGGTGTTGCTCTAGGAGTCCTCAACATTGAGTCTGGACCCCATCAAGTCTCATGGCTTCAAGTTAAACATGGGCAAGGAAACGCCCTACTGATTACCACATAACGTCCTCCCTCAGCTGATGAATCAGTATTTCTCAGTATTGAACAACAATTAGAGGAGGCACTGAGGATGGCGAGTGCATAAAATGTACTCTGGGTGGGGGATTTCAATGTCCACCACCAGGAGTGGCTCGGCAGCAGCACTACTAATCGAGCTGGTCTGGTCCTGAAGGACATAGCCGCTGGACTAGGTCTGTGACGGGTGGTAAGAGAACCAACAAGAGGGAAAAACATACTTGACCTCACCCATACTAATCTACCAGCTGCAGGTACATCTGTCCATGACAGTATCAGTAAGAGTGACCATTGCACAATCCTTGTGGAGATGAAGTGCCACATTCACGTTGAGAACAAGCTTCATCGTGCTATGTGGCACTATCATTGTGCTAAATGGGACAGACTTTGCACAGATCTAGCATCTAAAGACTGAACATCCATGAGGCGCTGTGGGCCATCAATAGCAACAGAATTGTACTCCAACACAATCTGTAACCTCATGGCCTGGCATATACCCCACTCAACCATTACCATCAAGCTAGGGGATCAACAATGGTTCAATAAAGAGTGCAGGAGGGCATGCCAGGAGCAGCACCAGGCATACCTGAAGATGAGGTATCAACCTGGTGAAGCCACCAAACAAGACTACATGCATGCCAAACAGCAAAAGCAACAAGTGATAGACATAGCTAAGTGATCCCACAAACAACGGATCAGATCTAAGCTCTGCAGTCCTGCCACATCCTGTCGTGAATGGTGGTGGACAATTAAACAACTCACTGGAGGAGGAGGATCCACAAATAACTCCATCCTCAATGATGGAAGAGCCCAGCACATCAGTGCAAAAGCTAAGGCTGAAGCATTTGCAGCAATCTTCAGCCAAGTGGATGAACCATCTCGTCCTCCTCCAGTGATCCCCAGCATTACAGATACCAGTCTTCAGCCAATTTGATTCACTCCACATGATTTCAAGAAACAGTTGGAGACACTGGATGCTGCAAAGGCTACAGGCCCTAACAACATTCCTGCAATAGTACTGAAGACTTGTGCTCCAGAACTTGCTGCTCCCTTAGCCAAGCTGTTCCAGTACAGTTACAACACTGGTATCTACCCGACAATGTGGAAAATTGCCCAAGTATGTCCTGTACATAAAAAGCAGGACAGATCCAACCTGGCCAATTACCGCCCCATCAGTCTTCTCTCGATCATCAGTAAAGTGATGGAAGGTGTCATCAACAGTGCTGTCAAGCAACACCTGCTCAGAAGTAACCTGCTCAGTGATGCCCAGTTTGGGTTCCGCCAAGGACACTGAGCTCCTGCCCTCATTACTGCCTTAGTTCAAACATGGATGAAAGAGCTGAATTCCAGAGGTGAGGTGAGAGTGACAGCCCTTGATATCAAGGCTGCATTCGACCGAGTGCAGTGTCAAGGAGTCCTAGCATAACTGGAATCAATGGGTATCGGAGGCAAACAGTCCGGTGGTTGGAGTCATACCAGACACATAGGAAGATGGTCATGGTTGTGGGAGGTCAATCATCTCAGCTCCAGGACATCTCTGCAGGAGTTCCTCAGGGTAGTGTCCCAGGCCCAACCATCTTCAGCTGCTTTATCAATGACCTTCTCTCCATCATAAGGTCAGAAGTGGGGATGTTCGCCGATGATTGCACAAAGTTCAGCACCATTCATGACTCCTCAGATACTGAAGCAGTCCATGTTCACATGCAACAGGATCTGGACAGTATCCAGGCTTGAGCTGACAAGTGGCAAGTAACTTCCATGCCACACAAATGCCAGGCTATGACCATCACCAATAAGAGACAATCTAACCACTGCCCCTTGACATTCAATGGTGTTGCCATCACTGAATCTCCCACTATCAATATCCTGGGGGTTACCATCGACCAGAAACTCAACTGGACTCACCACATTAACAGATTGGCTACAAAAGCAGGCCAGAAGCTGGGAATACTGTGGCGAGTAACTCATTTCCTGACTCCTCAAAGCCTGTCCACCATCCACAAGGCACAAGTCAAGGGTGTGATGGAATACTCCACTTATCTGGATGAGTGCAGCCCCAGCAACACTCAAGAAGCTTGACACCATCCAGGACAAAGCAGCCAGCTTGATTGGCACAACATCCACAAGCATTCACTCCTTCCACCACTGACGCTCAGTAGCAGCAGTGTGTACTATCTACAAGATGGACTGCAGAAATTCACAAAGATCCTCAGACAGCACCTTCCAAACCCACTACCACTTCCATCTAGAAGGACAAGGGCAGCAGATATATGGGAACACCACCACCTCCAAGTTGACCTCCAAGTCACTCATCATCCAGACTTGGAAATATGTTGCCGTTCCTTCCCTGTCACTGGATCAAAATCCTGGAATTCCCCCCCTAATAGCATTGTGGGTCAACCCACAGTAGGAGGAATGCAGCAGTTCAAGAAGGCAGCTCATCACCACCTTCTCAAGGGCAACTAGAGATGGGCAAGAAATGCTGGCCAGCCAGCGATGCCCACATTCCACAAAATGAATAGAAAAAAAGACAAAACTACAATTTAGACTATCTGCAATGGATGTTACAGGGAAAGAATAGGCCACTCAAACCATCAAGCCTGTAATGTCCCTCAATACAATCTTGGCTGATCAAACACTACAATGTCTTTCCCCACACCAGTGATGAGTAGATTTGCCAGAATTGAAAGAAAAGTAGTCATATTAGTGAAGAAAAGAGCTTTGTACCTTGCGAGGGGATTTGCTTGGCCAATTTCTTTTAAAGGTTTTGATCCAGAGAGAGAGAAATTAACCTGCACTCATAACCATGTATTCCGTTGGGAATCCGAAATCTCAATTTCCAAACATATTTGAAGACAACTTAGACAGCTTGCTACGGTATATAATTGCAAAGGTTCAGAACCCTCCTGCATAAGATAAATTTTCCTCATCTTGGACGTAAGTGGCAACTGCCTTATTTTGAAATATTTCGCCCCCTTCCCCATCCTGGTTTTGGAATCCCCAACCAGGGGAAACATCTTACCAACATTTACCCTGTCAATCCCTTTAAGTATTTTGTAACTTTTAATAAGATTACCTCTCATTCTTCAAAACTTAGAGAATACAGGCCCAGTTTGCCCAGTCTCTCTTTGTTGGACAGTCCTAACTCGCAGAAACAAATCTGGTGAAACTTCATCTCACGCCCTCAGTTGCAATAACAACTTTCATGAGATGAAGAGACCAAAAGTGTCCACGGTACCCCAGGTACCATCTAACCAAGCCCATGTAGTATTGAAACAAGACTTTACTTCTGTACTCAAATCCTCTTGCAATAAAGGCTAATTTGATAGGCTTTCCTATTAGTTTGCTGTACCTGCATGTTAGCCTTCAGTGACTTGTTGAAGAGGACATCTAGGTCCCATTGTACATCAACACTTTCCAACCTCTTACCATAAGAAATAGTTTGCACATTTGTTTCTGCTACCAAAGTAAATAATCTCACATTTTCCACATATTCCATCTGCCATGTGCTTGCATGACAACTCTGTTAGAATTCTTTAAGGAGGTAACAAGCAAATTAGACAAAGGTGAGCCAGTGGGTGTGATCTGTTTGGATTTCCACAAGGCTTTTGACAAGGTCCCACGCAGGAGGCTGCTAAATAAGACAAGAGCTCGTGGTGTTAGGGTCAAGGTATTGGCATGGGTAGAGAATTGGCTAACT
Source organism: Ginglymostoma cirratum (assembly GCA_024137785.1). Taxonomy (NCBI): domain Eukaryota; kingdom Metazoa; phylum Chordata; class Chondrichthyes; order Orectolobiformes; family Ginglymostomatidae; genus Ginglymostoma; species Ginglymostoma cirratum. The sequence goes on from JAHRHZ010000097.1 coordinate 9,175,681, forward strand.
GACAGAAGATAGACAGTGGAGATAAAGGAATAGGCTGTGGTAGATAGATAGGTACTTGGTTAGTAAGGGTATCAAGGCTTACAGGGAGAAGGCACAAGATTGGGTTTGAGAAACATATTAGCTATGATTGAGTGGTGGAACAGACTCGCTGGGCAAACTGGCCTAATTCTCCTTTATCTTTTGGTCTGAGTGAGCAGGCTCAAGGGGCCAAATGACCTACTCCTGTTCTTTATCTTATGGTCCTGAATGGAGGATTGGATAATCAACAGAAAGCAGATATTTGGAATAAATGGGTTTTTTTCTGGTATTCAAGATGTAGTTAGTGGGGTGCCACAGGGTTCCCAGCTGATTGCAATCTAATATTAATGACTTGAATGCTGGGATAAAAGGTACTTTAACCACATTTGCAGGTGACGCTAAAATAGGTGAGAAAGTATGTTGTACTAAAGAAATAAGAAATTTACAAATGATCATAGATAGGTTAGGTGAATGGGCCGAAGTTTGGCAAATAGAGTTTAATGTGGATAAATGTGAGGTTACAAGGGAATATAAAATCCCTACAGCGTGGAAACAGGCCTTTCGGCTCAACAAGTCCACACTGACCCACAGAGCATCCCACCCAGACCCATCCCCCCATAACACACCTAATCTACACATCCCTGAACACTAAGGGCAATTTAGCATGGCCAATCTACCTAGCCTACACATCTTTGGACTATGGGAGGAAACTGGAGCACCCGGAGGAAACTGACGCAGACCCAGGGAGAATGTGCAAACCCCACACAGACAGTCACCCGAGGGTGGAATTGAACCCAGGTCATTAGTGCTGTGAGGCAGCAGTGCTTGCCACTGAGCCACCATGCCGCCCCAAGGTTATGTATCTGGGCCGTAAAGTATAGAAAAACAACAAAAGACAGAGAAGATTCAGAGCGCTTCAGAGGAATCTGGATATCCTCATGCATGAATCACAGAAAAGTATGCTGGTTGATTTCCCTGAACAGTTGCAAGCTCAGGCACTACGAATGGAGAAATCCATGTGCCTGTGACCTCAGCTGTGAGGTGGGAGAGCACATGATCATGTATTATGAAAGCTATTCTGTGAGAGAATGCCCACACCTGTAGTAAGACCCCTTGCAGTATGACATGGAGCATATTCAAGGGATGTGTGACCTCCTGTGCAACAACACTAACTGGTAGTTGTGGGAGAAAATGTTAGTCTTGTTCACAGACAATCCATTGGTGGCAGATCGGTGGCTAGAAGAAATAGCAACTGAAACCCAGCAGGTTTCAGCCAATGTAAACAAAAAGCTGAGGGATCCATGCATGTTGAGGAAATCTCAGCCTCCTCTGATACCTCAGCCCCTCAATCTATCTGCTCATCTGTCCAAATAAGGATGCCTTTCACTGCAGATACAGAGTGCAAGTGAAGAATGGACCTGAACATGACCCTGCACCATATAAACAAAGAGCTGAGCGGTCTGCCTCCAGATCTTCTGAGGCAACAAGGGGTGTATTGTGTAGGAATGCCTGAAAGTGGAGGACCTTATGTAAGTTAGAGCACCAATTGAATCACCGTGATAGTGCAGATGAATAAAGCAAACACCTTTGTGTTTGAACATTTAGAGCTATATGCTATGAGCCATTGCAGCTTACAACCAGGCTTAATCTTTCTCACCTGATATTCCAATACAGCACCCAGTTTCCAATTCTTCAGCCTCCTGTGTAGTTAGATGCATGATGTTCCAAATGCCCTGCCTAATTCTGCTCCTATATCTGCTCCTGGTATGCCCAAATATACAGTGCCAAATGAAGACACCTTGAGGTTCTGTCTCAGTGTTGAGTGGAGAACCTTACAACTGTCTTCTCCCACCTTCACAGAAACCTCTGCCACTGACACCTCATCTTGTAAACTGATTCCTTTGCCACTATCACTTACCTGTTTCCTCTTTGATCTAAGGCCATGAGTGGTTTAAGTACCAGTACCAGTCATCACCTTCTCAGCAACATTGCTGCATACAGAAGTTTTGCTGCCCTCTGACTCTAAGGGAAGACCTAAGACTGTTTTCTTCAGTGTCTGATTGTCACAGCTTCAACAGGGCTTCATGAAAAGAGGTCATGTGGGGATCCCACCAGCTTCTCCAGATGGTAATCAAATCTTCTGCATGAGATTCCATCCATCTCTTTTTTTGACTAATTTGATTCCAGATCTGTTTGAGAAAACGGTATGGAAGGAATGCTTCCAAATTCTTGGTACTGATGTTACTATGCATGACTGGAAATGTATTTGTTAGAAATGAAATATGGTCTGCCATGCTTGTGCTCTGTCAGGGGGTGTTAAATGCATATGATTAAATTATGAATGAATTGGGATCACATTCACGTGATACATGTATAGTTCAGTTTTAACACTGTTCATCCACATGGAAAGTATTAAAGGTTTGAAAGATGCTAATGTGATGGAAACCCTTCATGAATTTCTGTTTGACTTCTGGATATAATTGGCATATCTAGGTTCATGGGAAATCCCTGTGGGACAGGTGACTCAATGATTGTGATGTGTAAATTGATAAAGGTTTTAACATGCATTCTGGTTTTAATTGGTTTTCCATCCTGTTTGAAAATCTCCAGGTTAATAAACTGCAAGCACAAAAGGATTAACAGTACTGCACAATTGGCAGAATGGTATGTCTTTAAATATTTAACCATGATGGCTTTTCCTTGATTTTAATAGCTTTAAACTCACAGAAATGTGCTGAGGATAAATTTTAACACATTGTAGAACATTTCTGCTGGCTTGGCCATTTTGTCCCTTTGATCTGTTCTTTGTTTTGTGCAATCTCGAATAGGAACAGGTAGAGAAGTGCCAGCAACATCAGCTTTCTCCCCAGCCACCTGTCAGTCCATGAACAATGAATTCCAGCTCAGAGGAAGTAATACCCCAATACAGAGTATATAGACAGAACATTAGATTTCTGGACACAAATGAGCAGCAGTACCTCTTGATGTTCAGACTTTGGAAGACCTCTTTCCAGATGGGCACACACTTGCAGTGTCCATCAAGATCATTACAGCCCTGTTTTTTTTTTATCTCTGGCCCCTGCCACGATTGGTTAAAATTATCAGGATTTCACAATCTGCAATGCACACTGCCAGACTATCACTTATATCCATTTTTCAATTGAAGAGACTGGTCAGAACATGCGGTGGCACAGTGGCTCAGTGGTTAGCACTGCTGCCTCACAGTGCCAGTAACCCAAGTTCAATCCCACCCTTGGGCGACTGTATGTGTGGAGTGTGCACATTCTCCCCATGTCTGCATGGGTTTCCTCTGGATGCTTTGGTTACCTCCCACAGTCCAAAGATGTGCAGGTTAGGTGAATTGGCCATGCTAAATTGCTTATAGTGTTCAAGGATGTGTAGAGTAGGTGGGTTACAGGGGGATGGGTTTGGTTGGGATGCTCTGAGGTTCCGTGGGGCCAAAGGGCCTTTTTCCACATGGTAGGGATTCTATCTGTGAACTAAGAGGACTATTGCATTCCCACAGGTACAGACAGTCTTCATTGCACATAATTGGCAATCATGGCACAGTCAAATCAATCAACAACCTTCAGCAATTAGAATAGATTCCATCAATGTTCGGTTGCTAGCTGATCAATCATAGGTATTCATGCATATTTGTGTAAGATAGCTTAGAAGCTGCCATGATGCTTCATTTTGTGTTAAGACATCGCCCACATATATTTGCATACTTGAACAGATCTTGAAGATAAAGACTAATAACAAGCCTGGGAGGAACTCTACCACTGATGGCCAGGAAAATGGAGCCATGGGTGGTCACAAGCCATCAGGTTGGAGCAAGTCATCAGGTTAGCAAAATGCAATTTAGGAACACGGATGGGTGGGTGTAGTAGTCTTCACTATGCAGTCAGGGTATCCAAATAATAACGGCTTCATTGCCATACACAATATGAACAGAACAGAGCTGAGTTGAAGGAAGGTGACAACCACTCTGCATCTTCAGAAGGCGAGGTGCCTTCTGAAAATGCAGCACCAATGCTTGTACCTCACCACAGGTAAAATTCAACTATCCTGCAACTGTGAATCCATATGTCCCATCAACCCACTACATCACCTCTATCAAATCAAAACAGTTAAAAGAAAAGACCAAAGAACTTGAAATCTGAAACAAAAAGAGAAATAACTGGGGTAAATCAGCAGGTCTGGCCGTAACTGAAAGCAGAGTTAATGTTTCAGGTCCAATGACACTCCTTCAGAATCACTCTTTCTATCACTTTGACACCCATTGTTTATCTGTATTTCTGGTCATAATATTTTCTTCAAGGTTGATAGCTACTTTGCACACAAAATACAATAATGGAGATGAATGGAGACTTGAAGTGTCAAGTCAGTTGTTCAGAAATATTGACAATGAAATTGGTCCAGTCACAGACCTGTCAACAACCGAACTGCAGAGCCTCTCACAGACAAAAATAGAAGTTGCTGGAAAAACTCAAAAGGTCTGGCAGCATCTGTGAAGAAAAATCAGAGTTAACAATTTGGGTCTGATGACCCTCAGAACATGTATCAAGTGTCTCATCTGTTTCAGGTTACTGTTAAATCATTTGATCCCGTGATTTCAGTGGAAATATGAGGAAGCCATTAGTTCCTTCACCTACTCTGATACTACAGAGGCCTGTGACTGACACCCTCTGGCTTTGGAACATGTTACAACAATGTGGGACCCTATCTTTGCCTCAGGCTTTTGGTAAAGACTGATAGCATCCCATTTCTGGTCTTGAGGAGTGTGGTGCAATGGTTCACACAGGACTCAGGGCATTTACAGCAAACTTCCAAATTTCATGTCCCCTTCTCCATCTTCCCCGAGATGGTCCACCTGAACTTCCCTGATAACCAAAAGCTGGAAAAAAATTTTCTACCATTCAGTGAGACAATGAATACCCAAATTTATTAAGCTGGTTGACTGAATGCTTAGGCTATTTGTCCTGGTAAATGTGCAGTGGGCTAGCTGCCAATGCAGCTGGCCACTCTTTCCATGAAGGTGGACATCAGTGTAAAAGGCTGAGCTGTCACGGTTTTTTGCATAGTGCCTGTGGAAATGCTATTGCTGCTCCAAAATAGTCTTCACAATCACCCCTGTGACTTAGTATTTGTGTCCAGCTGAGCAGCAATGGAAGTGTCCTGCACCTTACAGAGGAGACATTCTTTATTAGTCTCAATCGGCAGCATGGTTAATATAGGGGCTATGCGTGGCCATTTTGGGTGAGTTGGAATCATGGGTTGGCATGAGTTAACATGGATTGGTATGAGAGTGGTTGAAATCTATAGGGCCTAATATTTAACAACATAACTGGGACAAATTCCCAGAAAACTGAGGTGAGTCTATCAACCAACCTGGCTTAGTACTCAGCAGCTCCTGTGGCTGCCTCTTGTGTCTGGGGTCAGCAGGCCCAACTCCACTCCATACCCGGCATCCTGTCCCTCAACCTCCTCACCCGGTCTGAGCAAAAATCATATACTTTGGGCCACTTTTCCCAAAGGCAGGGTGTCAGGTGGGAAATTTCCCAATCCTACTTTCCTGCCTCTATGATGAAAATCCAGCTCTCCTTCCCAACTAAATGGCTTAAGAAGACTCTCAATATCACCTTCTGAAGAGCAGTTAGGGGTAGCCAATAAATACTGGCTGTAGTGGCACCTAAGTTAGCAAAAGAAAGAGTATCTTTTGAATATTAACCAAAAACCTCATGCAACCAGCAAAGAAAATACTCATTATAAAAATAAAATGAAAATATGAAGTTTGCTTTGAACCAGCACATAGTGATATGGCCAAGTTTAGATTTATCCTCATTGTTTTCAAACTGCTAAGGTCTGAGTTTGAGTTGTAGCACTAAAAATACAGTGAATTGTGCATGCAATATAGTGACGATCAATTTATTGGTGAGGTAATTCTCTCCTAATTATACTTTTCAGATTAGCTAGTGACAAGTCTGATTTCTATAACAATATTTGATGTTAATTACTTGTCTCTCACTCTAGTTTGATGACATTAACTTGGTTGAATGAATTGATGATTTATCCTATCTAAAATCAACAGTCTGGTTAAAGCAAAGCACTAACAACTGAGTCACCAACCTACATGTGCATATCAAGAAAGATACTTCATTATTTAACAGCATAGGGTTCAACACATTAATTCCATTAGAAATTGGTCTCCTGAGAGTGAATGATTGATAAAATGAATTAAAGCTGTGTAGCTCTTTGTGTGTTCTTACTGTAATCATAAACATTGAGATAGGTTGGCTCGCCGAGCTGGTTTGTTGTTCCACAGATGTTTTGTTACCATGCTGGGTAACATCATCGGTGCAGCCTCCGATGAAGCGTCTGTGTGTTTTCCTGCCTGGTTTGTAAACTCTGGAGTCTGTTGAGCTGGATTGCCTCACTTCGGTTTTCCTTCAGAGTGGAGTTTATATGGTGTTGAGTTCTATGTGCTTATTAGTGGCTTGCTTCAAGGAGTGCCGAGCTGTTAGGAATTCCCCTGCCTGTCTCTGCTTAGCTTGTCCCAGGATTTTGGTGTTGTTCCAGTTGAATGGGTGGTTCTCCTTATCCATATGGATTGAGATGAGTGAGTATTGGTCGTGTCTTTTTGTAGCCAGTTGGTGTTCGTGTACCCTTGTTGTTAGTTTCCTTCCTGTTTGTCCGATGCAGTGTTTCTCACAGCCTCTGCAGGGGATCTTGTAGATGACATTGGTCCTGCCCATGGCAGGCAGTGGGTCTTTAGTTCGGGTGAGCAGTTGTCGTAGGGTTGATGTGGGCTTGTGTGCCACTCTAATGCCCAGAGGTCGTAGGAGCCTTGTGGTTAGTTCCAATGTGTTCCTGATGTAGGGTAGTGTGATGAGTGTGTTGGGGCATGTAGTATCTTCCTGATGTTGTCATAGACATTTCTCTCTTTGTACATCGACAACTCCCTATCCTATCTTAATGCTATCTTCATCCATTTTAATAGGATCTACTCTAACTGGACTTAATCCATTCTTGTTTGGTTTGAAGGTGACTGGATTATTAAACAGTTTCTAAAAACTAAAACTCCACCATTTCTTTCAAAGATACCAAGAACCGCAGGTGCTGGAGTCAGAGTCAACACAGTGTGGAGCTGGAGGAACACAGCAGGTCAGGCCGCATCAGAAGAGTAGGAAAGTTAATGTTTTGGGTCAGGACCCTTCTTTGGAACTGGGGAGGGGGAAGGGAGCTGGGAAATAAGTACAGGGATGAGGGGTGGGGCTGGGGGAAAGTAGGTGAGGTGGTGATAGGTGGATGCAGGTAGGGATAGTGGGGATTGCTTGGTGGCAAGGGTGGGGTGGATAGCTGGGAAAGAAGATGGGCAGGTTGTGTCAGGTCAAGGAGGTGAGAGGGAGGAGGGGTAGAGCAGGGAGAGGGGAGGTGGGATGGTAATAGGTGGATGCAGGTGGTGGGAGTTAATAGGGATTGGTCAGTGGGAAGGTAGGGTGGAAAGATGGGTAAGAAGATGGACAGTGTGTGCCAGGTCAAGGAGGTGGGGATGAGAGGAAGGGTTGGATGTGGGATGAGGCCAGGAGTGGGGGGATTTTAAAACTGGTGAATTCTATTTTCGGGCCATTGGGCTGTAAGCTTCCCACCTATCTGCCCGATCCTCCAGCTCCACACTGTGTTAACTTGGACTCCAGCATCTGCAGTTCTTGGTATCTTCGAGTGACTTATAACCCTACTGCGAAGCCTGTCCAAGGGTGCCCACCTTGAAGAAGTTATCCTCCTCCCTCCAGAAAGACCTCAGTGGATTTCTCTCCCACTGCAACCCACTGGTAATCTCCTAGGCCCTGAAACTCTTAGACCACATACTTAAACAAACCCAGTACTACAGCCATATCTCCTTTCTCAGTACCCCACCTACAATCCAACTTCGTGACCAAAGAGATATTTCCCTCCCCGCCCTTATCTGCCTTTCACTCCGTAACTCCCTCATCCGCTCCACACTCCCACTAACTCCCCCACACCCGGCACCTTTCTCTGCAACCACAGAAAGTGCTACACCTGCCCCTAACACCTCCTCTCACCTCCATCCAAGCCCAAAACAAACTTTCCAGATCCAACAGGGATTCACCTGTACGTCCTCTAACCTGGTCTACTGTATCCGTTGCTCCCGATGTGGCCTCCTGTACATCAATGAGACCAAGTGCAGACTTGGGGACTGTTTCGTGGAGCATCTGTGCTCTGTACGTGATATTCAACAACACCTTCTGGTCATGAAACATTTTAACACCCCTTCCCATTCCCTTGATGACATGTCCATCCTGGGCCTCCTCTAGTGCCACAATAACACCACACAAACTGGAGGACCAACGCCTCATTTCCACCTCAGGAGCCTACAGCCCAATGGCCTGAACATAGAATTCAGCAGTTTTAAAATCTCCCACCCCCCGGCCTCATCCCACGTCCAACCTTCCCTCTCATCCCCGCCTCCTTGACCTGACATAACCTGTCCATCTTTTTTCCCACCTGTCCGCCCACCCTTCCCACTGACCAATCCCCATTACCCCCTACCTGCATCCACCTATCATCATCTCACATGCCTTCCCCTAGCCCCACCCCTTCTCCCTCTACTTATTTCCTAGCTCACTTCCCCCTACCCAATTCTGAAGCAAGGTCCTGACCTGAAATGTCGACTTTCCTACTCCTTTGATGCTGCCTGACCTGCGGTGTTCCTCCAGCTCCACACTGTGTTGACTCCACCACTTCTTTAGCTTGATTTCAACTTGGAATGAGTTCAGTCTGCAGGCTTGATGATATAAAAATATAAAACATAAGAGCAGAAATTAGGCCAATTGGCCCACCGAGTTTGTCCACCATGGTTGATAAGTTTCTCAACCCCATTCTCTCACTTTCTCCCCATAACCCTTGACTATCAAGAACCTATATACCTCTGTCCTAAATATACTCAATGGCCTGGCCTCCGCAGCCTTCTGTGGCAATGAATTCCATTGATTCATCACTCTCTGGCTAAAGAAGTTTCTCCTTATCTCTATTCAAAAGCGTGTTCCTTTTACTCTAAGTCTGTGCCCTAAGGTCCTGGTCTCTCCTGCCAATGGAAACATCTTCCCAATATCCACTCTGTCCAGGCCATTCAATATTCTGTAAGTTTCAATTAGATCCCCCCTCATCCTTCTAAACTCCGAGTATAGACCCAGTGTCCTCAAACATTCCTCATATGTTAAACCTTTCATTCCTGGGATCATTCTCGTGAACCTCCTCTGGACCCACTCCATGGCCAGTACATCCTTCCTGAGGTACGGAGCCCAAATTTGCTGATAATACTCTAAATGTGGTCTGACCAGAGCTTTATAAAACCTCAGAACCTTGCTTTTATATTCTAGTCCTCTCAAAATAAATGCCAATATTGCATTTGCCTTCCTAACTACTGAACCAACCTGCAAGTTTACCTTGAGAGAATTCTGGACTAGGACTCCCAAGTCCCTTTGCACTTTAGATTTCTGAATTTTCTCCCCATTTAGAAAATGGTCTATGCCTCTATTCTTCCTAACAAAGTGCATGTCCTTAAACATTCCCATGTCGTATTCCATCTCCCACTTCTTTGCCCACTCTCCTAACCTGTCTAAATCCTTCTGCAACTTCCCCACCTCCTCAATACTACTTGTCACCCCATTCTACCTTTGTATCATCTGCAAACTTAGCTGGAATGCCCTCAGTTCTTTCATCTAGAACATTCATGTATAAAGTGGAAAGTTGCGGTCCCAACACTGATCCTTGTGGAACACCACTAGTCTCCCGCTGCCATCCTGAAAAGGCAGAATCAGAGGAGTAGGAAAGTTGATGTTTCGGGTCGGGACCCTTCTTTAGAAATGAAGGGTCTGAAGAAGGGTCCCGACCCAAAATGTCAACTTTCCTTCTCCTTAGATTCTGTCTGGCCTACTGTGTTCCTCCAGCTCTACACTATATTATCTCTGACTCCAGCATCGGCAGTTTTTACTATCTCATCCTGAAAAGGACCTTTTTATCCCCACTCTCTGCTTTCTGCCAGGCAGCCATACTAGTGTCTACCATGCTAGTACCTTGCCTCCTACTCTATGGGCCCTATTCTTATCCAGCATCCTCCTGTGCGGCATCTTGTTGAAGGCCTTCTGGAAGTCCTGGTAGATAACATCCATTGTCTCTCCTTGGTCTAACCTACTCATTACCTCCTCAAAGAATTCTAACATATCTTTTCAGGCATGAACTCCCCTTGATGAAACCATGCTGACTTTGCCCTACTTTGACCGATGGGAATTAAGTCATTATTTTTTACCTAATTGCACATTGCTTCGGTCTGATGCTCACTGAAATTTGGAGAAATGATAGTGAGGCCACCAGGAAGGAGAGGGAATCGCAATTCGACTACAATATCCTGAGGAAACAATCCCCAGGATTAAGTTGTGGGGAGCGGGGTCACAGTTTTTTGTACTTACTCATTTTCCTGGATGAAACATGCTTGGCATATTTTATAACCACAAAAGTGAGGTGATTACAATAAGGAAAAGCAAAAAGCATATATATATTCATAAAACATTCAATATCAACTCATTGAAGTATTAGCAAACACAATTTATCAAACCATTTGAGACAAATGACCAAAAGTTTGCTCAAAGCTCAGAGAACTAGGCTATGAGAAGCATCTTAAGGAAAGATGTTATTGAAGAGATATGTCAAGTCAAGGCATAGTCCAAAATAGTGGAGCAATTAAAATCAGACATGCTAAAGGTGCCAAAATTAGAAAAAATGCAGGGGCTTTAAAGTTATGAGTGAGCTGGTTAGATTAGAAAGAGAGAATCTGTTTTTGCTCATAAGAGGAACAGGAACAAAAGGTGTGGCTTTAAAGTGATGTGCAAAAGGGACAAAGAGTGATGTGAGAAAAAAAATCATGCAGTGAGTAGTTAGGTTATGGAATGGTATAGGCAGGTTCAATTGTGGCATTCAAGTGGGCATTCAATGATTATTTGGAAAGAAATAGTGTGCAAGGGTATTGGAAAAAAAATCAGAAAATTGCTACAAGGTAATGATGTTAATTTGAAGAGCCCGTGCAGGCGTTATGGGCAAGTTGCCACCTTCTGTGCAGTAACAATTCTGTGATATCTTTCCTGAGGTGTTGTGCCCAAAACTGAATGCAGGAGTTGGGCTACATATTCATATTCATTTACTTATCTTCATAAACTAACATCCTTTAAGAATAGGTCAAAATTTCATTTCTTGGTTTAATTACTTCCTTACCTGTACATTAGCTTTTAGTCATTTATTTACATATAATCCCATTAGTTTTCCATAGTTCCTAACCTGTTGCTGTTAAGAATATTTCAAATTGCCATTCTTAGATCCAAAAGATCTGAGTTCCCACTTCTCCATATTAAAATCTATCTACCACTGTTTCTACCCACTAAATTAATCATCCTAAATCTTTATGTAACAGTCTACTCACGTTAAGACGAGATCCATCATAACTTGTAACATGGTACAATCTGCAGACTTTGACATACAACTCTCCTTTGTTCATGCGAGTCATTGATATATATCATGAAAAGCTGACACCTCAATAAAGACCTCTGGGAAAACATTACTTGTCACATTCTGCCAGCCAAAATAAATCTTCTTTACCTTTAATCTGTCTAACCTCCCAAACTGCTGCAGAAATCTCATCAAGTTATCCTTAATTTTGTGTTTTTCTTTTAAGTGAACAACCTCTTCATAGAATCATAGAAATTTATAGTACAGAAGGAAGCTATCTGGTCTATTATGTCTCTGCTTGTTGAAAAACAGCAATCCATCCTAATCCCATATTGTAGTTTCTTAGTCCACAGCCTTGCAGCACTTCAAATGCATATTCAAGAACCTTTTAAATACATTGTATCTGTCTCCATTATACTTTCAAAAAGTGAGTTGCAGAACCTCATCCTCCTCAAAGAGAAAAGAATTTCTCTTCAAGTCCCCTCTGACCCTTCTGCCAGTTAATTTAAATCAATATCACTAGTCATTTACTTCTCTGCTATTAAAAGTAGGCAATTCCTACCTAAACTATCTAAACTTACTTCTCCACTGTCTCATTACCCATAATTTTATGTACCTCAATTAAATCTCCCCTCAGCCTCCTCTATTCCAGAGAAAACAACCTTTCCAAAATCTCCTCATATAAAAAAAACTCAATTCCTGGCAACACAAAATCTCCTTTGTTTTCTCATATTTGATCAATATCTTGTCATAACCAAAATTGTATGTAGTCATCTAACTGTGGCCTAACATTCACTTTATTTGGTTCTCACTTAAGCTTTCAGCTCTTATGTTCAATGCCTTGGCTAGTAAAATAACATATTCTCTGTAAACAGCCTTTTTAAACAGTATGTGGTAGGAGGCAATGAAATAGAATCTACACTGCTGCTCACCATATTGTATGATCAATCTTCACCACTGACAACCACATTGTATGAGGCTGTCTGAAGTAACGCTTACCATGGAGGTAAGATTTGCTGCCACCTCATTTGGGGTCTGGCTACCTAGGGCCTGCTGGATCTGCACGGGCAGTGGAAAAATATTTGCTTGTTTAATGAGTTGAAAAACTTATCATAAACATGGTGTAGTTAATTGCCTGTTACCAAGCTACCCTGAAATGATAGATATTTTTCCATAAGCTATGAGGACGACCTGGATTTAGATCTTACTCCATTGTGATCCTAAACTGATACCCCCAAAGTCAGTACAATGTCATCATACTGGATGGTGCCGGAGGCACTCCTCGATGTTAAGCCTTTCTGACCCTTACACGCTTAAGCAAAATAAGTAAATGCCATTATTGTCCTAACTGTTTTTGTACTTGTCAGCAATCTATCTTCATTTTTCTCCACTATCTCCATCTGACTGTTTTTTCGGGGAAGTGGTAAGGATTGTCTAGAATTCCTTTTGCATTCTTCATTTCAACCAAATTGGTGGCTCTTCCGCATATCATGTCTCCTCACAAGTGTACTTATTAATTTGCAATCATCCTCTTTTCTTATATCCCTCTATCTCACTTGAAAATCTTATAACCAGGAATGTGGAGCTACCAATGTGTCTTTCTTTAAGTCATGTTTCAGTAATCATACTTCCAGTAGCTGGCCTTGGAAGTCAACCATTTACTTTATTCACCACACTCTTTCATTGAATAATGTACCATCAAGCTTTGTCTTCACATTGAGAATAATTGTGTGGCATTACCACTGTGTTAAATGGAACAGACTTTGAACAGATCTAGCAACTCAAGACTGGGCATTTATGAGACACTGTGGGCCACCACAGCAGTCAAATTGTAATCCAACAAAATCTGCAACCTTATGGACCAGCATATCAAACCAGGTGATCAACCCTGGTTCAATGAACAGTGCAAGACAACATGACAGGAGCAGCAACAGGTAAACCTAAAAATGAGGCGCCAACACAGTGAAGCTACAAAATACAACTACTTGTGTGCCAAACACCATAAGTGGTATTTGATAGACAGAGCTCAGCAACTCCACAACCAATATAAGTTTTGCAGTCCTGCAACATCCAGTCATTCTGGTGGATGATTAAACTCACATGGGGAGGAGTCTCCACAAACATCCCCATCATCAATGATGGAGGAGCCCAATGCATCAATGCTTAAGATAAGGCTGAAGCATTTGAAACAATCTTCAACTAGAGATGTTGAGTGAATGATCCATGTCCAAATATAGCAAGACCCTAAACAGCCAGTTTTGGACTAATAGGTGGCAAATAACATTCATAAACAAGAATGTAACTATCACCTGTTGACAGTCAATGGTATTATCATCTCTAAATTTTCCAATATCAATACCTTGGTGGTTACCATTGACCAGAAACTGATATGGGCTAGAGCAAGTCAGAGCTGAGGAATCTTGCAGTGAGTAACTGACATCCAAACTCCTCAAAGCCTGGTTGTCATCGACAGAACATAAGTCAGGAGTTTGATGGAATACTCCTGACTTGCCTAGATGAGTGCAGCTCCAGTAACACTCAAGATGCTTTGTTCATCCTGGACAAAGCAGTGCACATGATTGGCACCATATCCACAAACATTCACTCCTTTGCCCACTGATGCTCAATGGCAGCAGTGTGTGTACCATCGATAAAATGCACTGCAGAACTTCACCAAGGATCCTTCATCAGCACTTTCCAAAGCCATGACCACTTCCTTCCAGAAGGACAAGGGCAGCAGATAGATGAGTGCTCAAAATGTGGTCTCTTCTACACAGAGAAGATGAAACACTGACTGGGCAGCCAGTTTGCAGAACATCAATATTCTGCCTGCAAAAAAAGATTCCAACATTCCAGTTGCCTGCCATTTCAATAAACAGTATTTTTCCTGGCCAACACTTTTATCCCCAGCCTACTGAAGTGCTGCAGTGGGGCTCAGCGCATGTTTGAAGAACAGCATTGCACTTTATACTCAGGGACCCTGCAGCCTTCAGGACTCAATACTAAGTTCAATAATTTTAAGGTCTGAACACCTTATTCCACATCCTTTACCCACCCCTACACCTCAGGCCCTGTCATGACATGGGCTACTTTCAGCAAACCCAACCCATTTTCATCTACGATATAACAAGCTTGGGGCTGGATGAACACAGCAGGTCAAGCAGCATCAT
>JAHRHZ010000097.1:9190791-9206761 GCA_024137785.1 Ginglymostoma cirratum
ATGATGCTGCTTGACCTGCTGTGTTCATCCAGCCCCAAGCTTGTTATCTCAGATTCTCCAGCATCTGCAGTACCTTTTATCTCAGATACCATTTTCATCTACTAATTTTCTCTATTATCAGCTTGTCTTCTTCCCTGGCATTCTATCATCCATCCCCAAACATGCTTATCTTTTCTCCCTTTGTGTCTGTCTGCACCTATTGCATACTCCTTTCACTCCCTAACCCCTGTCTTCAGCATATATATAGCACTTTTCCCTACCTGCCATCAGTTCTGAAGAAGGGTTACTGGACCTGAAATGTTTACTCTGCTTTCCCTCCTCAGATGCTGCCAGACATGCAGAGTTTCTTCAGCACTCTCTGATTCGGAGTAGAAATTTTTTTAATACATTTGATCATGGGATGTAGCATCACTGACTAGGCCAGCTTTTATTGTACATTCCTAATTGCCTAACGGGGCAGTTCAGAGTCAACCACATTGCTGTAGGTGTGGAATAATATGTAGACAAATAATTCCTTCCCTAGAGAGCATTAGTGAACAAGATGGGTTTTCACAACAACCATTAGACCAGCTTTTCATTGAATTCAAATTTAACCATCTGCTTTGCTGGGATTTGAACCCAGGATCTCAGACCTTGTGGACTTCATATCTAGTGACAATACCACTATACCATTACCTCTACAAATACCACTATTCCTTCAGAGTCACTGTGTCAAAATTTTGGTGCTTCCTCCCAAACAGCACTGTGGGCCTAGCTACATCAAATGGGCTTCTGCAACTTACAAATGCAGTTCACCACCACTTCTCCAGGCCAATTAGAGATGGACAATAAATGCTGACTGCACCAGTGACGCCGACATCCATTGAATGAATCTTTAAAGTCCTTCATGTGTATTTTTACGTCTTTGTTTCCTCTACCTTCCAATCTCACTCATTAATTTTCTATCTTCTCTTTCCAACCTAATCAACATTCACTTTCCCATCCCCCAACCTATTTAGTTTAAACCTGCTGCAATGGCACAAGTACACTCTACGGTATAATATTGTGCCTGGACGTATTGAGGTGCAATCCATTTAGATCAATATCCTACCTCCCACAAAACTTGTTAAATAATCCAGAAATTTCAAATACTTCTCATGGACCAACTCCCTGGCCATATATGTTCTGAGGAAGGGTTCCTGGACCCAAAACATTAACTCTTCTTTCCTTCACAGATACTGCCAGACCTGCTGAGCTTTTCCAGCCACTTTGTTTTTGTCCCTAGTCATACATTTTGTTTCACCATCCTCCTATTCCTGAATGTAGTCACTGATGTAGCTAGGCCCACAGTGCTGTTTGGGAGGAAGCACCAAAATTTTGACACAGTGACTCTGAAGGAATAGTGGTATTCATAGAGGTATTGGTATAGTGATATTGTCACTAGATATGAAGTCCACAAGGTCTGAGGTCCTGGGTTCAAATCCCAGGATATGACTACCTTGGAGTACCTGCTTTTAATTTCTTTTTTCCTTAGCTGCATAGAATCTGCCTGCAAGGCTATATCTCTCAATCTATAACTTTGGTCTTGATTTAGATTATAATCTCTGGCTGTTCATCCTTCCCCCAAGGATATTCTATGCCTGCTCTGTGACATTCTTGATCATGACACCACAGAGACAACACAGCATCTTGGAATCAAGCTGTAAGCTGCTGAAATGCCTGACTGTTCACCTAACTACTGAATTTCCCCTCAGTCTTGTTCCTCTGACCTTTGTCTTCTCTTGACTTTAGAAACAGTGATAGTGCCATGGTTTGCTTTAGATGGTAACATTCCAATCGTCTGTAGAACTAGTTAACAGAATTCATCAAGCTTTGTGTCACGACATTTGTTAGATTTCACTAATAGCTTTTAATTTAACTGCTGTAACCATGCAAAAGTCATATGGAATCCAATACATGAACATGGTTATTTTGTTACAATACAGGAAGTTGTGCATTTTTTAATCAGAGAAATAAAAGCAGCTATTTGGATAAATGGCAACCTCTGATTTTGAAAGTAAACTTAACAACAGAGATTTGGCTAAGTACTGAGTTTTAAAAGGCATAGTAGGGACTACAGCATGAAACTGCGTAGACATTGAATCATTGTGGGAACTTGAAAAGCAATGTACAATCAGTGGAAAGAGCTGCTACAGAGACTGAGTACTAAAAGTAATGACCTTATGTGAAGGACTAAAAGCAGTATCATCACTGAGCAAATTAATAGATGTGACATACAAGCTAAAGGATAAAATCAATTCTATTATCAATTCGACTAATGCGGAGCGTTGTGATCAGAGGATGTCAAAGGCAATTACTTGCACCTTGATAGAGAATGTCATTGAATCAGATCCAAAAATGGTTAAATAATTTAATTTGGTGCCTGAGTTGATGGTGAAGGCAGAGACCCTGAACTCTTTCAAAATGTACATGTATTTGCATCTTAAGTGCTGTAAGCTGCAAGGCTATAGGTGATGTGCAGGAAGATGGGATTAGAAAGGGCATCTGGGTGTCTTTGTTTCAGTACAGACGAGATGAGTCAAAAGGCCCCCTTCTGCGCTGTATCATTCTATGGTTTCTATTCTTGTAAATTACCTCTGCAACTCTCTCCAATGCATTCAATCTGTCTGCTCTTAGAGTTTGTTAGAAACCAATACCAGATGAAAGGCATCCAAGGATACTGAGAGAAATGAACATTAAAACTGTGGATTCTCTGGCCATTACTTTCTAGTCTTCCTTACACAGGGATTGTGCCACAGGTCAGGAGAACTGGGCAGACAGGTGAGAGATGAAATTTAATGCAGGGAAGTGATTCATTTTGATAGGAATAATGCAGAGAGTCAATGCAAAATAAAAGGTGCAATTCTAAAGAGAGTGCAGGAGCAGCATGTCCCAGGTGTATACTTTTATAAATCATTGGAGGTGGAAGGACATTTGAAGAGAATGTTTAATAAAACATATGGCATTCTGGGCATTATCAGTAAGAGTTAATCAAATATGAGAAACTGATTCAGCTTCAACTGAAGCACTGCATCCAGTCCTGACTCCATACATTAGGCTGCAAAGGCATTGGAGTCAGAATGCAGAAATGATGCCTTGGAATGATTCCAAGGATAAAAACCTTCACTTATGTAGAAAGATTGGAGAAGTTGGGACTGCTGTCATCAGAGAAGAGAAAGTTGAATGGAGAGTTGATTGGTGCAGTCAAAATCGGGGGGGCCTGGACGATATAGGTAGAGAGAAACTGTTTCTATTCATGCAAGGATCAGGAGCTAGCAGATATACATGCAAAATAACCGGTAAGTAAAGCAATTACGACATGTGGAGAAACATATTGATGCAATGAATGGTTAGGATCTGAACTGCACTACCTGAGAGTATGGTGAAGGAAGTGTGATTTGAGGTTTTCAAAGGCAATTAGGTTATTGGAAAATGAAATAAAATGCAGGGCAATGAAGAAAATGCAGGAATGTGGCATTAAATGAATTACTCCTTTACAAAGCCAGCATGAACACAACAAGCTAAATGGCCACCTTCTGTGCAACGTAACCATTCCAATTTTATTATTCTAATTCCTCAGAAGATCCTTCATTTTTTTTGGTTGCAATTACAATGACCCTAAATTCTTGTTGAGTTCAGGTCAAATCATAAGAAAGTTATTGTTAAGAGAAGCACTGGCTAAACAGAAGTTAAAGTTTAAGTACACTGTTGCAATCGTCACAATGTTAAAATGCGAAGAATATGTATTTCCGTAAAACAAACTTGTATTTTTTTTCTCTAAACACTTGCTGAAGAAAGTATGTTGTCATGATTAAGGCCTGGGCATATATTGACATCAATGTAATGAATTAGCCTTGAATTTTGTTTTAGAGCTGTAAATCAACAACTACTGAATGGTATTATGGGAATTTTGAAACAGCCATGTTGTAATGCCTGTCCAATTTAACATTAATCAAAGTAAATGGTTGGTTGAACTTTGCAGAATTGATGTTTGAACAGGAGTCAATGCAGTCAGTTAGTCTGTTCCCAACAGAATGGTCTGAGTGTTTGATATATCTTACTTCTCCCAAATTGTTCCCAAGTTACATTCAGCAATATTAGTTGCAGAAAAAAACAATATTTTTAAAAGATACCTAAACATTTCTATGCTGAGTTATTTCTCTAACTTTTACTCCAGCAGCAGTTGCATCAGATCTGAAACTGTATCTCTTTGCTAAAGAGAGGACCTCTAAACATTGCTCACAGCCATAAATAATCGAATGACTTTCAAAGGGAATGTTTATAACATCACAATCAGAATATTTGTAATTTTTTTTCTTCAGCTTTTTCATTTAATTTTGTTAAACTAAACTTTATAAACAAGTAAATTAGAAAACATTGCAATGCATTAGTATAGAATCCCCACAGTGTGGAAGCAGGCCCTTTGGCCCAACAAGTCCACACTGACCCTCAGAGCATCCCATCCAGACCCAGCCCCATAACCCGCCTTATCTACACATCCCTGAACACTATGGGCAATTTAGCATGGCCAATCCACCTACTCTGCACATCTTTGGACTGTGGGAGGAAACCTGGAGCACCTGAAGGAAACCCACGCAGACACAGGGAGAATGTGCAAACTCCACACAGACAGTCGCCGTAGGATGGAATTGAACCTGGGTCCCTCGTGCTGTGAGCCACCATGCCACCCCACCATACTCATAATATGTTATGAGTATGTGCAATATGTCATTAAATCACATCAAATGGCCACCTTGGGGTCTGTTTTTCTTTGCAACTTTTCCCCAATATCTTATTTTGGATTTCCTCATGGGATGTAGGCTTCACTGGCTAGGCTGGCATTTGTTGCCCATTGCTAATTGCCCTGGAGATGGTGGTGTGAGCTGCCTCTTTGAACCACTCTGCAGTGCTTGCCATGAAGGTGTACCCACAATGTTATTAAGATCCAGTGAAGGGGTAGTGATTTAAACTCAAGACAGGATGGTGAGTGTCTTAGAAAGGAACTCACAGGTGGTAGTGTTCTCAAGTATTTTCTGCTATTATCCTCCTATGCAGTGGTGGTTGCGCAATTGGAAGTTGCTGTTGAAGGAAATTTTATATGACTGTGTGGTAAGCTGACAAACCTTCTGCTTCCAACAAGATAAAAATGTCAGCCATTTACAATGAACATCACCAAATAGGGAGAACATTTCAACAGTAAGCCACCAGAGACAGTGGAAAGCTATAAAAAATAGAACCAGAAGCCAGAAAAGTAGTGAAATAGTTGGTGAGTACATTGTGGCACAAATAACTTATTGTTATATTACAACTTCAGAACATTCTCTGATAGTGTATTATAAGATAACTTTGTATGTGGGATGGTGGATGAAAGAATCTAACCTAAGGACAGAATATTGCACTGCCTTGAAGGGTGCAATGAGGACAAAGTTGGGATGAATGTTTACTGTGCCTTATGAATTACCTTCAGAAATCTGCCATTGCTACTCCATTGAATTCCTTGCTAAGCTGCCCTTCCAATCAACTCTGGTCAGCTCCTCTTTCATGTCTTCATATTTACTTTTCCTGAATTGTAATAACATTACATCTGATTCCAGTGTTTCTCTCTCAAACTGCAGGGTGAATTCTATCATATTGTGGTCACTTCCCACTCAGAGTTCCTTGACCTTATGCTCCTTAATCAAGTCTGCCTCATTGCACATCACCAAATCCAGAACTGCCTGTCCTCTAATGGGCACTTCCACAACCTGCTCCAAAAAACCATCTTGTAGACATTTCACAAATTTATTTTCTTGGAATCCACTACTAATCCAATTTTCCCAGTCCTTGTATATTTACAAGCCCCTATGATTGTTGTAATAGTGCCTTTCTTACATGCTTTTTCACTCTCAGAGTTTATTTACTGTGTCATATCCTGCCTACTGTTACGACAGCAGTACATAACTCCAATCAGGGTCTTTTTTCCCTTTGCAGTTCCTCAGCTCTACCCATGGAGATTCTACTCCTTTAACTCTATACCATTTCTTGCTATCAATTTAATTTCATTTCTTACTAATAAGGTAACCCCACCCCTCTGCCCATCTGCCTGTCATTTGTATCCTTGGATATTTAGTTCCCAGCTCCATTTAACTTCAGTAGAAAGACCTCAAACAGTGATCTTTCCCCCACTGCACCTTGGCGGCAGCTGCCCCAAGCTTTAGTACATCCCTCAGTACGTAGTCTTGGACCTTGGAATCAGTCTGCATCAGTCTGCAACATTCATTTAGGATTGACTCCTTGTTCTGAAAGACCAACAAGCTTCTGGCAGACCATAGAACATCTTTCAACAGGTTGACGGTCCTCCAGGTGCAGTTGATGTTTGTTTCAGTGTGTTCAAGGGAACAGACCAACCTCAGACTCCAGCTCATCAACCATGAGCCAGAATTCCTCATGCAACCAAAAGTTGTCACTATGAACCACAATGGCATCCACTAGACCCCACATCATGCAGGTACAACACACTGCCTGGCCCTCTGTCTAGGAGATAGCAAGAACTGCAGATGCTGGAAGCCAGAGTTGATAAAACGTGGAGCTGGAGAAGCACAGCAGTTCAGACAGCATTGGAGGATCAGGAGAATCGATGTTTCGGGTCTGGACCCATCCGAAATGCCAACTTTGCTGCTTGTCTGATGCTGTCTGATCTGCTGTGCTTCTCTAGCTCCACATTTTATCAACTCTGGCCCTGAGTCTCTTTTTTTAAGTTCTTGATTTTTTTTTATAATTTCTATTGATCTTTTAGTTTGTAACCTGTAAATATTTCCCCCATTTACTTTCAATCTGAAAGTAACGTGTTATAGATAATCAAATTAGTAGCTATTACCAACCAATGAAGTTGAGATTCTTTTGTAATGTCACTCTTTGTTTCACGCTGGACTCTCGATTCTGGTTTCAGTTTAGCCTGTGAAGACACCTTACAAACTATGAACCAAAAAAGCAAGCAAAAAGGACCTCTTCCCCCCTGCACCGAATTCTGATGCTGCCTCCAAATTACCCAAACTATATACTACTTGGGCTGTGTCTCACTCTGGATGTGATTTCTCCTTCCTGACTGTATGGCCTATCTCTGAACTTGAATTTGTTAGGAAGTATCTTTTTCCATTTGCTCTTAACATATTGATTAATGCAAAAGCAAAATAAATCTGTTTCATTTCAATATTGCTTTAAACTTGTAATTTGTTAAGCTTGAATTCTTGCATTCATCATGTTGTTTTAAATTGAATTGTTGTAGAGCTGCTAAGCTTTGCACCACAACAATATTGCATTATTCCCTTTATGTGCCAGTTTTTCTTGTTTTGCTTTTTCTGGATTACTATATTGAATTTTTCAATAAAGCTTTAGATTATATTACTGGCTGTTCAGCAGTGATAGAACATAGAACATAGAACAGTACAGCACAGTACATGCCCTTCGACCCATGATATTGTGCTAACCTATTATCCTACTCTAAGATCAACTACCCTGCATACCCTTCATTTTACTATCATCCACGTGCCTATCCAAGAGTCGCTTAAATGTCCCCAATGTATCTGACTGTACTACCATTGCTGGAAGTGCATTCCACACAGCCACCACTCTCTGTGTAAAGAACCTACCTCTGACATCTTCCCAATACATTCCTCCAATCACCTTAAAATTATGCACCCTTGTAATAGTCATTTCCGCCCTGGGAATAAATCTCTGGCTATCCACTCTATCTATGCCTCTCATAATCTTGTGCACCTCTATCAAGTCATCTCTCATTCTTCTTCACTCCAATGAGAAAAGTCCTAGCTCCCTCAACTTTTCCCTCATAAGACGTGCCCTCCATTCCAAGCAACATCCTGGTAAATCTTCTTTGCACCATCTCTGAAGCTTCTACATCCTTCCTATAATGAGGCGACCAGAACTGAACACAATATTCCAAATGTTGTCTAATCAGGGTTTTATAGAACTGCAGCATAACCTTGCGGGTCAATCCCCCTGCCAATGAAAGCCAATGTTTCATACGCCTTCTTAACAACCCTATCAAATTAGGTGGCAACTTTGAGGGATCTATGGATGTGGATCCCAAGATTCCTCTGTTCCTCCACACTGCCAAGAATCCGGCCAGTAACCATGTATTCTGCATTCAAATTCAACCTTCCAAAGTGAACCACTTCACACTTTTCTTGGTTGAATTCCATCTGCCACTTCTTTGTCCAGCTCTGCATCTGTCAATGCCCCGTTGCAACCTACAACAGTCCTCCACACTATCCACAACTCCACCAACCTTCATGTCATCAGCAAACTTACTAACCCACCCTTCTAATTCCTCATCCAAGTCATTTATAAAGCTCACAAACAGCAGAGGTCCCAGAACAGATCCCTACGGAACACAACTGGTCACTGAGCTCCAGGCTGAATATTTTCCATTTATTACCACCCTCTGTCTTCTATTGGACAGCCAATTCTCTATCCAGGCAGCCAAATTTCCCTGAATCCCATGCCTCCTTACTTCCTGAATGAGCCTACCAATGGGAACTTTATTAAATGCCTTGCTAAAATCCATATGCACCACACCCACTTCTCTACCTTCATCAATGTGTTTAGTCATATTCTCAAAGAATTCAATAAGGCTTGCAAGGCATGACCTGCCCCTTACATAGCCATGCTGACTATTTTGAATCAAACAATGCTTTTTCAAATAGTAATAAATACTATCTCTCGGAATCCTCTCCAATAATTTGTCCACTACAGAAGTAAGGCTGACTGGTCTGTAATTCCCAGGATTACCCCTATTCCCTTTCTTGAACAAGGGAATAGATTTGCTGTACTGATTTGCTATATTGAACATTTAAAATTCTTTGTAACACTGCATTGTTACTGCTTACCGCAATTTTGTGACATTTTCAGGGTTTATGTACCATTAAAATGGTAATTACCCACCTTCTTCAAGGTTTCCCATCCTCTGAAGCCAAGATGCTGATTTTGTACTTCTTCCTGGGCAATTTCTTTTCCCCCTTTATCAGCAAAAAAACTAAATTTTTCCATTACAAGAATGTTTAAATATGATTGTATGGCTGTGGCCTTTATAAATCTTATTGCTGAAATCATGGTTTAATTACTGAATCCCAGTCCTACATCGCAAACAGTCCGCAAGTTCTTCAACCAAATGGCCATGTCTCAAAGTGTAAGGGGAGTAGACCCCCGCCAGGAAAAGAGAGGCTTCAATTATGAGGTATCAGCATTCTAGTCAGGGTATCATCCGATATTAGTTCAGGGTTCTGCAGCACTGCAGTCTGGAATGTCAGTCCTGCATGTCCAGTATAGTCTCTAGGTTCTCACTAAGTCAGTTCAGGGACTGGAAAGAGATCAGCCACAGATCTGGTTGGTCATCAGTCAGGCTTCTCCATCCAATTTGGTCAAGAGAATGGACTTTATTCAGTCCTGGGGTGTGTGGTGTATGAACATCAAAGGGGTAAGAAAGCTGGGGAAGTCACATTTGGAGATTGAAGGTATTGCATCTTAGAAGTCTGTGCTAGGTACCTTGGGAGTTTCTATGACACCTATATCCTTGAGAATATGTTTCTGCTTTGTTTCAACAGCCACATGCCTTACAAAGATGGTTAATTGGAGAAAAGGGCTACCCTCTGCT
This sequence comes from Ginglymostoma cirratum, assembly GCA_024137785.1. Lineage (NCBI taxonomy): Eukaryota > Metazoa > Chordata > Chondrichthyes > Orectolobiformes > Ginglymostomatidae > Ginglymostoma > Ginglymostoma cirratum. Next base: position 9,200,459 of record JAHRHZ010000097.1, read on the forward strand.
ACTATGATTGATGACTCCATTATGGAGCCCTCTTAAAGAGGCTGCCATAAATACAATGGAGCCCAGTCTTTAGCCAGAGCAGATGATAGGTCTGCTGAAGTTGAGTTTACAATGCTTGGATCATTTGGAGGGTCTTTGCAGTGCAATCCAGTCAGAACTGTGCTCTCCAAAACTGGAGCAGGGAAAGAGGAGAAATGGTGGACTTAGAAGAACTGCGATAGTAGAAGCAGTCTTCTAAGGAGGAATATAGAGACATTCAGCAGGAGGAACATTACCTTCACTATGGTACAGTGCTGCAGCATCAGATTCAACAAGGCAAATAGGACTTAATTCATACCCAGATGAGGACTGGATACAGTGATCACTCATTGACTGGAAATTTGTTTCTTGAAAGGCAAGTGATCCCTGCCTATTTACAGAGGCAAATGCAGCTTTTCCTTTTCTTTTGGTTTTAGCTATTGAATAAAAGCGAACATTTTCAACCAAAGGAAGGCTTTGCATTATTTGATACTCACACATTGAACGGTGATAAGATGTTAAGCCACACTGGGAATCAGGAAAAAGGAGCATTCTGTTAGATAGAGTGTTAAGTTAAGGATGGTGCAAAGAATAGGTTGCCTTTGTCGCTTGGTTCTTGTGGCTGAAGTTACAATGACTGTCAATCAGTCAGGTGATGATGTAAAATAGCAGTGTAGTTACGAATATGAATTTGTCTTTGCAACAAAGTATTACCTGTACCACCAATGTGACCTCAGAAGCTTTAAGTTTTGTTCCTTTCTACTCTGTGCACTGTGAATGGTAGCTTCAGGCTGCCAGCACTCGGCTGGTTCACATTTGGACTTTAAATGTGGCACTGTTCTGGCAATTCTAGGAAGTCCTGGCAAAGGTGTAAACATCAGCTTGTTGTTGAGTGCCTAATAGTGTGAAAGAGGTGAACCACAGAGGCATAATGCAGTGCTAATGCGGTGAGCTGCAGGGAATTATATAAGAAAACATGGGAGAGATAATGGAGAGAACTACTCCATGAAACTCTGTGAAATTAACTCTTATCCGATTTTGGCAAAATTCAGCCCTCCAAGCAGTGGTCTGAGAGAGGTGGGAAATGTGGCGGAGTCAGTTGAGAATTCTGACAAGGCCCATCTCGATGGTGGGAGCAACTCACTCCACCTTTTAAACTTCACAAGCAGCACAGCAAGTTTTTTACTAGACAGCAGATTTCCAACAGACATGGCAATCTGTCAAATTCAGCTTGCCACTTGCTCCAAATGACCTCTGTGTTGCCATAAAACCACATTGCGGTCATAATCCACGGGCACTGATCTCATGAATCCTTCCTCCAGAGACAATGGCATCTGGTTACCCTTCTTGACAATCCTGGCACGTCTCTGATGCACTGACAGTGTGCTTTGAAAGCACAGACGTGCATTGCAGGACACACTGGCGACTAGCTTTGAAAGGCTGCAGCAGGGACATTGTGGCACAAGCAAGCATATCTCAAAGTCTTAGGAGAGTAATACATGGAGGATCCAAATTTCAGGCAAATACTATCCATCTTGCCTCACTCAGTGTTCTTTTTATAATGACAGAAAGTGGGGCAATGAGTGAAATGACATTGGATGGAATGTCTGTTTGTGCTAGTGCATGTGGGGGATAGATATTGAAGTGTTCTTAGAGACAGAAGAGGCAGTATGGAGGACATGCAGAAGCTATGATGTGGAAGGTTGGGGGGAATCAACAGTGAGTGAGAGAAGATGTTACATTGAATAGTGACAATGGCAAGAGCACAAGCCTTGGTTGGGAGTGAGTGCACTGGCAGAGATAGAGGGTGAGGGAACAGAGAGAAGCGTGGTGGAATGACAAAAGTCAGTGACTTAATTCCTGCACTGCTTGCCATCCCTCCGCACCCCAGGGCCAGCACTGACCTGGGTGGTGACATCAGACCAGGCTAATAGCGTTTGGTGGCATGGTATTGTCTGCCAGTCTTCCAGAAAGAGGACTCCTCTCCTTTACACCACCGCATCCACCAGGACCTCCAGATCATTGTTGGAGAATTGTGGTGCGATCTTACCCTTTACTGCCATGTTCTGACCCTGTCCTTTGATGAGTAGGGCAGTTTCAGAATGCCAATATTTGTGAGTTGTGTCAGGAATGGCGTGTGGTAAGATGACAGGGAAATCAGACATTATAGTTACCATTGGGCAATGTGGATAATTAATATTTTGAGTTTAGAAAGATACTCGCTAGGGCCTTGTGGTGAATAACCCTCCAAACTTCTCAACATGACTTAGACTTGGCCAAAAAAAGACCTAAGGTTCAGCCCTCTGTCTTTTTCTAAGTTGTTGATTTTTCTCTCTTTTTCTAGCTCATTCTTTTGACACTATGTCTTACTAACTTCCTTAATACAGCTTTGGCTTGAGAGTGCTGAGTTTGCCTTTTGATCCTCCAATGGATGCTCCTGTCCCTCTTGGTCAGTAATTGCATTTCAGCTGCTAACCGACAGTCTATGTCTTCTGAAATGCTCTTTAACTGGTAAACACGCTTGCTTGAATTGTTTTTTGTTTCTTCTACATCTGAATTGCTTCTCCTCATGCTCAGGATCAGATTCGCACTGTTGAAGCCATATGGTATTTTCCATGTGATCACGCTTGGTATATTGTGGTATTTACCATTTTCCCAGTATGTGGTACTGGGTAAAGTTTGAGGTAATTCACTGCCACCAATCTTCTTTTGTCTTTGTTTTGTCTTGGGCCTATCTAGTGATCAGTCACAGAAGACATACCATCATATAAGAGGCATTGTTCTTAGATAACATGAGGTTTATTGTGTGATAGCAGCAAGTACAATTGCAGATTATTGGGCATACCCTTAAGGAGCCGCTACAGATTCATCTACTCCCTCCAAAACTAGAGCAGAACTCTATCAGTAGAATGGAGGAACAAATGTGACATGAACATTATGCCTTCAGAACTATTACATAACACCAATTTTTAAGAAAGAAACAATATGAGTACTGATCTGCAGCTAAACAAGGCAAAAGCTGCAAGGAGATCAGGAAGGCTTTGTAAACCAGTTCTGGCTGATGAGGGCTATGTGTTAAAACATTTTAATACATTTTTTGCCTCATTTGGGTAGTAATTACAATGAGGAAAAATAGCCAGGCACATTTCTGAAATGCCTTAATAAGTTGTATTGGAGGTTCATCAAAGCAGTACAGTGTAGTTTTAGTATTTGAAATAGTGTGCAGTCATTTCACACTTAAAGACCAGAGGCAACAGATTCCAATTTTTAATTTGATCTTTCTTTCCAAAGGCCTCATCACAGTATCTCCACACTTTAACTGCCATAAATCTCTCCTACCATAATTTTTATTTTGTCACAAACATGGCTCAAAATCTGGCAAACTGTTATCTGTCCAAGTAAACAGGTTTTGGAAGCAAATTACAAAAGAACAAAGTTTCGCATTAGCTTTTCTGCTAATGACCATCTCTTTAAGAAAGAATCTTAAAATAACCCTTTATCTTCAATAGAATTACTTTTGCTGAATCCCCGACTATCATTAGCCTGGGGTTTATGATTGACCAGCACCTGAGTTGAACAAGCAACTTAAATTCTATGGCTACAGGAGCATGTCGGAGACTAGGAATTCTGCAGCAAGTAATTCACTTCCTGACTCCCCAGAACCTTTTGACCATCTACAAGGCACAAGTTGGGAGTGTGATGGAATACTGCCCACCTACCTGGATGAGTGCAGCTCTCAAAGTTTGACACCATCCAGAACAAAGCAGTCAAATTGGATGGCGCCCTATCCACTACATTCAACATTCACTCCCTTCCCCATCAACTCACAGTGATAGGCATATGTACCATCGAGAAAATGCACTGTGGTAATTTGCCAATCTTCTTTTGAAAGCACCTCCCACTCCACAACAACTTCAATCCAGAAAGAAAAGAGTAGGTACATGTGAACATGACCACCTGCAATTTCCCCTCAAAACTACACACTATCTTGAATCAGAAACTTATTTCCATTTAATCAGTGTCTCTGGGTCAAAATTCTGGAACCCCATCCTAACAGAACTATGGGTGACTTTAAACCCCAAGAACTTCAAAAATTCATGAAGGCAACTTGCCACCATCTTCTTCAGCGCAATTAGGGATGGGCAATAAATGCTGACCTAGCCGGTGACGTCCCATCACAGATTTTTTTAAAAAGGGGTCACTCCTGAAGCTGGAATAATCCATTGGTTTCGTGGAAGTATATCTACCTCTGCATCAGAAGGTACAAGGTTGAAATTCTGCTCATTGGCAGTCAAATAAGTAGCAACAGAAGCTTGAATGTTATCTTGCTTCAACGTTATCAGGAAGCTTTTCATTAGTGTATGTAAATTCCTCAATCCCCCATGATCGGCATTGTGGGTGCACAGGAAACCAATTGTGCAAGACTAACCACACAATTGATCGGTGTGAAGGTAGTTGTGCTCTGTCAAACTGTTAATTGAGCTGTGATTTATTCCAGTGCCTCATGTTATTCCCTAGGGCAACAGTGTGAAGATATGAAAATAACAACTCAATAAACTATTGCGTCCCTCTTGTACAGCTAGGAATTCAGCTCTGTAGGTTGCCGATGACGTTAACACCTCCCCTTCTCTGCCAAAGTGTGTTCTCTCTACCTTTCAAAAAGAATTATCATATTAATGTCTGTGCCTGGCTGAAAAATTTGCTGATCATCTGCTAGTCTTGGACAATTTTGAAAATATGTTTTCATGCTGTGACTGGCTCTGTTGTTGATCTATATATAAGCAAGGAAATGTTGCTATCACTCATGAATGTTCTTAATGCCAAAGCCATCTGTAATTTTGGCAGAGTCTGTTGACATTTGAATGATTAAAATCCTAGTGTATGTTGACGTTCCTGTGATTTGTATCAAATCATTACATTCGTCCAGAGCTCTGGTCTGTTACAGGCAGGAAGAAATTTATTTGAGTAACTGATTGAGAAACAAGCTAACATTTCTGAGCTAATCTAGGTATTTCAGCTGATTTGTTTACAATTTGCACTGAAAAGAATCATCTCTCTTCATAACTCTTTTTAACGTACCAATATTTACTCAGACTGAAATCTACAAAAAAAAGAAAAATTCTGCAAAATATTTGGGGTGGCACAGTGGCTCAGTGGTTAGTATTGCTACCTTACAACACTGGAGACCCAGATTTGGTTCCAGCACTGAGTGACTGTCTGTGTGGAGTTTGCATATTCTTCCCATGTCTGCATGGGTTTCCACTAGATGTTCCGGTTTCCGCTCATAGTCCAAAGAAGTTCAAGTTATGTGGTTTAGCCATACTGAATTGTCTACAGTGTCCATGGCCGTTAGGTATGGTAAATGCAGAGTTCTGGAAATAGGTCTGGGATGGAATGCTCTTCTAAGGCTCAGTGCAGACTCAATGGGCCAAATGGCCTCTATCTGCTCTGTAGAAATTCCATGATATGCATTTTTGTGCAGTTATAACACTTATATTCCCTTTTAAGTAGACTCATGAGATATGTTATACATAATCTATGTAATCCTTCTTCACCATTAACTCTTATTGCATCAGCAAGCAAATGGCACTATAATTGGAGTCATTTGGAAAGTCAATGCGTATGATACTGCATCATCAATGGTTAATTTTATAGGTATCAGTAATGCATCTGATTTTTGAACGAGTAGGACTGTTATTTAATCACTGCAAACTTTCTATGTGAAAGTATAAGCCCAGCTTATACAAGTTATTTTAAGTTCCTTCCATCATGTCAGATTAAACATGCCCTGCCATCACTGGGTGGCAGGTGATGTAATGTCGAGCTTCAGCCAATATCATTCTGTCTATCATTATGAGCTGTATGAGAGCAACCTTATTATAACATTCTTTTACAATTTCTCTCATTGTCCATGAGGAAGTGCTAGAACTTAGCTTGTCACTTTCACTAACTACATAAATGACATTCATAGCTCTGTGAAGTTATGAGGTAGGGTCACTGGACCCAAAAAAAAACTCTGATTTCTCCCCACAGATGTTGCCAGATCTGCTGAGCTTTTCCATCAAATTCTGTTTTTGTTCATAACTCTGTGGCTTGGGGACAGTCACAGCTCCGCATACAGTGATAGGTTACAATGATATACCCATCACCTGACTTGGCAACATGGCTTGGCAAAGAAGGCTTTAATTTGTACAGGATAGTTTCAAAACCCAGATGAAATTAACATTTGAGATAACAAGGTGTAGAGCTGGATGAACACAGCAGGCCAAGCAGCATCAGAGGAGC
>JAHRHZ010000097.1:9207161-9319826 GCA_024137785.1 Ginglymostoma cirratum
TTCTGAAGAAGGGTCTAGGCCCAAAACGTCAGCCTTCCTGCTCCTCTGATGCTGCTTGGCCTGCTGTGTTCATCCAGCTCTACACCTTGTTATCTCAGATTCTCCAGTATCTGCAGTAGCTACTATCTCTGAAATTAACATTTACCTTGTTATCGTGCTAATATCCTGCAATAGCAATTAGTAGAACAAGGATTACTTCTCTGATGTAAAAAGTGGAGAATTCACATGCTCCACAGTGCTGTCAAAGAAGGTCATCAGTTTATAGAAGGATCATGTGATGGAGCAGAGAGAATTTGTTTCCACTGGTAGAAGTGTAATTAACTAGAGGACACAGATTCGAGATAATTGACAAAAAGCAAAACATGGGGAAATGAGCACAATTATTTTTATATGATGTGTTTGTTAGAATCCAGAATATATTGTAAAAGGAAAGAAAGAAGACCTGCATCGATAAAGGACACTTCACAACATTGGAATATCTCAAAGTGCTTTACGGCCTACAAACACTTCTTGAAGTATGGCCACTGAGGTCACACCGGAACTGTGGGAGTCAAAATGTGCATGGCAGGCACCCACAAACATTAATGTGATGCAGGGTTTGAGTGTTGATTTGTAGCTCGGGTGCTGGTTCTAGATGTTGGTGTGCTTGCCGAGCTGGGCAATGCTATCAAATATCCCAGCTCGACAAACACACCAACATCTACATTAATGTGATTATAACCAGATACAGTTTTTGTGAAATTGTTTGAGCGATACATACTGATGAAGACATTGGGATAACTCACCTGTTCTTCAAAACTGGCAGCTTTTATTTTCAATGTTCCATTTGTCATACAGCACTGCCAACAATGCAGCACTCCCTCACTTCTGCTTTGGAATGTCAGTCTAAATCATTTCTGTTCAAGTAAGACTTTGAAGTGGGAGTTGAAGTCACACCTTCTAAATCAGGATAAGTATAGAATCAACTGAGCCATAGCCAACTCAGAACAAAAGCAGTTTGAATAGTAATATTCTAAAGAAAATTGTTTATATTCTGAAAGGAAGAATTCACAAGTTTGTGAAGAAACAGCAGGGGAAAAACATTTGACAGCTCCTTCAAAGAATTCATATAGGTTCAATGGACTGAATGCCCTCCTAGATGTAATGTGATCCCACCATTGTATGTTTTTGGGCTCTATGTTCCATTCAGACAGTTATCCTTCTTCACTTGGCATTTCCTTGTCAGTGTTTTTTGATGAAAATGAGTAACAAGACTTAAAATAACAACTACTATCCTAGAGTCACCCTTCTGAAGAGCTCTGCAGAGCACACTGTCCAGATATTGATCTTCAATGCAGCCATAATTGTTGCAAATGTGTGACATCCAGCATCTCAATACAAAGTTTAATTATGTTAGAAGTACATAAGTTTTGTATTAATCCTGTCATAGCAAAACACATATTTGTTTGATTGTTTTTAATCAGAAATAATATCAATGCAACAAACTTGAAAGAGGTGGATGCAGTAATTGTATCATTTAAATATGTGGGCTAAACCATCATAAATGAGCTTCCTGCTTTTAATTGTAAAAATAGTTACATTTACTTTTAAATACCTCACACTCATGACAAAAACAGAAAAACTGCAGTGTACATTGAATGAGTCATTCATCATGACATAGGGCACTAGTCTAAAAAATTACTGAAGCAGATCCACCAAATTTTAAAAAAAGCAAGAACTCTAAATGTTGCTCTCAGCATGTCAGGCAGCAACCAATATGCACTCAGCAAGCTCCCACCAACACCATTATGATAATGACGTGATAACCTTGTGATGTTAATTGAGGTTTAAACATTATTGTTCATGACTCTGAGGAAACTCTCATGTTCTTCTTTGAAATAATGCCTTGGGATACTTTGCACCTGCCTCAGAGAACAGGTAGGCCTCAGTTTAAGATCTCACCAAACAATGTGGCATTCCTCCCGTGTGACATCCAACAACTTGGCACTCCCTCATTGTTCACAGTAGAGTGGGAACCTAGTATTTCTTGGAAATTCTCTCTAGCGTGAGACTTGAGGCAGCAGCTTTCGGACCCAGAGGCAAGAGTGGTACCAACTGATTATGATATCAGAGAAATCCATGGAGAGAAAAGACAAGTCAACATTTAAGTGAGAACTCTGGTCCACAATAGAAAATAAGAGGAGTTGAAGCATATTGATAAAATTGTGAAGTTAAGGGGAAAATATACCTGATTTTAGAAATGACAAAATCTGAGATGAATGAATAGAATGATGTAACAGATCTCAGTTGACTAAATTTTGTTATTAAAAGATTCAAAATTTAATCCTTTTATTCATTACTTCAACAGCAGAGCGAACAACCCAAGAAAATTACAATATCCACGACAGACTGAATCTGATGTATATTTTCACAGCATGCCTAATCTGCCAGGGCAAGTTATAAAATCTACCCAATTAAAATCAATGGAACAATTTGAAGAAGTTGCGATTTATAAAGGTTGGGATGTAGAGAGATAGGAGTACATAAAAGTTGTGATTTATAAAGGTTGGGACATATAGCAGTTGGAATTTATGAAGTTTGGGAATATATAAAGAGTAAGGCAACCTACCCAGACAGATTATTCTTCAAGTGCAGATGTACATCTACTGTCTGGCCTCTGCACATTCTGATGACTTAACACAATTCAGTGTCTGCACAATGATATTTGAAAGTCTTTCTGTTTATTTCAGTCGTAGAGGATTCTAATCTGAATCTAACTCACATAAGCAAATCAACAGCACCTTTGTATCAAGTTAATGTAAAGCAGTTCACAGAAAAGATGAAGGCAAAATTTTATATGGGTTTGAGCAATGTGGGTTTTGGTGAGATTTTGTCAAAGTCACCCAAAAAGTCCAATGAGGCCTATTTCAATTTCAAGAAAGTCTCACTGCATCTTTTATGGCTTTGCAAGGAAAGTTTCTCACTAAACAGTGATGAGTCAGTAGCTAAGAGGGATTTTTGGTTGCTAAAAGCCTGATTAGTGCCACAACTTGCCTCAGTAATATTTAGCTTCCTTTCTTACCAAATGCTCTGAATAAGCTAGTTGACAAGAAATTTCAACATGGAAGTCAGAGTGGATACCTAGCAACTTCATATGCAGAGGTGGGCATTTAACTCACAGATGGGACAATGCTACATCTCAGGGCTGCTGGCTTGCTCACTTAGCACATGCTCGCTTAGCGCCCATCTGCATGCTCGCATCATCTCTGCCTTACTTTACATTGCCATGCCAACTCGTGTGTTGGCACTTCATTCAGAGCTGATGGCTACCAGTACTGCCATATTGACATGCTCTTTTGCGTGGGTACACAGACAGGCTGCTTATCATGCTTGCTAGTAGAAATCTGCACAGATTGGGAGTGTGGGAAGACATCTTGACATATGGCAGACCAACGCATGAGTTTAACATCAACAGCATGTGCCAGCTAAGTTTGAAGCAATCACACTGTACGTGTATTCAACCAAACCAGTCGAGTCAAGTCATGACCACTGTCAGTCAAGGGGTCATAGATCATCAGTTAGAGGCCCCTCTATAAATAGTCCTGGGGTTTGGCCACAGTCAGTCATCAGCTTGGGATAAGCATGACTGTAGTGCAATAGTCAGGCAAATCGCATGTCATCAGTCAGGGACTGCAAACATTGGTCAGAGTCTGTTCTGTCATGTCTGTGGCCGTTTGTCAAGGTCCATCAGAAGCCGAGGGAGGATATAACCCGAAGTGTCTGTCTACCAATCAATCCCACCTGCCATTTATAAAGCATTTCCTCATCTCAGCTCAGATGAGGCAAGAAAATCTGGATCTTTGTGTAGTCGAGCCCGACAAAGTTCAGTTACAATCTGTGATTTGTATTCAATTGCTTTGGTAATCTGGTTCAATATTTTGTGATGTGAATTTATTTTTGATCTGCTTTGGGTGGGCATGCTGAGGGTCAATTATGTTAAAATTCCAATGCAAAATGTTTAACTTATTCCAACCAAAATATTCATTTTATTTGCAAAAAGAAGGTTGAGAGGAAAGATAATGCAGTATCAGCTTAAAATGATCAAATACAAGACCCAGAAGAACAAACATCTCCTGAGATGAGAAATTATAATATGTCTTTTCACAAAATTGATTCTTAGCATCAGCTCATTTCCCATGTTCTGAAGAGTCAACTTGGAACGAAACACAAGTTGGATATTCAACAACTACAATGCTGTAATTCTATCTCCAAGGTACTGTCCCTTTGAACACAGCTTCCCACCGGCAGCTTGGATTGATGTGTTTTGATCCTTTTGAAGTATTCGATGTTTTGATCACAAGAAAAATATCAGTGAATGTTTAGAAGCAAACAACATTGAAGGGAATAAAGTCCAGGAGAAAAGAACTAAATAGGCCATGATGCTTTATCTGCAGACGGAACCATGTAAATATCATCAAGATTGAGTCATGTTAAAATATAGCTCACTGATTGCCTGACATATAGTTAATAGGTCTTTTTTGGTCAGCGATTCACCTAACTGTTGGTCCTTATTTGCAAAGGTCTGAGATCTTACCTCATCTGCTTTTGCTATTGGGTGTGTCCGTACCCTTACTGCTTCCCAGATTGCCTGCCAAAATCCCAAGCATTTGTTTTCTCTGTGCTATAGTTCCTGAATGCTCTCTCTCTTTCTCTCCACTGTAACTAATTTTTACTAATCAGAGTTGAAGAAGGGCCACTGGACCCGAAATGTTAACTCTGATTTCTCTCCATAGATGCTGCCAAACCTACAGAGTTTTTCCAGCAATTTCTGTTTTTGTATGGGACAATTTAGCATAGACAATCTACCTGTGGAAGAATAATTAAAGTGTCAAGAGCAATTAGATGTAGAAAGTAGCTAAAGCTTAGAATTAGAGGTTGGAATGATGGGAAAATAGGTCAAGAGATATGCGACAAATTGTTGCATGTCGTTAGAAAGCTTAGAATTGCTGATTCAATGTTGACCTAAAGCTTAAGACACGTTCCGCTTAAAGATAACGTATCAGCAAGGACAAGTTGTGGAACCATGATGTACGACATTTCATGTGACCTGCCTTAAGGGGATGTGATAAACTATCCGGGCTTATCTGCTTATAGCAATTGTCTCAATTTATAACGGCGTGTATAAGTATTGCCTTGTCTTTGTACTCATCAGAGACTACGGACCTGACCTTTTGTCAGCGTTGGCTCCCCGTGATATCACGAGTGAAGCCTCTTTACAAAGAACAAAGAACAAAGAAAATTACAGCACAGGAACAGGCCCTTCGGCCCTCGAAGCCTGCACCGATCCAGATCCTCTATCTAAACCTGTCGCCTATTTTCCAAGGATCTCAAAGTCTAAAGCTACAGAGTGTGACTAAATTAATATCTTCAACAGTACCTAAGCTGTGCATTTTTGGATTGTGAGAAGAAACCAGAGCACTCGTAGAAAAACCACACAGACACAGGGAGAACATACAAGCTCCACACAGTCACCCAAGTCTGGAATCAAACCCAGATCCCAGGCACTGTGAGGCAGCAGTGCTCGCCACTGCGTTACCCTGCCACCCATGAGCAGGTAGAATATTTATGACATGTAAAACAAATTGTAAAAATAAGGGATAATCCCATAAAATGCAAATAAATGCCTCAAGTGCCATAATCCCATAAATTGGTCACACAAAGCACAACGTCAAAATTCAGCTGAATCAAACACGAGCAGTTTTATTTAATTACACTGCTTCAGTACTCAAATGCTTGCATTTACTCCTGTAATAGTCATGTATTTGAGACCTAATCTTCAGGCGCAAATTAGGAGGGCTCAATATTTGCATGGATAATACTTCTAAGAAGTTGAAAGCCAGGCCAGGTCTTTGGAATTACCAAACTGTCAATAGTGTCACTGCCATTGGTTCCCAGCAGGAAAGGGCTGTGCCAGGTTATCTACCACTATTTTTGACTTAAAAGATAAAATGATGTGATAGCAATTGTGGGAAGAACTCACTGGATGTTTCCCACCAAACCTACTCGCAAAACTTGCGTGAAAAGAAGGATCTTTGGGCAATGGTTGGGGTTTGAATTATACACAAAATCAACTGTCACTCGAGTGTATGAGGAAAGTGTAAAGTCCAATACACAAGCCGTTTTCGGCAAACATTATGGACCAACTAGGCTTTTGTGCCATGTTTTTATGTAGCTTGGGCAAGGAATGTTTGCAACAGTCATCATACACGACATTTATAGACGTAGAATGGTCTGATTTTGTATTAAGCATTATTTACAAGTTCTACAATCTGATTTGTTCAGGATATTCCACATAATTTCAATTCTACACACACATTAGGCTGAATCTTACTTTTTTTGTGAGTATTATCCAGTTTTTTGAAGAGTTTCTCGCCTTGAGGCTGAGCAGGTTTTCTCATCAGATCTTACCAAACTCACCTCATGAACAGCCCCTCTCTCCCAATTCTGAGCCCATATTACCACACTCTGTTCTCGGAAGAGCACAACACTCACAGAATAGCCACTGAAAGACCACCATCCCTGGTGCCCATGCCACCTTTAAAAGATATTTGTGCACCTGAACAAATACTGGCATTCAGAAGCTGCCCTGCTTCTGATGGGCATTCATCCAGAGGATGTCAGAGATAGGAAAAATGGTGCTAAAATTCTCCAAAAGGGACCTGGAGTTCCTAATGGACAGGATAGTGCAGAGGGGAGGCGTCTCTTTCTAGGGAGCCAGCAGAGGAAGCAACTTCAACCTGGCAGCCTGATCTGCGATCAGAGCCTAGGTCAGTGCAGTCACCCCAGGCTGGAGGAATGGCCAGCAGTGCTGTAAGAATGTCATTTGTCAGGTGAATATCATACTAATCTCTCTGCTGCCTCAAACTTACTCTGTCTCTGGTACTGCACCCACTTCCCCACCAAAACTCATGTTCTGCCACATTTGCTACTGATTTCAACATTTTCCACGCTCACTCTCATTTGCCCCCAATCCTCACACTACCAGCCCTGCATGGCCTTGCACTGCCTACTCACATGCCTAGGACCCCGTCACCACCTTCAGACTACCTGCATCAGCACTAACAGCTGTGCAATCCATCTCACTCAATCAAGCCTTTTCTCTCAGGATCACTCCTGCAGGGATGCTAAATCAACCATGAATGCCAACCTTGAAATTATCACTCTTCATTTCACTGCAACTCTTACATGTACCCTACTCTCAGTGTCATTCATTGCATGCCAACATCTAACCCCTGACTATGGTACCAGTAGAATGTCCATGAACTCAGCAGAGAAATAGGCTGCTTCACTGAACACCTCTAACTTGATCTATGATGAAGAGAGTTTTGAGACCTACTAAGGCATCCACAAAACTGCCTCCTGCATCCACCCACGGGCCAAGGGATTGACACCCCGTTGGGAACATCATGTTTAGAAAGTGTTGGAGCACAATCTGGTGAGTACTTCACTGTGAACACTTCACACCTGTGACTCAGAGGACTGCTGGAGACCAAGCACCTGCTCAGCCTCAAGCATGTGTGGGGCCTGTGGTGCCTGTCATCAGGGACTGCATCCACGCAATGTGGAGGTATTGGTACAACAGGTAGGTAGATGAGAGGCAAAAGTCCTTATTGCCCACAGAGTGCAACACTGTAGCTACACCATGGGGACCCAGCTGCCTCAAACATGCAATCACCTGGCTGGTTGGTAGCTACCAAGGCAGGTTGGTAGCTGCCATGGAGAGGCAGGGTCAGCAGTCTCAGGAGCTGTTGCAGAGGAACTTAATCACCCCAGCCTTTTGTCACAGGGACTTGAGTGTCCCACTTAAGTGACCTAGCCAGAAAGACTTGGACAAGAGTGCCCAGCTCCTGATTCAGCTCTCAGCCATGTTAGTCCTAAGCCCTGGCAAGCCCCTATGGACCTACAGGACTAATTATGGCCCAACACCCCCTCCCCTCAAGTCAGAGACAGGGACTCCCTGAACGAGATCACCCTGACCAGAAACCTGACGAAATCCCAGGACTCGTAGAGGAGGCTGCCCTTGACTCACTGTCCAGGACCCCTCACAAATGAGTGCCTCCACGAACTCAGTGAGAACCACTCCCCTAAGACTTTAAGATGGCTGCAAACACACTACATGCTTTACATACAATGTGTTTGCCACATAAACTGCGAGATTGACGTAGCACATGTATTGCAAGCTGTATGCCCCCTTGTCAAGGACTGCTGACCAACAAGAGAAACTGCCACGTTTTGTGAGTGCGCTAGTAGGCATGGCACAGCAAGGCAAAGGTTATGTGAGCACCAAGGTAATTTCTAAATGAGTGAGAGCTAAGAGAGCAAGCGAGCAGCGCTGAGATGCAGCCTAATCCAATCCATGACCTGGGTCTCTCTCTGTACATGCAAACCATTCTTTGGTGGATTGGTGCAGATTCGATGGGCTGAATGACCTCTTTTTGCACTGTAGGGATTCTGTGACTCATTGATTCTCTGATTCAAAGTCACACCTGAATACCCTTAAACATACACCAAAATATTAGATTATACCATTGTTTCCCGAAGTGGAACAGTCAATTACTAGGGTACAGGGGTTCAAGGTGCAGGGTGATGAAGTTTAAAAGAGATGTGCGAAGAAAGTTTTTCACACAAAGGATCGTGATTGCCTGGACCATGCGGCTAGAGGTGGTGGAAGCAGACACAACAGCACGAACACATGAATAGGAAGGGAATAGGGAGATATAGATCCTGTAAGTGAAGACAGTTTTAGTGTGGAAGGGCAAAATATGTTGGCGCAGGCTTGGAGGGCTGAAGGACCTGTTCCTGTGCTGTATTGTTCTTTATTATTTGTTCTTACGCTGAATTAAATACTTCAGAGATTAACAAAGTTCTTTATTGTGGTTAATCATCTATGAAGATTGCCTGAGTAGATTCCATGGCAGTGTAAATTGTGCATGGTTTGTGAGAATAAATGAGTGCACGAGACCAAATCATTTTGTTCCACAATTTCTGCGCAGCGAAAGATTTAAAATTGTTTTTTATTGTTGCTTAAAGAAAAACAATATTGTCATGTATTGGCTGAGATTAGCTTGAATGAGGCCTCAGTTGTATCCTCATTCCCCTGCATCATATGCTGTCGTTCTTGTTCAACAGCTCCATGGTGTTGTGGATTATTGATCTTATTAAGATGAAACCTTCTTCCTGAAGATCCCTGGAATGATTCTGAGGCATAGAAATTCAGCACCAAGGTAACAAACAGCTCCATAGGCATTGGTGAGCAGTGCTTAAAATCATCCTCCATTGCAACACACATGTCAATGAATATCTCCCTAGAGAAGTGCAGCCTTCGCTGATGCTGCTGCAGCAACATTTGCAGAAAGCTGTACCTATGACAGTAGGCCTGCTGTTTTTATGTGAGTGCAGGAGGCTGATTATGCGCTCTTCTGCACCATCCTCATCTGTGCCCCCTTCTAGGCTCATGCACTGTGGGTGTTGAGACCAGCTTCTGGCACCTGGAGCCTTCTTTCATATTCCTCCTCGCTGAAGGTCTCAATAACTGACTGAATCAGACCCATAACAAATAGCTGAATAACTAACTATCTACCAACTCACAAACCCCCCTTAATCTTCACATACAAATGTCAAGTCAACAAGAATAATCAGAATACCTCCACTGTGCCACCAAGTGTGTTTTGGTACAATACTACCCTGCATCCAGTGTAACCCATGCTGTCAAAGCAGATTTATCACTTGCAGTGCCTGCCATAATGGTTTTGATGCTAAGCACCTATCTTCTTAGAAATGGCAAAGCTTTAAAGCACTGTTGTTCCTGTGCACCTCTCGTAAAATCTAAAACAGCTCATAAAATGGAAGTGAAAACTCCTCCTACCCAGCCCGGCCATATTCCACCCTATCCTGTTTCCAGTGCCTTCTGTCATGATATTTTCAGCCCTCCTGTTTCCCACCTTGTCACCAACATACAAGTAAAACTTTGGCTATCATCTCCCACGTTACTGACAATAAAATTGACATTAAATAAAGGCTGTTCTTACCAATTTCAACCGATCAAAAATTACTAAGAATTGCAATAGTTCTCAGTTTAAAGAAATTTTGAAGATTGTATTGATCTTAGCAGTTTTTTGTACTTATTTTTCATGTCTTGATTGCATGCAGAATTAGTTCTCCCTCTCCCCACTTCACTGTTTGCATCATTCATGAAATGCTATCCGTAAAAACCACATAATGCAAAAAAATCAGAAACTAATGTCATCAGTTTTTCAGTTTATTCACATAATGCCCTGAAGAAGAAATTGCAGAGTTTGAAGATTTACATTCTACCATTCTTCATTGACTGACAGAAATAGTGTGCACAGTATTCTAAAATAAAACAATTTTCAAACGTGAAGGTGTAGAGCTGGATGAACACAGCAGGTCAAGCAGCATCAGAGGAGCAGGGAAGCTGACATTTTGGGCCTAGACCCTTCTTCTGAAGTGTTGCTTCTGATGTTGCTTGACCTGCTGTGCTCATCCAGCTCTACACCTTGTTATCTCAGATTCTCTAGCATCTGCAATTCCTAATACCCCTTCAAATGTGAAAGCTCAGCTTTTCAAAGCTTGCAGTTTGATCCTTTTCGTTAACAAACCTGATTCTTGTGATTTGTTCCCTTTGAAGCTGTTTGTTTTTCCTTCTGCTTAACATGAAGCAGTAGACTCACAAGAATATGGTTCATATATCAGACTAGAACATAATAAAGATAAACAATGCCTGGAAGTTCTAAGTGATAAATAGACAAGAATGTGTATTACTGGCATTGTTTGTTCTTATTATTTCCTCTAAATAGAAAACAGCCAGCAATTCCACTCTCTTTCCGTGTATCAGTCTACTGTCTCCCAGAGAATGTGGAATTAACCATTAACAATTCATGAAAGCAAAGGAAACTGAAGAAGTTAAATCATGAATTCCTACTTATTAAACATAGTTTGTGCAAGTTTCAGTTGCATCTTTGATACCCACAGAAATACAAAAGGACAGAATTCTGAATGCATCATTCTGTTGTCAATTTGTTAACTACAGTAACTATATTTATTGTAGCTTGCTCCAGTTCCATTCATTATTTTGAGTTATGTAATGTTTCACAATCAGAAATATACCACGTAGCAGTTCTGAATGAAAAAAAAATGCAATATTAACACTTCCTTAGATGAGTTGCTGAGGTCCTGCATCCCACTGTGACTGGTTTTAATAAGAATTATCTCTTCTAAATGTTGCTTAGACCCAACAGCCTGGAAAACTACAGCTAGTTCTTTTTTTAAAAGAAAAAGTGCAGTTATTTAAAATAAATTATACTTTCACCAGAAATTATTCTCTCACCTTCGCAGGAATTTGACAAGAAGCCATTCCTGATCATGTAACTTTGGTGAGATAAAAATAGCGCTCACAACTCATTTCTCCATTCTTATTATTTTAGAAATGCGTAAAAGACAACAGAAACCTATGACTTTTATCTTCTATCACATTCTATCACAGAGAAAGTGACAGTCTATCACTTTTATCTTTTATCACATTCTATCACAGAGAAAGTGACAGTCAATATGATTTCAATATGATTTCAAATCACAATGTGGATTTTTGTAGAACATATACAAATTATTTTCCTGAATGGATTTTGATATCATACTCATTTTAAAAGTTATTATAAAATGATAATTGCAAGTAATTCACCGAACATTTCAACAGTATACAAAACTTTATTTAGGATGTTTGCACTAGATATCGCACAAGAAATTAATTCTACAGCGGACTTCAATTTAGAAAAAAATTAAGAGCCTGGTTGAGACCATTGTATTTGATGGTGAATTGAGGAAAGGGAATACATATTAACTACTGTCTGAAATTGTGCCTTCCCCCGAGGTTAGGACAGTGTATTAAGGGTTGGGACATGGAATCTAGGTTGATCATTTACATTATTAATTCATCTTTGGTTCAGACTGTGCCAAATCAAGTTTTTTTTTAAGAAGCTTGTGGTTAAAGGATGAGGCTTAAATGAAATTGGGACACTAATCTATTTTTAGTAGCAAATGAAATGTAGTGTAGGTTTACAAATACCCATGAGGTTGAATCAGTGGATGAAAATTCCCTTTCCCATATCAATGTATTTTAAGAACACAACTAGGACCAGAAATATTTTCATTAGTTATAAGTGACCAATTGCACAAAGTAATAGAATCACTCACAATTGTTATTTCCTGTTTACTTTCACCGTACTACAAAGCAGAAACATTTATTTATTTTCTATTTAAATTTAGTCAAATAAAGTAAGGTAAACAATGAGTCATTTTAACAACACCTTTAGACTGATCATCATGGAATAGTTAGAATGACTCGGGAGCAGATGTACACTGTACTATTGACTGATGAACATGTTCAGTTTTTTTTTGTCTGTGGCGCCAGAACTGATATTGCTGATATTTATTATCATAGCCAAAGGCATTTGATCAAGGATTGTAAACTGGACTTGATGCCATTGTTCAGGAATCCATACAACACAGGATTCAAGCAACAGGACAGCAACCCCAGCAGGTGACAGATGCAATACACCAGCTTGAAGTGCCTGTTAGAGATCAGGTTAGCATTGAAGTCGGTTACAAGGTGAAAAATATGCAGAGGCATCCAGCTTACAGTGAAAGCAACAATTACTATGGTCAATTTGTAGAAAACAGTGCGTGATCGTTTCCTCAACCTTGTGATGGATTTTGGTGTTACTGGAACATTATGTGAAATAGCGAGCTCTTCAGATTCCATAGCTTTTGCTTCAAAACATACAGGTACACCTGGTAGAAAGGAAGTGGGTAGTGGCTGTGTACTATTTGAACCATGGATTAGTAACAGATCATTGTGAGTCTTGCCATTATCTTGAAATTTAGTTACAACAGGCATGACACTGGCACACTTCTTGCTGTATCTCTTCTTGTGTTTTCTCAGAAAGGAATAGTTCCATCCTTGCATCTTTGACTGTTGTGCTTGCAACTGTTTCCTAGCTGTTTGCTGTATAGTTAAATTTATCATTTCACTCTCCTCAGATCTCCCTTGTCTGCTTGGCACAGTAGCACTTATTTTTCTGCAAACACTAGCATGACTGATTGTTAGGCAAACTATTGGCAAAATATATTGGATGAATAATAAGGATAAGGTGTAGGCAATTCTGTAAGAATCAGATGGCCATGACTCAATGCATAAGTACTTATTTTTTAAGGAATCCAAGTGGGCAGTTTCGCTTAGGTCTATGATTTTATGAAAGATAGGTAATGGTGAACAAATAGTAAATCCAATAATCCACACAGTTCCCATTACCAAATATCCAGTATTTATGGTAAAATGGTTGGATAATGGATTGCTTATCATATGATACCTAACCATGGCAATTGACATTAGCATGAGTATAGAGACCATAACAGACACACACTGAATAAATGGGACGATATAGCACATGATCTCCCCAAAGATCCATTGGTCTAAAAGAACATATGTCAGTGTAAATGGTGAACAGAACAATAGAATTAAAGTATCAGATAAGGCTAAATTTCCGATCAAAAAATTTATCATTGATTTCTGTTGTAGGTTTTTGCACAGTGCAATTACAACAAAAAAGTTGCCAAGAAGACCTAGGACAGTAATAAGTGTGTAGACTCCAACCAGCAAATATTTTATATCATGAATACTTCCATTATAATCATCCCAAGAAGGGAGTCCTAGTCCATATGCCATAGTGTTGTTCCTATTATCCAAAGTAACAGTGATATTACTTTTGTTTTTGTCTTCAAAATCCATTTTGGGCAGTTGGATTTATAAATATTTAGAAAATAATCTAGTGTTTATAGGAATGCATCTGACACATAACTAGGAAGAGCCTATTAAAATGTAAGGTATAAAAGATAATCATTTGGCATCTGAGAAATTGGAAAGCAGGGAAGCTTTAAATTGTCATGAGTCATGTAACTTGGACATCAATGGGTAACAACATCTGATGTATTAAGTGACATCCAAGGCATGTGGTTCCCATTCAATATTATACTGTTGCAATATTTTCAGTGGTAAAAATGCACAGTGGGCATGCACATGAAATACTTCAGGTTCCCAACGTATATCAACAAAGTGTAAATTATAAGTTACACAATTCAGTTACGTCAAATTTGCACCAACTAAGTAATCTAGTTTCAAAATATTAAAATAAAACTCATTGAAAATTTGAACAACTTGTTTGAAGTTGCAATTTTTGCATTGGTGATTATGTCCTCTGATTTGTGGAGTATTTTATGATCTTCAAAGTAGACATGTGCAATGAAGTCATGATATGACTTGTTGCTCCATACCAGTGAGGTTGACGGAGTGGCAGAGCGTGCTGTCAATCTGTGAGTCGTCAGGCATAATACTTATTCCATGAACTATTCCGTCTCAGTGTCTTCTTACAGCATTCCTAACACAGAATATAGGAAAACATATTAGAGGAATGTAACAACTCAATTTTTAAAACATCAGAATAAAAACTGCTAGACTGTAAAAGATATACATGTAATTGAAATATCTTGCTGAAATCAGAACATCCCAATAGCAAAGGATGGTGCTGAGGAAAGTAACACAAAGCCTACAAAATTACCAACGAAAGAAGTCAACCAATACTACAGAACACCCATCTGAAGCATTGATGTACATTCTGCCATTCTAATCCATTGTAGGGCAATGCTTGACTCTGCATGATAAGTAAAGGGAATTCCCTGTAAATAATTCATCCAATTGTAATATAAGATAACAAGATGTAGAGCTGGATGAACACAGCAGGCCAAGCAGCATCAGAGGAACAGGAAAGTTGACGTTTCGGGGTCAAGACCCTTCTTCAGAAATGGATCATCCAATTTTAGTGTTTGACTCAGTTTAATTATTTTGTAGGAAGCTATGAGCCCATTACATAGCCACAGCTAACTATGTTTAAGAATTTGGGAACAAATAATTTTATTTTTGGAAGCTGGTTGGGCACAGCATGAAAAATTGGGATAACGTCATTTGTTTGCAAAAAAGAACAGGGAGTTTTTATAGCATCAACATTACAACATATCTGCAAGAATAGTTTAATTGATCATGAACTACATTATAGATGTAATAGGACCTTACTATGTACAAATTTGATTATGTGTTTACTTGTATTATCATTGTCAATATCCCATAAAGTAATTCACGTCATATGGTGTTTGTTCAGGCATTTCTGAGTTACTTAATGAGGTGGTATACAAAATTTGGTCTTTCTTTAACATTAGCTGTGGTAGACTTCATATAACAGAGTTGAACTGATTATCACTTCTGAACATTTAGAACTTCTTTTTGCCGCTGGTGAAACCATGCATTGATGCTGCAAGATGTAGCAGCAGATAGCAAACTATGACCATAATAATATTAATATTTAATTTTTAATTCCTCATTGCACAGCTGTGACATTAATTTTACAGCAATTAAAGGTTACAGTACATTTAGTTGTCTGAATTGCTGTGTTTATTGTGCAGTAATTAGCACTGTATAGTTTGCATTTTTGTATGATAAACATTTCACTCCAATCACTTATTGTTATTTTTTGTATCCAGTGAACATCTATCATCTGGATAACTTGTAGATAATTATAGGTTGACTGAGCAAATTCTCTCATCACCAGTGAGAGACGTAAAATCTAAATATTTGAACAAGTCAAGCCAGCACAAAACCAAATTCCCCTATTTGATTTTTTTAAATGTATACGCAACTGTTTTGTTATTTTTACTTTCTTGTGTATTATTCCTAACCAAATATTTTATCCAACTGTATAACTGAATACCATTTGGGAGAATGAAGTTTAGGAGAAACTCAAAGAGACTTTCTCGCACAAAACGATTATATTTGATTGAATTCAAAGCTGCAAAGTTTATTAAAATGAATAGAACACTGAAATTCAAGTGGCTTCTGCTGCTCACTGATATCACTGGGATAACTTTGGTTAAAAAGAGTCCCAAAATGCAATACTGGTAGGAATGTTAGAGATTAGTTTTTAAAAATGTAACATATATAAATTCATTTTCATTTCTTGAGTGAAAAACAGTACAACAATTGTGGCCTGGTGGGATGGTATCAGAGGGCAGCACAGTGGCTCAGTGGTTAGCACTGCAGCCTCACAGCACCAGGGTCCCAGGTTCAATTCCAGCCCCAGGTGACTGTCTGTGTGGAGTTTGCACATTCTCCCCATGTCTGCATGGGTTTCCTCCCACAGTCCAAAGATGTGCAGGCTAGGTGGATTAGCCATGCTAAATTACCCATAGTATTCAGGGGTGTGTGGGTTATAGGGGGATGGGTCTGGGTGGGATGTTCCAAGGGTCAGTGTGGACTTGTTGGGCCAAAGGGCCTGTTTCCACACTGTAGGGATTCTAATAACACAAAATATTCAAAGTCACATGACACCAGGTTATACTCCAAAAGGTTTTTTTGAAATCACAAGCTTTTGGAGCACTGCTTCTTCATCAAGTGAAGTGAAGGGAAGCACACATGCACAGAATTTATAGGCAGAAAAATCAAAAGGTAACAAAAGTGGTGTGAGTGGAGTGTTGACGGGGTGAATTACAAGTCTCTGCAGGTGATCAAAAGTATCAGACAATGTGAGTAAAGTGTCACCAGATAAATAGAAAGTAAAGGGATGACCTATGATCTGATTAATTGAAGCAGAGAGATAATTACAAAAAATTAAAAATAAGATGGAGCTGGAGACAAACCAAATGGTTGGAATAACATGATAGGGATAAGAGTCGCATTCAGAAGGTCTAACCAAAGTAACAAATAATCCAAAACTGTACAAACCAATTAAGGTGGAGAGATCATAACAAGTTATCAAGGTGATGGCGTCAAAACAGGACAGTAAGGAAGAATTAATAAATACAGAACAGTATGGTGGGGTTACATGTAAAGCAACATGAACCCAATATCATGATTGAGACTGCCTTCATGGGTACAGAACTTGCCTATCAGTTTCTGCTTGACGATTCTGCATTGTTGCGTGTCTCCAAGGCCGCCTTGGAGGATGCTTACCCAAAGATCGGAGGCTGAATGCCCAACTGGGAGGGAACATTCCTGTCTGGCGATTGTTTTGCAGCGTCCATTTATCTGTTGTCATAGCATCTGCATGGTCTCACCAATATACCATGCCTCAGGGCATCCTTGCCTGCAGCTTTTGAGGCTGACAACATGGGTTGAGTCATATGACTACCTGCCACGTACGTGGTGGGTGGTGTTCCCACGTGTGATGGTAGTATCCATGTCAATCATCTGGCATGTCTTGCAGAGGTTACCGTGGCAGGGTTGAGTGGCATTGTGGTTGCTGTCGTCCTGAAGGTTGGGTAGTTTTCTGCGAACAATAGTTTGTTTAAGATTTGGTGGTTGTTAAAGGTGAGAATTGGAGGCATAGGGATGATGGCATCGCTGCAACAGCCTCAGGTCTCGACATCAACAGCTGCCAATTCCAGACACCATCCTACAACTCATCCACTTCATCCTCGACCACAACGTCTTCACCTTCAACAGCCGGCTGTTCATCCAGACACACTAAACAGCCATGGGGACAAAATTTGCACCTCAATACGCCAACATTTTCGTGCATAAGTTCCAGCAAAACCTCTTTGCTGCACAGGACCTCCAACCAATGCTATACACTAGATACGTCAACAACATTTTCTTCCTTTAGACTCATGATCACAAGTCACTAAAATAACTACACAACATTCCACCATCAGACTTACCATGGACTACTCTTCAGAATCAGTCTTATTCTTGGACACATGAATCTCCATCAAGGACAGACACCTCAGTACCTCACTCTACTTCAAGCTCACGGATTACCTCACAAAGCTGCACTTCTCTAGCTTCTACCCTAAACATGTTAAAGAAGCCATCCCCTACGGACAAGTCCTGCATATACACAGGATCTGCTCAGGTGAGGAGGAACATGACAGACACCTAAAGATGCTGAAAGATGCCCTCATAAGAATGGATACGATGCTCAACTCATTGATCGCCAGTTCCAACATACCATAGTGAAAAACCACAATGACCTCCTCAGAAGACAGACACAGGACATGACTTATAGAGTACCCTTTGTCATCCAATACTTCGCCAGAGTGGACAAACTATGCCATGTTCTTCACAGCCATCAACATGTCATCGATGATGATGGACATCTCACCAAGGTCATCCCTACGCCTCCACTTCTCGCCTTCAAACAACTACCAAACCTTAAACAGACCATCGCTTGCAGAAAACTACCTAGCCTTCAGGACAACAGCGACCACAAACCCTGCCACAGCAACCGCTGCAAGACATGTCAGATCATCAACACGGATACTACCATCATATGTGGGAACACCACCCACCAATTACTCATGTGGCTCAACCAATATTGTCTACATTGTACGCTGCAGGCAAGAAAGCCTTGAGGTATGGTATTGTTGGCAAGACCACGCAGATGCTATGACAACAGATGAGGGGACACCACAAAACAATCACCAGACAAGAATGTCCCATCCCAGTTGGGGAAGACTACAGCGGTC
This sequence comes from Ginglymostoma cirratum, assembly GCA_024137785.1. Lineage (NCBI taxonomy): Eukaryota > Metazoa > Chordata > Chondrichthyes > Orectolobiformes > Ginglymostomatidae > Ginglymostoma > Ginglymostoma cirratum. Next base: position 9,225,786 of record JAHRHZ010000097.1, read on the forward strand.
GAGGACCGTCAGCCTCCGATCTTTGGGTAAGCATCCTGCAAGGAGGACTTCGAAACACACAACAACACAGAATCCCCTAGCAGCAACTGAAAGCCAAGTTACGTGCCCATGAAGACGGTGTCAAGCGTGATGTAGGGTTCATGTTCCACTACGTGTAACCCCACCCTACTGTTCTGCATTTGTAAAGTTTTCCTTACAGTACTGTTTTCATCACCTTGATAATTTGTTATGATTTCTCTATCTTAATTAGTTTGTACAATTTTGGATTACTTGTTACTTTGGTTAGACCCTCGGCGTGCGACTCTTATACCTATCATGTTATTCTAGCCATTTGGTTTGTCTCCAGCTCCATCTTATTTTTAATTTTTTGTCATCTCTCTGGCTCAATTAATCGGATCATAGGTCATCCCTTCACTTGCTATTCAGCTGTTGACACTTTACACACACCATCTGACACACTTGATCACCTGCAGAGACTAGTTATTCTGCCTGTTGGCACTCCTGGTGTTGTGTTACTTCTGATTTTGACCACCCCAGTCCAACACTGGCACCTCCACATCATTAAGCAAACTAAGAATGGAACAGAAAGGTTGGATGCACAGTACAGTACAGGTGCAGAAGAAAGTGGTTACTGTGCAAGACGAGTGGAGCAAAACGACCCAGCTCTCCAAGTCTATTGTGATAGTGAAGATACTTATAAACGAGGGAACAATCCAATGATAACAAGCATGGGGCTGGATGAACACAGCAGGTCAAGCAGCATCATAGGAGCAGGAAACAATCCAATGGCTCTCTTACAAGATTTTCCAGGACCTATAATAATCAACCTGATATTGTACTCTATATAGAGGCTAACTGAGGCCTTGAACAAAAACATTTAATGTGTTTTGTTTCATATTACATTTGCATTACAATATATCCTAATACATCACTTGCTTTTGTGGTCATTTTCATGAGTTGTTTCCTTCTGTTGGCACTATGCCATGCAGTGTTTGGGCCTAAAATGTTGGCTACTTCTTTGCCCTTCCACAGTGCATGTGCACAGACACAACGCAGAGTTTACTCTACAACTGAATTTCCTATTAGTAAAAAGCTGAACCATCACATTCCACTTTCACACAACAAAATTCTTCAGATCAATATTTCAATTTATGATGGATTTCAGGCTAAGGGCTACTTTCTAGACTCTGCTTCAGTGGAGTGTGGATTACTAAGGTTTCTCATGAATCAATGAGAAAATAGAATTTTTGTGTTGCAAAGTTAATGAATTACAACATGGTAATTGATTTTGCAAGAGAGAAGCTGGCTTTTGAGCCCATCGTGTAAGAATTTGAAAGTGCTATCCAATTCATATCCCTCCCCTGTTTTTTAAGCTATTTTTGTCTTTTTCAACTATATCCAATTCCCTTTTGGAAGTTGCTATTGAATATACTTCAGTTTCAGGCATTGAATTTCAAGACATAATAAACTGCAATGCAAAACAAATTTCATCATCACCCGTTCAGTTCTTGCCAATTATCTTAATGCTGTGTCCTCTAGTTTCTGACCCTGCTGCCAGTTGAAATAGTTTATTTACACAGCAACTCTGGGTCTTTTTTCTGGAAGACTTATTCAAACTGCTTCTAGAGTCTGACTGAAAATCAAATCTGGAATTTCCAGTTGTAATTTGGAATTGTTTTTGTGCAGATGACATTTTAGTAATGTCAATATTAAGCAAATCATCTCACAAAATGCAACACTTAAATCAAACTGCTTAATTTTACTGGAAACCCTACATTTATGTGGAGTGTCTGGCAAGTGCACAATATTTGTTGGAGACCCTAGTCCTGGGTAAAATCATTTGTGTGTTAACGCACCCCTTTTCACTCTGCTCAGTTTGAAATTCAGTGACATGAAGAGCAGAAAAATTGCTATTTTTGAGCGTAGGGCATAGGATAAATTATCAGTAAGAGATACTGTGAATTAAATAAGGCCTTAATATTAGTTTATAGTATCCACTTATAAAGTATAGAATATTTTCATTTGATTTATGATCAGCAACTGGTTCAACATTTATGCAACAGGTAGCTGTTTCTGCCAATGTGAATACTCAGTTTGTTCCTTCTTGATGTCATATTTGGTTTCATAATGCACGTGAAATCTCGAGACATGATCAGCAGCTTGATTGATAGATTTATAGGAAAATATTGTGTAATTGTATGGCCAATCTATATTATATCACAAAAAATGTTATACACATAAATAGTTTGTTACTTTCATTTTGAAAAATACGTAAGGTCATAACTTTCTTACTAGCTGAACAAAAGTCATTTCAATCAAAATACTTTTCATATTCCTGTAATATAGGGCCCCATGTTTCATTATTGTAATCTGTTTATCAAACAAAATTTAGAATGTACAAGTTACCTTTGGGAGTAGTGCAAAATACTGAATATCAACATTCACAAATAATCTGACAAGCTCAAGTGGAGAACTGGAAGATGCATTTTGATAGAAAGGAACCTGGGAATATGAAGTGTGACAGATGGAAAATTGATGTTGCATTATGAGCTAAATGGCAATGTGTTTGTAGTATCATAGCAGGAATAAGACCTTGTGTTGCTGGCCTGCACCCAGCTCTTGTCCATTCCTGTTCCTGCTTCAGTTCATCTCCTGCTGAAACCCACATCCATGTTTTTGGTATCCAAACAAAGCTAGGCCTTCCAATGCAGTCCTGGTTGCTCCTCATCTTCCACTTTCTATAAACTTGTGGTTATCCAAACCTCTGTTGGCTCTATCCTAACTTGGACCAAGTCCTCTTCAACCATCACTCCTGTGTTCACTGACTCTCAATCTGGAAGTACCTTGATTATAAAATTCTCATACTGCTTTTCAAACTCCTCCATGACCTTGCTCCTCCCTTGCTACCGAACTTCCTTAAACCCTACAACCCTCAGAGATCTTTGTGCTTCTTCATATCCAGCTATTGCCCATCCCCAATTTTAATTGCTGTAGTATTGGCAGCCATGATTTTAGCAATCTTTGCCTTGATCTTTGGAATTTACTCTCTAAACCTTTCCATTTTACTATCTTTCAGTCGTCCTTTAACTCGTTCTGTAAAACATACCTCTTTAATAATAATCCTAAATTGATTGTCAGGATAATTCCTTACACATTTGGAATTATCCAGTATTGTTGTCCAATTGCAGAATCACATCATGTACCACGTGACTCATTAATGTTTCAGAGAGAATATCTTTTGGAGTTGGCAGCAACATTCTATTATTGGCAAACACCACTTGTGTTGCCACTGTATTGGACCAATGTGAAAACAGCCAGTTTCACCAGTTGCTTAAACTTTTGCAATATCTTTCTTTCAAGTGATCTGAGATAGACTGGGCACTTTTCAGGATCAAGAATGATCCCTTAGGGCCTTCTATGATTTTGTGCAATATACAGGAATTTATATGATCAGGATGGTGATTATTCTGCAGGATGGCTTTGATGAGCCTTATTTCAGCATCAGGTTTGCACATTGATCAAATGGTTTGAGCCCTATTTATGACATTTCTAGTAAGGCATCAAACTGTTGGAATCCCAATGTTTATACGGCTAATGAAGGTAGGATTTCCTTAGACATTAGTAGAACTCCCAGACTGATTTTTCAATTAGGATATCAAGGAAGAAGGAATTCATTTGACTGCTCCATTTCAAAAGTTAATTTGAGAATAGGATGGAACTCATGAAGGGAATTCTTATATGCAGTTGCAGATTCAAATGCAGTAAACATATTATCAACATATCAGAAGTGTGAGGGGAAATGAGGTTCTTGTCATTCTACAGTAAACATTTCTCATGGAACTCAACAAAGATATTCTTGAGCAGTAGCCCTAATGGGGCTCTTGTAGCAAAAGCACCCATTTGGACATGCATAAAATTGAAATCACAAATACTGTTTCAAACAATTGTGGTTTTAGACCTTCATGATATAATGTTGCAGCTCAGATGTTTGTAACTTTTTTGAGTACTACTTTGGTGAATTGACTAGCAGAGTCAAATGAGCACTTGGACGTAGAACCCTGTTCATTGAAGACAGAAAGAACATTTATAAACTCAGTGCCTGGTTCAGCTCAACAAAACAGGTAGCAGCCATTTGTTGGTTCATTTCTTAGGCTGATCAGTTAGCGTCAACCTGTCTGCTTTACAATTTAACAAGGCTTGACTGTTAAGTGTCAATCAGCATTAATCGGCCTGTTGTTCATGACAATGCCTACACCAATCAGAGTCAACTTACCAACCAATCAGCACTCTCCATTCTAAATTGTACAAATATTGGTTTTCTCCTTGATTTTTTTTATTCTTGTGAACTGTGAATGCAAGAGTGAATTCTGAATTGTGAGTGCAAATCTCAAGCTCTGTATTACCAAGTAACAACTAGCACAAATGTTGAATCAAGAATCCTTAATCAGTTTTAAGAAGGGACTACATTAGTTCTTGTCAACAAGTCAACAGAAGAATTATTAGAAAGGCATTAATTTGGAAGAACTGACAATTATTCCCATTGTTAATTTTTTCAGTTGTTCGTGGAATGTATCATTGAGAATTTATTAGCTGTACTAGCCCTGTAGTGGGCAATGGTGAGTTGCTTTCTTGAACTGCTTCGATCCATGGGGTGAAAGAACACTCACAGTATACCAGTAGAGATTTAAAACATACATTCATAGGAAAGGACTTCTGGAATTCTAACCCAGCAAGTAGGAGTTCCAGGATAGGATGGTGTGTCACTTAGAGGAGAACACGTATTCTCATGCATCTTCTGTTCTTGTCCTCTAAATGATGGAGGTTGCAGGTTTGGAAGAAGGGCTTGGGTGAGTTGCTGCAGTACATCCTGTAGATGGCATACACTGCTATCATTGTGAAGGGACTGAATGTTGAAGGTGATAATGGATGGGATGCTAACCAAGCAGCTACCTAATCCTGGGTGGTGTTAATCTTCTTGAGTGTTGTTATTAGCTGCACCAATAAGGGCAACTGGAGAGTATTCTAATCCTGATTTGTGACATGTGTGTGATGATCAAGCATTGGGGTGACAGGAGGTGAGTTAGTCATTGCAGAATTCCATGCCTCTGACCTGCGACTATAACCATAGTTTTTATATGGCTAGTCCAATTCAGTTTCTGGTCAATGGCAACCCTGAGATGTTGATAATAGGTAATTCTGTGATGGAAACATTGTTGAATACCAATGGGAGATAGTTATTTTCTCATTTGTTGGAGATGATCATTGCCTGACATTTACGTGGTGCAAACATCACTTACCAATTGTCAACCCAAGACCGAAAATTGTCCAGGTCTTGCTGCATTTAGATAAGGGCTGCTTCAGTATCTGAGGAGTTACAAATGGTGCTGAACATTGTGCAGTTATCAGCAAACATCCTCACTCTGACCTTGTGTTGGAGAAAGGTCATTGATGAAACAACTGAAGATGGTTGAGCCAAAGACATTACCCTGAGGAACACCTGCAGAGATGTCCTGGAGCTGAGATGACAGGCCTCCAACAACCACAACCATCTCCTTTTGCACCAGGGAGGACCTCAACCAGTGGAGAGTTTTCCTCCGATTCCCATTGACTAATGTTGAATTCAGTGTAAAGGTTGCACTGCTGCAGTAATTTTGAATTCATGACTTTTTTTCCAGTGAGCAAATGTCAACAGATTCCTTTGAGCTGCTGAAGAAGTCATATCCATAACAAGTGACTTAATGCAACAACTAAATAATTCTGAAATGATATATCAACAGAAATTGGTGTCACTTGTAACAATGCACTGTCTTTCTGTAGATCAACTGATTTCTTCTATTTGCATTTATTGTAAGTTTATTTCCAGTTGAAATACTCAAACGTTACATATATAAATATTAATTTTACTCTAAAATACTGTGCTGGCGTAATATGCACTGTCAGTACAGATGGATGTATTACAATGAATAAACGTGGAATAATGGAACTAAGTCACTTGTTAAGCTGTTAACCATATATGTGTCAGCCTAAATTTGCAATGGTTGACCAGTTTCCAGCACCGACAGAAACAGAAATTGTTGGAGAAATTCAGCAGATCTGATAGCATCCGTGAAGAGCAAGCAAAGTTAACAAATTTGGGTCCAGTGACCCTTCTTCAGAATTGGTTGTAGCTAGGAAAATGTTGGTAGGGATGCTGAAGATGAGGTGCGAGGAGTGAGGAAGAGTAAATAATAGATGGAGATGGAATCCAGAGAATGAGAACAGCAGTTGGTCAGACAAAGTAATGGGTAATGGTCAGCCTGAGGGAATCAGTAACTGCTAACACGGGCTATTCATAGCTGACAATGGGCTAGTTGCATTGGTAGCCCATGTAATGACAAGTCCTGAAGAGTCATGATTGTGGAAAGGACATGGGAGGAGGTGCTCAAGCCCTAAAGTTACTGAATTTGATGTTAAGTTCTAAAGGCTACAGAGTCCCAGAGTGGAAAGTGAGATGCTGTTCTTCCAGCTCCAGTAATTCTCAGCGCAAGCTGGAAGAACAGCATCTCATTTTCAATTTCAGGACCACTCAGCCTTCAGGACTCATAATCGACTTCAATAATTAGCAATTTTTGATTCTCCCAGACTGACCATTACCCATTCCTTTCTCTGTTCAGCTGCTGTCCTCTTTAAAAAACAAACGATAGAACTGCAGATGCTATAAATCAGAAACAAAACAGAAATTGCTGGAAAAGCTCAACAAATCTGGCAACATCAGTGGGGAGAAATCAGAGTTAGCATTTCGGGTTGAGTGACCTTGCTTCAGAACTGACTCTAATCTGAGAAAGGGTTATTCGACCTGAAACATTAACTCTGCTGTTGTCTTTCTCTGGGCTCCATCTCCACATATCATTTACTTTTCCTCCTACCCTCACCCCACTGTCAGCATATATGTCAACTTTTACCTCACTATAATCACTGCTGAAGAAGAGTCATTAGATAAAAAATATTAACTCTGGTCTCTCCCCAAAGATGCTGCCAAACCTGATGAGTTTCTTCAACAATTCTTATTTTTGTTTCTGATTTCCAGCTTCCACAGTTCTTCAGTTTTTTTGACCAGTTCCCTCAGTTTTGTATGTGTGCCTTGGAAAATAGGTGTCGGTATCTTTTTAATGTTGTTTTCTTAACTGCAGATATTCTATATTTTTAAGCACTACTGCTCACAATGTGTCTTGAATGCTACTACAGGTTGTATACAACACTTTCCCATCAGTATAACCTTCGGTTTTCCACATTCAACTTGCTAGTTCTTACAGTTTGCTTCTCCATCTTGCCTACATGTTAGTTTACGTTTGTTTCTTGTTAGCCTCCACACCGATTCATTTCTTCCCATTCCAGCTAGAATGAAGTGAATGAAGCTAGAATAATATTGTCTTTTTCATTACAAATTCAGAAATTAAGAAAAACATTCTTAATTACTTTAGTAAGTAAATACCCAGCCAAAGTGGCATTATCAGCAGGATCAGTATAATAACATAATGTAAAGATGGCAACATTCATTCCCTCTTCTTTGATGCTGATGCAGAAAAATACTGCTCCTCATTGCACAAAACAAGTTAACCTTCTTTATTAATTCCAAACATTAAAGATTAGAGTAATTTTGATTGGTGAATATAACATTAGTCTGAAGTCAAACTCAGAAAATGCCATGGTCCAAAATACAACATTATCTTTAAACCAATGTTCTGATGCAATCACATCAAGGTGAATTGATTGTTAATATCACTAAGTTTTCTCTATTTGATCAGAATCTTCATTAATAAGATTTATTATTTTGTGCCACAAATTCCACAACCTCACAATGACTCACCTCCCTCTCCCGTACAACTATCTGAGAAAGAATTAAATCAATTTCAATTTTGATGACATCATTGGCCCTGAAATGACATATTGCCTATACTTTAATCTCAATATTAGGACCTCCTATTTACTTCAACTGAGTACCCCTTCTGACTCAGCTCACCTACTTTTGAAAACCTATTCCATGCCTTTCCTTTTTTGAGGCTTGACTACTGCAGTGCACTTTAGTCGGCCTCCTATGTTCACCCTTCATAAACTTGAAATCATGTCATAGAATCATACAGTCATAGAGCTGTACAGCATGGAAACAGACCCTTCAGTCCAACTCATCCATGCTGACCAGATATCCTGAATTAATCTAGTCCCATTTGCCAGCATTTGGCCCATATCCCTTTAAACCGTTCCTATTCATCTACCCATCCAGATGCCTTTTAAAAGTTGTAACTGTACCAGCCTCCACCACTTCCTCTGGCAGCTCATTCCATAAACGCACGATCCCTCTGCGTGAAAAAGCTGCCCCTTAGGTCCCTTTTATATCTTTCCCCATCACATTAAACCTATGCCCCCAGCTTTGGACGCACTCACCCTGGGGAAAAGACCTTGCCAATTTACCCTATCCATGCCCCTCATGATTTTGTAAAACTCCACAACGTCACCCCTCAGCCTCCAATACTCCATGCAAAATAGCCCCAGCCTATTCAGCCACTCCCTATAGCTCAAACCTTCTAACCCAGGCAACATCCTTGTAAATCTTTTCTGAATCCTTTCTAGTTTCACAACATCCTTCCTATAGGAGAGGGACCAGAATTGCATGCAATACTCCAAAAGTGGCCGAAACAATGTCCTACACAGCCGCAACATGACCTCCCAACTCCAAGGCTCAAAGCACTGACCAATAAAGGCAAGCATACCAAATGCCTTCTTCACTATCCCAGCTACCTGTGACTCCACTTTCAAAATACTATGTCCACTACACCTCCAATTTTAGTGTCATCCGCAAACCTACTAACCATACCTCCTATGTTAACATCCAAATCATTTATATAAATGACAGAAAGTAGCGGACTCAGCACCAATCCTTGAGGCACACCGTTGGTCACAGGCCTTCAATCTGAAAAACAGCCCTCCACCACCATCCTCTGTCTCATACCTTTGAGCCAGTTCTGTATCCGAATAGCTAGTTCTCTCTGCATTCTGTGTGATCTAACTTTGCTAACCAGTCTACCATGAAGATCCTTGTTGAATGCCTTACTAAAATCCATGCAGATCACATCCGCCACTCTGCCCTCATCAATCCTCTTCATTACTTCTTCAAAAAACTCAATTAAGTTAGTGGGACATGATTTCCCACACACAGCCATGTTGACTATCTCTAATCAGTCCTTGCCTTTCTAAATACAAATAAATCCTGTCCCTCAGGATTCCTTCCAACAACTTGCCCACCATTGATGTCAGACTCACCGGTCTATAGTTCCCTGATTTTTCCATACTACCCTTCTTAAATAGTGTGCAACTGGGGATTTATTCACCTTTATGCGTTTTAAGCCATCCAACACCTCCTCCTCTGTGATATGGACACTTTCCAAGATATTGCTGTTTATTTTCTCAATTTCTCTAGCTTCTATATCCTTCTGCACAGTAAACACTGATATAAAATACTCATTTATTATCTACCCTATCTCCTGTGGCTCCACACATAGGCAGCCTTGCTGATCTTTAATGGGCCTATTCTCGCCCTAGTTACCATTTTGTCCTTAATATATTTGTAGAATCCACTTGGATTCTTCTGAACCCTATCAGCCAAGGCTGTCTCATGTCCCCTTTTTGCCCTCCTGATTTCCCTCTTAAGTATACTTCTACTGTCTTTATACTGTTTTAGGAATTCACTCAATCCCTGCTGTTTATGCCTGATGTATGCCTCCTTCTTTTTCTTGACCAAAACCTCAATTTCTTTAGTCATCCAACATTTCCGACACCTACCAGCCTTGCCTTGTTATAGATCCAGCCAAATCCCATTCACCCATCATCCTGATGTTTGCTGAACTACATTGGTTCCCAAGTAAACAATGCCTCCATTTCTAAATTTTCATCCTTGGTTGTGAAGCATTCCAAGGCCCCATCCCTCCCCTTCTTCTTAAACATTACAACCATCTCAAATACAACCCTATGTACATCTCCATTTCTGACCTTGCAAGCATCCTTGATTCTAATTGCTCACTGAAGATATTTGACCTTGTATCAAATATTTTCTGATAACACTTCCTAACTAAATTAAATGCACTATATAAATGCACATCCTTTTGAGTAATGGGGAAACAAGACACATTTTGTCAATGCTTTCCTTCTTGCACTCATCAGGACAATTTGCAAGAATAGCAATTCTAACAGAAAGCCAACTTTTCTGATTCTGATGCTCAAATAAGGTATATCTCATTGCGTGGAAGACCCTAAGGTAGTCAATCCTGAAAAATGATCAATCTACCTCAGCTTACTCTGGAATATTAGGGTGTATTAATGGTTTCAGCAACAATGGTAGCTCAGTGGTTAGCACTGGTGACTCGCAGCACCAGGGACCAAGGTTTGCTTCCAGCTTTGGGCAACTGTCTGTGCAAACTCCACACATTCTCCCCGTGTCTGTGTAGGTTTCCTCTGGGTGTTCCAGTTTCCTCCCACAGTCCAAAGATGTGCAGGCAAGCTGGTTTAGTCATGAGAAAATGCAGTGTTATAGGGATAGAGTAGGTGGGTGGCCCTGGGTGGAATGCTGTTCTGAGGGTTAGTATGGACCCAATGGACTGCTTCCACACTTTGGAGATTCTGTGATTCTAGGTGGTGCTGCTATTATGCAGTTGGCAAATGATTGGTGTTTGCCATTAAAAGAATGCTGCCACTAAGAAAAAAGATATTCTGCCCAACAAAAAAAAAAGGTAATATGGTATATGAATATCAGTGTCATTGTAATGCCGGGTATGAAGACCTTATGTCCCAGAGCCTGATGGACCGTATCAAATAGCAAATCAGTTGTTCTCAACAAAGCAAGCTACCAACTGTAGCCAACTAGGCTATACTTGCAAAACTCACAACATAGTGTCCAATATTGTGATTTTGCAATTGGACATTTGGTGAATAATCCTGAATGTGTGAGGAATTACACTGACAACCAATTTAGGGTTGGCAGTTTAATCTCAGTGTGGCTTATTTGTATGCATTAGAAGTATCATGTATTAATACAGGGCTCTGTTCTTCGCATACAGAAAGAACATGTACACAATGTATGCCTGCTCTAATTCAACAAGACAGGGTGACCACCATTTACTGGTTTATCTCGTCAAGATATTGACCTAACCAATCGGAGTCAAACTGCCTGATTAAAATTTTAACAAAGCCTGGTTGTTAACTGTCAATCAGCATTAATAACGCATTCTTCATGACAATGCCTCTACCAACCAGAGTCCACTTGCCAACCAACTAGTCTTATCCTCTCATACAGTATAATTGTTGTTATTTTTTTCATTGAATTGGTATTCTTGCAAATTGTCCTGATGAGTGCAAGATGAAATGTATTGAGGAAATATGCCTTTTTTCAGTAATATTGTTTTTTTGGTATGGCCAAATGATACCCTGTTTTATTATTCAATCAACTATTACAATAAGGTTGCAACTATTTTCTTTTTTGTTTCTTTACCAATTTTAATCATTTAGTTTCTCTGTCGTGGAAGTTAATTCTTTGTGTATGATCACATGGATAATAGCGTCCAGTGGGACTTCACCTCATTGACTCTTCTTCATTTTGAAGCCTTGACAGTGAGTGATGCCACCCAGGTAAATAAACCATGAGTGGATGTCATAGCACAGCTGGATCTCTTCCTTCTTTAAACTTTACACGAGTATGCTTCCAGAATTCACCGGGCAACAATCAAGTGGAAGGATCTTGATTGTTCTTCCCTAACTCCTGGCCTTGAAATCAACCGTGGTTTTACTACTGCTTCTCATCTGAGATTTGTTCATTTTGGGTGAAACTTGTACTCTCTCTGTCATGCATAATTTAGCTATTCCTTGGACAAACGCTCAAAGTCAGTGGGCAAGTTTGAATTATGAGAAGAAATGATGATATGCATTCATTGTAACTCAACACATATGTGACAGTCAATAATTTGAAATAAGTATTCAGGAACCATAGGGCATAAATTTTAAATAATATTTGAGCTATTGTTTATTTTGGGAGTTGTTCTTTTGCATTCAATTTCGTCCCATAAATTCTCTTTCACTGTCTCAATAACTGAATCTCTTTCACTTTCACACTGTTGTAGTTCAAGTCTCATTTCTCGTTTGTGGCAAACCTTGCTTCCAGGCTCTCTGCAGCAATTTTGTCACAATAATATTTAATGGCTAAAATAAAGAAATATAAATGGGTATCAAATATATGCACTGAATGCTGAATAAAGATCTAGATCAAAATTGCTTTTTTTGACAAACAGAATTAGGAATGGAACAAACAAGGAGAATGCTGAAGAAACTCTGGCAGCATCTGTGGAGAGAGATACGGAGTTAAAGTTTTGAGTCTGGTATGATTCTTCTTCAGCTTTTGCAGACTCTTCTTCAGAATTTAAAGTGGGACCATTCTGTCCTTCATCCATTAGCAAGTCACTAATAACCCAAGTAAGCCTTTGGTATATTTTGAATTTAGTCTGCCTACTTCATTGGTTATTGCAAAAGGAATAGTGATGCATTTTTCAAAGACGAGATAAAGAACCAAGTGATTTTAGCAATCATTTTGCTCATTTTTGTTTCACTCTTTCCTTTGTTTTTAATTCTCCCCTCCTGTTATTCCCTGCCTGAAAGGCTGCACAGGCAGTCAATGACAACCTACCTCTGGAGATGCCCATCAGGATCTGAATGACAATAGCTCCAGGCAATTCCTATCAATTTTCTGTTCTTTCTTCTAGGACTGGATAGAACCGATTCATTTAAACAGGATATATTCTTCGTGACAGCTGGGCTGACGTTGGGGACCGACATGAGAGGAATCATGGGATCCAGACACTTCCTAAAGGGAATACTGTCATAATATTTACAACGGAATGCATTTATTTGCCTCTTTGAAGCGAGCAACCTGTGCATTTTCAAAACGATTTTGGTCGTTCAGCAAGGTCAGAGAACCAATTATTTTGTAACTTGGTTATTCAAAACAAATATATCGCTTTGCAATATTTAAACAAATTATTTGGTCATCTGAGGTTGTAAGATAGATAATGTTAAAGAAAGATATTGATTTTATCTTTTGATTTATTAATTTCCTTTTATACTGATCTGTATTGTGTAATATTTTGTCGCTATGCTAACCTTTGGCACTGGACACATTCACCGTGCACCGTTTCTGTTCGCAGAAAGTGAATATCAACTTATAATTTCAACCAAATCGTCTTGTTGGCCAATTACGTGGGTTTTTATGAAAAAAAAACTTTTTGTTAAGATACAGAAAATGGACAAATATGGAAGCAAAGCATTTGTTTATATTTTCCGGCGAACATTCAGTTTTGCAGTCAAACAGGACAGTGCTTAATTTATTCGCCCTCGAACTCATCATTATCCGTCCCTCCACGTTAATGCAGATGAATGATCGCAGACAAATTGCCATCGTGCTTTTCTGATAAACAACCGCGAAAATCATACAGTTTGTGCTTCAATTATTTATTGTAAATCTGCGGCGCTCCGGTAATAATCTAAACACTTGCTTCAACATCAATAGAAAATAAAAGATGTCAATTCGAATACGCTGTGCAATTTCCTAATTATTTTGGCCGTCTTTACATGAAGTAAGATAGGGGGGAAACCGTACATTTTAGCGGACAATAGCGACACTAAGTCAGTGAAACAGTGCAAGTAGGACAGTCCCAAATGAACGAACAAACTGGGAAATTAACCATGCGGCGCTGATGACGTGCTTCTTTATCCAAATATGTCAAGTTTTAAAGATCACTTCATACATTGTTTACAAAAATCCAAAGTAAGAGTTGGATTGATTACCTGCGATACGAAGCTGGGTAGTCAACTGCTGATTGTCTTTATCGCCATTTCCTTGCAAATGCGAGGCACCGTGATAAATCTTAGACGTTCCGTGGAGTTTCCCAGCTTCAAACTGGGAGCTTGGGAATTTGCCTTAGTCGCTGGTCTCGGGAGGATGACCTTGTTCTCGGCTTGAGCTCTTGACATAGGAAATACTGTCGTCATTTATTGTTTTTCGTTGCCCCCTTTCGCTTTAATTCACTCCAGCTCTTATTTCTCTGCACTCGCCCTCCATTTGGAGTCCCACCCACGTCCTGTTTTGTAATGTCTGTACTCTCCAGAAGCTGTGCAGTAGCCAAATCTCCCCTGGTTATCCCGCCGGCCCTCGAAAAAGAGCAAGAGGCTGTAGGTACAGCGCACTCAAGAGATTTCCCTGTTACTGGTTTCTGATTTCGGGACTGCAGCTTCCTTGCTGTCCGGACTTTTACAGAGCATTCTGGCCACTTGACTTCGTTTAGCGAGACGGGGATATCTAGGGACACATGCACCGTAAGAAGATGTCACAAATCCTTACACTCAGCTTTTGATGTGCCGTTGCGTGATAGCATTTTGACGCTCCACTTTTGACAACAGTGCTGATTCTCATTCATCCGAGTCCATTGGGAGTGAGGCTGCCAGTGATATCAGAGCGTTTCCTGCAGGCGGCACTAACAAGCCAGGAGGCAGGAGACACTGGCCTCTCGACTGCAGGCAGTAAATGCTGGGAAGTCAACGGGGGCTCTCGCCTTTGGGGGCCGTGTGAGGGTGTGGGGGACTCTTTCGTAATCAGCACTTGTATGTATTTTCCCAGTTTGACACTATTCCTTTGCGTTTGCAATGTCGACCATCCCTCTGACTACAGTCCGTCAACCACCCCGCCTTATTCACTCCCCATCCCTGATACTGACCTCTCCTTATGATTTGACAGAAGCTGATCTCCAAGGTCCCGCCTCCACAGTAAGAAATAAGGAGCAACTCGCGATGAATTATTAAAGAACAGTGCGCAACAGCAAAGACCACGTTCACCTCTGTCTCTCTGTGTCATAGGTGGGTTTTATTCGTTTTTCTTCAAACTCGGCTTTCTAGTTGGCTCGGCTAATGCTCGGCTATTAAGATAAAATAAACTGGATTCTAGAGAGTCTGATTCTCCGCGCAATAGCAGAAAGCTTTTCAGTAGCAATGACTGGCTTTATAGGAGAGGACATAACTCGATATGAGTAACAAAAAGTAAAACTGGCGATTGAGACATACTAACTCATATTGGGGATAAAAGGTACTGCAGATGCTGGAGAATCCGAGATAACAAGCATGGGGCTGGATGATGCTGCTTGACCTGCTGTGTTCATCCAGCCCCATGCTTGTTAACTCATATTGGGGTCTGGTAATCCCAAAATAGAGCTCCACTATGCCCAAAATGTTCATTTCCAAGTGAGATTTTTTTCTTGTGGTTGCCGTTTTCCGTTCAGGAATGGGATTTCAAATCCTCGCCTCAATGTGCTGTCAGCCGAAACAGCGTGAAAGCGGTCACTTGGTTAAAGGCAACTTCTTGATCTGACTGGACCTTCCGCTTTTGTCATCGAGAAAAAAATTGTGTAACGTTTCCAATTCTCTAAGACACGGCACCAACTTTTAGAGTCGACAGCTGAAATGTTACTTCCTACGTTTCAGGAGGAATATTTCTTTAAAGTAAATCTTTAAGTATATGTTTGTCCTTGTAACCCCGTTATTAAGTTTGCTTGAATTTCGTTTTAGACGCGTTGTTTAGTTGAATGGAATGATAGCAATGAGTTTCCCAGGACGGGATCATTCAAAAGGTATAATGTTGGCAAGTTGTTTTGAATTGTTGTGTCGACACAACTTTAAACGCCTTCTGTTTGGTTTCATGATCTTTTGCGCCATTGCAGGGACCTTCTAATGGAAAGGAATGTCGATGTTTTCCCTGGAGTGTAGCATCCGGCGCTTATCGCTGGACTTTAGCAATGCTCGCAAATGGATTAGACTCAGCTCTGGGTTCACGGTTGTTGGTGTCTGGTGGTTCACACAGTAATGCTGTCCCCGTCAGCACTCTCTCTATTACTCGAGTGTTTTTATCAGGAATTCAAGGGGGAAGAAAAATAACAATGTGAGAAAAATGTAAGTGAGAGCTTAGGCAAAGAGAAGAGCTCCGAGCTGAAGCCCCAAAGAAGGGAAGAAAATTCCCCAGGGAGAGTGAGAAAGCTTGAACGAAGCAGAAGGGATAGAAGAGACTGAGCGACAAGAGATGAGCTACTGTTAAGGAGGAAGACGAGGGGGAGAGCTAGGGCTGAGCCGAAAGGCGAATGAGCCAGAGAGAACGAAATCGAAGTCAAACTGGTAAACCGTGTGTATATCCTTGTGTTGGAGAGATAGAGATCAACGGGGATGAGATCAAACGATATCTGCTACCGGAGAAAAGTGGGGGAGGTGGGGTGATAAGGGATAGAGAAAACTTAATGAGACTGGAGTTTTCTCAGTCATCCTGATATTATTAGGGAATGATACTGCAGCGACACATTTCCGCGGTCAGTCAATGAATATGCTAATAACAGCGTTTCATTTCTATGTATATGATTCATGGGCTGGCGTTCTGTCTGCTTCAAGCTAAAGTGACCATCGGCGGACCTGGAGATTTAATTACTAAAAATCAAAACAAAACTAAACCAAACCAAAGCAATAAAACAGCAAACCGGGAATTTAATGAGCAGCAAAAAATTGGCCAGCCTTTAAAATAATACGCTTGACACCTTCGTGTCTCTACGCTTCTCTATTTTTAGAAAAGCTGTTTAAATATTCAACACCTCCACAATGTTGGGGATTGTAAATTCCTAATTATATCAGGCCCCAATTCGCAATAAATATAAAATGACGTGAAATCAAAGGCACCCTAAAAGTTCAAATTAGAGATAATTCTCTTGCAAACTTATTTTAATATTTAACCTTGATCGTGATGATTAGCTACTCTCTTCCAAGTGCTGTTGATTTTCTGTTCTCATTGTGCTGCTCAGCAATCTGTGCTTCCTCTGCTTTCTCCCTTTCTCGACTTTAATTTTATTCCTTCATTACCATTCACTACCTGTTACATGCTTCTTTTCTTTGTGATCCTCACCTGCTTCTCGATTTCAGAATCACATCTTGACCCCCCCGCCCCCGCTCCAATGCTTCGTTACAGTAGTACTTTTTCACTTTTTAAAAAAATACAGAGTTGGATTCTTGAACCACCACCACACTATGGACAGTTATCTATCTTTCATACACAAGTCTTCAGTAATATATTTGACGATTGGATACAGTAACAACTGTATTCTGAAGAGCCGTGTAACTGACTCTTAAGTAGCTCAATACCATCCAAGGCAAAGCAACCTGCTTAACTTCAACCTGATCTACCACCTTCAACATTCACTCCCTTCCTCACCACACACTGTGACATCGGTGTACCATTTACAGATACACTGCAGTAACTCAAAAAGGTTCCTTCAACAGCTCCTTCCAAAACTCATAACCTCTACCAACGAGAAGGATAAGGGCAGCAAATACATGGGAATACCACAATCTGCAAATTTCCGTTCAAGTCACACACTGCCTGATAGAACTATATCATCATTTCTTCACTTTGGTTGGGCCAAAATCTTGGAATTCCCTTCCTAATAGAACTGTATGTGCGCCTATCTCCTATTCATCTGCAGTAGTTCAAGAGGCAGTTCATTACTACTTGCAAAGATGGTCAAAATGTCAGCTCAGCTACTGCAGACCATGCTGTGAATGGATCAAAAAAGTGCCCTATGTCTGTTCAACTTTGAGAATGAATTCCAGAATTGGAATTCAGTCTGATATATCACCATTTATCAATGTAAATATCCTTATGTTTCAAATGTGCTTTGATAGCTGAGGTAAGTTAATATTTGTGGAAGAGTTAACAATGATAATTATTAACAGTTAGCATTACATCTTGTAAAAATATTTGTAAGTATTAAACATTCAAGCGATTCATATTAAAAGACAAGCTGAAGCACAGAGATTTAAGTACAAGGAGGAATTTTCAGGGATTTAGATGAGGAGATCAGCCCCACTGAATTTTCTGTTCATTTAAATAAAACAGAAATCCAATCAAAAATGTTTTGCTGCCTACATTCAACTAAATATAAGATTTTCTGATGAAGAATATTTCCAGTTTTCATAAACGTTGAAAATGTGAGAGTAAATTTGACCAGGTTTCTTTTAAAATCTGAAATCAGATTTAATCTTCAAAAGAGAATCACAAATGTTTTTATTCATTCATGGGATATGGGCATCACTGGCTGGACCAGAACTTATTGCCCACCCCTAATTGTCCAGAGGGCAGTTAAGATCTGTGGGTCTGGAGTCACATGTAGGCCAGATGAGGTAAGGATGGCAGATTTTCTTCCCTAAAGGGACATTAGTGAACCATATGAGTTTTTCCTGACAACTGGCAATGGTTTCATGGACCATTAAACTCTTATTTCCAGACTACTATTGAATTTAAGTACAACCATTTGCCATGGTGGGGTTTGAACCCAGATGTCCAGAACACAACCTGGGTCCCTGGATTAATAGCCTAACAATAATACCACTAGGCCATTGCCTACCACCTAAATTGTAAACATGTTATTGAAAAAAAAACTCAATGATTTCAGCAACAAGCATGCTTAAATGAATTCTTAATGTTATTTTTAAAGAAAAGGGTGCAACAATTATACACTTTGGCTTGAGATGCAGTTAAAATCCTTTCTCTTAAAAGCCCACCTTGCATTATTTACAGTGGAATCAGAAAATAAGCACATAAAAAGCAGATGTGAGAGACATAAGGCTTGTGCTTGGTTCCAGATCTTGTTTTGTCAATGACTGGGGAGGATTTCTTCACAGTTCCAGTTTTTCTATATATTCCAGAATGTTTGGGCTATTTTAAGGATAAAAACACCAGGCAAGACAAAAGACAGGTGTGGACAAGAAAGTGAGTAGAAAGTATGAGGAAAGTGCCATATATATTACTCAAAGGGTAGTAGCAGGTATTGTAGAAATACAGAATCATACAGTACAGAAGAGGCCCTTTGGCACATCCAGTCTGTACTGCGAAAGATATACCACCATCGACAAGAGTCCCACTTTCCTTCACTAGGCACATTACCTTGAATGTTATGACACTTCAAGTGCTCATCCAAGTACTTTTTCAAAGTTATGAGGTTACCCACCTGGAGTGGGTAACCTCCAGACTCCACAATCTGGAGTGTACTCCAGATCTTACCACCCTCTGGGTGAAAAAGTTTTTTTCAAATGCCTTCTAAATCTCCTGCCAATTACTTTAAAATTATGTCCCTTGTTATTTGACTCTTTGACTAAGAGGAGCAGACACTTTCTATTTACTCTGTCTGTGCCCCTCATAATCGTATACATCTCAATCAAGTATGCCTCAACCTTCTCTGCACCAAAGAAAACAACCTGAGCTTATCAAGCATCTCTTCATTGCTGGAAATCACCATCCCAGGCAAAATCCTAGTGAATATCCATTGCACCCCTCTAGTGCAATGCATCCTTTCTATAGTGGTGACCAGAACTGCACTCAGTACTCCAGTTAGGGCCTATAATTCCTACATTTAGACCGCTGTTCAAATGGGGTAATGTATGAAGAATCTCTTAGAGTCATAGAGTTCTATAGCATGGAGACAGGACCTTCAGTCCAAAAGGGTCTATGTGGACCAAAATGCCCATTTACACTAACCCTATTTCCTTGCACTTGGCCCATATCCTTCTAAACCTTTCCTGTCCATGTATTCATCCAAATGCCTTTTAAATGTTGTAAGCGTCCCTCAACCTCTTCTGCTGGCAGCTCATTCCATATGCGTACCACACTCTGTAAAAAAGTTGCCCCTCAGGTTCCTATTTATTCTTTCCCCACTTATCTTAAACTGATGCCGTCTGGTCCTCAATTCCCTGACCCTGGGAAAAAGACTGAGTGCATTCACGCTATCCGTGCCCCTCATGATCTAACACACTTCAATAAGATCCCCCCTTAGTCTCCTACACTCTAAAGAAAAACATCCTACCTTGTCCAACCTCTCCCTATAACTCAGTCCCTTGAGTTCTGGCAACATCCTTGTAAATTTCTTCTGCACTCTTTCCGGTTTAATAACATCCTTCCTGTAGCAAGGTGGCCACAACTGAACACATTGCTCCAAGTGAGGCCTACCAACGTCCTGTACAACTGCAACATAACTTCACAACATCTATATTCCAGCTCTGAGGAAAGGTCACCAGACCTGAAATGTTAACTCTGATTTTTTTCTTCACAGATGCTGCCAGACCTTTTGAGCTTTTCCAGCAACTTCTGTTTTTGTTCCTGATTTACAGCATCCGCAGTTTTTTTGGTTTTTATTCTATATTCAGTACCCTGACTGACGAAGGCCAGTGTGCCAAAAGCCTTCACTGCCCTGTCTACTGGTGATTCCACTTTCAGCAAACCATGCGCCTGAATTCCAAGGTCCATCTCTTCCACTACACTGGTTAAGGCCCTACCATTCACCATGAAACTCCTACCTGGATTTGTCTTTCCAAAATGCAGCACCTCACACTTATCTATATTAAACTCCATTTCTATTTATCAGCCCACTTACCCAGCTGATCAAGATCCTGCTGCAATTTCCGATAACATTCTTCACTTTCCACGATATCACCTATTTTAGTGTAATTTGTAAATTTACTAATCATGTCTTGAAAATTTTCATCCAACTCATTGATATAGATAGCAAACAGCAATGAGTCCAGCATCAACCGCTGAGGCACACCATTCGTCACAGGCCTCCAGTCTGACAAGCATTCTTCTACTATTTGGCACAGTTGTAGTATGGCGCACTGACCTCGACATCGCTGAGGCCAGGTGCCAACTCTCCGACACCTCCTCCTACCACCTCCTTGATCATGAGGTGCAGTTGTTGTATGGCACACTGGCATCTATGTCGTGAGGCCAGGTGCCAACTCTCCGACACCTTCTCGTAGCGCCTCCTTGATCATGATCCGACCCCCGACCACCAAAACACCATCTCCCAAACCATCCACAACCTCATCACCTCAGGTGACCTCCCACCCACAGCCTCCAACCTTATCGTTCCCCAACCCCGCACCACCTGAGTCTATCTCCATCCCAAAATCCACAAACCTGACTGCCCTGGTCGACCCATTGTCTTCGCCTGCTCCTGCCCCACCCAACTTATCCCCACCTATCTTGACTCCATTTTCTCCCCCTTGGTCCAGGAACTCCCTACCTACATCTGTGACACCACCCACGCCCACCACCTCCTCCAAAATTTCCAATTCCCTGGTCCCCAAACCTCATTTTTACTATGGACGTCCAGTCCCTATACACCTGCATTCCCCATGCAGTTGGCCTAAAGGCCCTCCACTTCTTCCTGTCCCAGAGGCCCGATCTGTCCCCCTCTACTGACACCCTCATCCACTTAGCTGAACTCGTCCTCACCCTCAACAACTTCTCTTTCAATTCCTCCCACTTCCTACAGACAAAGGTGGTGGCCATGGGTACCCGCATGGGACCAAGCTATGCCTGCCTCTTTGTAGGTTACGTGGAACAATCCCTCTTCCGTACCTACACTGGCCCTAAACCCCACCTCTTCCTCCATTACAACGATGACTGTATCGGCGCCGCCTCGTGCACCCAAGAGGAGCTCGAACAGTTCTTCCACGTCACCAACACCTTGCACCCCAAACTTAAGTTCACCTGGACTGTCTGTGATACTGCTCTCTCCTTACTGAACCTGTCTGTTTCCATCTCTGGCAACCACCTGGAAACCGATATCCATTTCAAGCCCACTGACTCCCACAGCTACCAAGAATACACCTCCTCCCACCCACCTTCCTGCAAAAATGCCATCCCCTATTCCCAATTCCTTCGCCTCTGCTACATCTGCTCCCAGGATGAGGCATTCCACTCCCGAACGTCTCAGATGTCCTCGTTTTTCAAGGACCGCAATGACGCCCCCGCAGTGGTTGAGAACACACTCGACCGTGTCTTCCACACTTCCCGCAACTCACCCCTCACACCCCCTGCTTGCAATAAGAACCAAAACAGAATCCCCCGCATCCTCACGTACCACCCCACCAATCTCTGGATCCAACGCATCATCCTCCGACACTTCCGCCATCTGCAATCCGACCCCACCACCAAAGACATTTTTCCCTCCCCACCCTTATCTGTTTTCCGGAGGGACCACTCTCTCCATGACTCCCTTGTCCGCTCCACACTCCCCTCCAGCCCCACCACACTCGGCACTTTTCCCTGCAACCGCAGGAAGTGCTACACCTGCTCCTACACCTCCCCCCTCACCCCCATCCCAGGCCCCAAGAGGAACTTCCACATCAAGCAGATGTTCACCTGCACATCTGCTAATGTGGTATACTGTATCCGCTGTTCCCGTTGTGGCCTCCTCTACATCGGGGAAACCAAGCGGAGGCTTGGCGACCGCTTTGCGGAACTCTTACGCTCGGTTCACACTAAACAACTGCACCTCCCAGTCGCAAACCATTTCAACTCCCCCTCCCATTCCTCAGATGACATGTCCATCCTGGGCCTCCTGCAGTGCCACAATGATGCCACCCAAAGGTTGCAGGATCAGCACCTCATATTTCGCTTGGGAACCCTGCAGCCCAATGGTATCAATGTGGACTTCACAAGCTTCAAAATCTCCCCTCCCACAACCACATCCCAAAACCAGCCCAGCTTGTCCCCGCCTCCCTAACCTGTCCTTCCTCCCACCTATCCCCTCCTCCCACCTCAAGCCCCACCCCCATCTCCTACCTCCTACCCTCATCCTGCCCCCTTGCCCTGTCTGTCCTCCCTGGACTGACCTATCCCCTCCCTAACTCCCCACGTACACTCACCTTTACTGCCTCCATCCCCTCCTCTTTGACCTGTCTGTCTCCTCTCCACCTATCTTCTCCTTTATCCATCTTCTATCCACCTCCCCCTCTCTTCCTATTTATTTCAGAACCCCCTTCCCCTCCCCCATTTCTGAAGAAGGGTCTCAGCCCAAAATGTCAGCTTTCCTGCTCCTCTGATGCTGCTTGGCCTGCTGTGTTCATCCAGCTCTACACCTTGTTATCCCTCTTCTACTATTACTCTCTGCTTTCTACCATCAACCCAATCATGTATCCAATTTGCCAACTCTGTCTGGATTCCATGTGATCTAACCTTCCAGAGCAGCCTACCATGTGGAAACTTATCAAAGGCCACACTGAAATCCATATAGACTACATCCATATAGACCACCCATACCCTCATCAACCTTCCTGGTCACTTCATCAACGAACTCTAACAAATTGTGAAGCATGATATCCCATGCATGAAGCTATTCTGACCACTCCTAATCAAACCCTATCTTTCTAAATGCATGTATATTTTATCCCGCAGAATCTTCTTAAGTAACTTACCTGCCACAGATGTTAAGCTTACTGGTCTGTAATTCCCAGGTTTTTCCTTTGCCGCCCTTCTTGAATAAGGGCGCAACATTCATAGAATCTTAGAATCTCGACAGTGTGGAAACAGGCCCTTCAGCCCAACAAGTCCACTCCACACCTTGGAGCATCCCACCCAAACCCATCCCCCTATAACTCACCTAAGCTATACATCCCTGAACACTATGGGAAATTTAGCATGGCCAATCCACCTAACCTGCACATCTTTGGACTGTGGGAGGAAACCGGAGTACCCGAAGGAAACCCACGCAGACACGGCAGAATGTGCAAACTCCACACAGACAGTCGCCTGAGGTTGGAATTGAACCCAGATCCCTGGTGCTGTGAGGCAGCAGTGCTAACCACCGAGCCACAGTGCCACCCACAGGACATCTTCCAGGACCTCACCCATGGCTAACGATGACACAAGTATATCAGCCAGGGCCCCGCAATTTCTTCTGTAGCATCCTGCAAGGTTTTCGGACAAATCTGATTAGGACCAGCAGATGTATCCACCTTCATATATTCTAGTACTTCCAACACCCCCTCTACTGTGATATGGACTATCCCCAAGATATCGCCATTAATTTCCCTAAGTTCCCAAGTCTTCATGTCTTTCTCCATGGTAGACACAGAAGAGAAATGTCCATTGAAGACCTCACCCATCTCCTGCGGTTCCACACATACATGTCCACTTTGGTCCTTGAGGGGTCCTATTCTGTCTGTAGTTACACTTTTTCCTTTAATATACTTAAAGAATTATTTTGGATTCACCCTAATCTCCTCAGCCAAAGCTATCTTGTGCCCCCTTTACAACGATCTTATTTCCTTCTTCAGTAAACTCCTGTATCCCCTATATACCTCTAGGGGTTCCCTCGATCCCAGCTGCCTGTTCTTGAGCCATGCCTCCTTTTTTTCTGGTCAAAGCCTCAATATCACGTGTCATCCAAGGTTCCCTACTCCTGCCAACTTTGCCCTTTACCATCTCAGGAACATATCGATCTTGAACTCTAGCTATCACACTTTTAAAGGCCTCCCGCTTGCCAGAGGTCCCTTTGCCTGCTAACCAACTACTCCAATCAACCCCTGCAAACTCCTGTCTCATTCCATCAAAACTTGCTTTGCCCCAGTTTAGAACTTGAACCTGTGGACCAGTTTTGTCCTTTTCCATAACTATTTTAAAATTTATAGAACTATGGTCACTGGTCCCAAAGTGCTCCCCCATGTGACCTCAGTCACTTGTCCTGCCCTATTTCCCAAGGCTAAATCGTGTTTTTCCCCTTCATGAGTACGGCCCTCTGCATACTGCTTGAGGAAACGTTCCTGAACACATTTAACAAATTCCACCCCATCTAAGTCCACAACACTATGGAGGTTTCAGTCTGTGTTCGGAAAATTAAAATCGCCTATTTATGGCAACCTTATTTCTCCTGCAAGTCTCCCCAGTTGTCCTGCATACTTGTTCCTCTAATTCCTGTTGACTACTTGGGGGCTGAGAACACAACCCCAATAATATTCCCTTCTTATTTCTTCACTCCACCCACCAAGCCACATTGGATGATCCCTCAGTTATTTCACCTCTAACTATTGCTGTGATATTCCCCTTAATCAAAAATGCAACTCCCCCTCCACTCTTTTCGCTACCTCTGTCCTGCAAAAAGCACCTGTACCCTGGCAAATTAAGCTGCCAGTTCTGACACTCACTCGGCCATGTTTCTGTAATGGTTACAATATCTATCAAACATACCTATCCACACAAGTTCATCAGCCTTACTTGTCAGTCCTCTTGCAATGAAAAGAATGTTATTTAATCCAACAGACATTCCTTGTTCCCTGTCCTGTTCCAGCCTTACCTGTCTCTTGAACTTGCTATTGCTTAAATAAAAACCATAATTGTTCGGAATGACAGGCTGTGAATTTATGATGTCTCGGCCAATGTTGTTCCTCAATCAACAATACAAAATCAGATTATCCATAGACTCCCTACAGTGTGGAAACAGGCCCTTTGGCCCAACAAGTCCACATCAGACATCCCACTCAGACCCATTCCCCTATAACCCACACATCCATGAATGCTATGGGCAATTTAGCATGGTCAAGCCACCTAGCCTGCACATCTTTGGACTGTGGGAGAATACTGGAGCATCTGAAGGAAACCCACACAGACACGGGGAAAATGTGCAAACTCCACACAGACAGTCGCCTGAGGGAGGAATTGAACCTGGGCTCCTGGTGCTGTGAAGCCACCGTGCTGCCCTGATCTTGCATTGTGTATTGTTTTCAGACATTGCTTAGCATAAACTGGTTGCCAGATCAGAACAATAACTGCATTGAGACATTGCGATTTTTCTTCAATTGATTTAAATGTTTGAGTGGTCCAGATCTTCCAATAGCTATATAATTGCTTCTGAAGCATAGACCTGAGTTGCGCAAGGGATTCATGTGGATTTCACATCATAGCAGACTCTGAAAGAATTACCTGGCAAGTTGAAAATTCTATCAGGCAATTTCCCATCTCCTGGAACCCTTCAAAGTCAGAAACTTTGGAGGGTTCCACTGAAGCTATGTAAATGGTTACTCAGGAAAGGTTAGATTCAACTCCTGAGTAACAATTAAACTGACCTCCAACTTAACTCACACATCACCAATTTTGCCTGTCTAGAATTCTTACACCTCCCCCGCTCACCCCCAGGCCTGAGCCAACACTCCTCTCCTTCCCATTGGGACTCAACACTCCCTCAGGACTGGGACACCTCTATCCTGACTTAACCCAACACAGGACCTGACTCCCATCACCACCCCGCCACTGGGCATGACTTCATATGGTCCAGACCAAACCCCTTTTGCCCATTCTGGATCTGATACCCCTACACCACAGTCAGATCTAACTCACCCAACAGCACCATCACTCCCTGCCCCACAGCCCCCATGGATCTCACATCCACCCACCCACCCTCTTCCAGGAGCTGACCTCTCCTTCACTGACCGATCTCTTATCCCCGTCCCCACTAGATCCAATAAATCTCACCCTTACTGATCTACTCTGAACATTGCATTACTTAACTGGCCCCCTTGCCACGTTATTCCCTGGCACCCAACTTACCTGACACCCACATCATATGCATCTTTCTTACCTGGCTCCCTGCCCTATTGGCACTCTACCCTCCTAGCATCCTTACATGATGCTGAGAGAGGCAAGGGAGGAAATAATACTGAGAGAGGCAAGGGAGGAAATTTCTGGGGCCTTATAGTAGCCCAAGCCAAACATGACACATGTGGGAATTCATAGAGGCATGGTTCTCAACCCGTAATGCAATCAACAAACATATAGAATTGGACCCCATATACAAACCCACATAGAACAAAACTGGAAATGACACTACCCACCATAACAGACCGGGCAGTATAAATTTCAAGTGGAGTAGAACAACATCACTTCATTGAAGGCCTCACTGATGATGTTACCTAGTGACGAAATGTCTGAATGAAAACAAGCCAGCTCAGCGAACAAGTCAACAACCTCACCCACAGCCTGAGCCACAAAACTTTGCTAAAAGTTTAGTTGGCATATTTGTCTGTTCAGGTGTGGGTTGATGTATAAGTCTTGCTTCAAGGTCAGGCCAAGTTTATCGTCAATTCAATTGAAGAGACCAAAAGTGGCTGGCAAATCTGGTGCAGATCAGGCAACAACACTGCAGTTATCTGCCCGTGACAAATCATTTACGTTTATGGGGAACAATTCCACTTTTGAATGTAAGTGACTGAGGTGAAAGATAGTAAAGAAAAGGCGATATAATTCTAATTTGGGATGCTGTGTGACTTGGAAGGGAAATTGCAGATGGTGGTGCTCCCTGGTCTGTTGCCCTTGTCCATTTAGGTGGTAGAGTCCATGGGTTTGGAAGATACTACAGGCTTGACAATTTTCAGTATCTTATATGTGTACCCAAGATATCATATACTTGCATTGTGTTCCTGAACACACAATTAGCACCACCTTTGCAGATTAGTAAGTAGTGTAGGTTCAATTTACTATAACGTCTAAAACAAGTTAGCTTAACAGAAGAAATGATATTTTGTTGTAACAGAGCAACATAACCTTTGTCAAACAATGCAGCTGCCTAGATTTCTCATGGGTCCGTGGCCTCTGCTGTCACCCTGATCCATGGCTCATTAGTATACTTGACCCTCATCACAATCTGAAGAGACATTCTGACAATAGTCCACAGTAAGAGGTGTAGCTCTTAGGTGTAGCAAAGCAATAAACTTTTAACTAATTAATGGGGGAAGGGTTCAATTGAAAGTTAAAAACTCAGAAAGAAATGTGATAGCTGCAAAGCAGGGTAATGAAGAGTTGAATGATAATTAAAGTGTGTCCCACAGTGTAGAAAATACACACAGAAGAGTCAGCAGAAATTAGAACCAGACAGCATAATAATGATTTTAGACAAGTCTAAGCTTAACGCTCTTTTATCTGAGTGCATGGCACATTTATAACATGCTGACAGTACAAAGAGAAATGAATGAATGTGATTTGATAGTTATTATGGAGATGTTGTTGCTGGGTGATCAAGCCTGAGAACTCAATATTCAAGGGTATCTGAAGTTCTGGAAGATTAGGCAAAGAAGGAAAGGAGGTGGGGTAGCTTTGTTAATGAAGGACGATATTAACAGCAGTGAGTAGTGATGTAGATGCAATAGGTCATGGAAATAGTTTGGGTGAAAATAAGAAATAACAAGGATAGAATTTAATGAAGGAAAGCAAATTGGGACTCAAACCAGCAAACTAAATATAGGTAATTACAGAGATATAAAGAAAGAGTTGTCTGAAGTGGGCTGGGAAAATAGCCCGAGAGGAAAGTCTGTGAATGAGCAATGCCAGTCATTTAAGCAGGTATTTCGTAACACGTGGCAAAACTTTCCTATGGTTGAAAAGTACTCGATGAGAAGGATAAACCAACCTTGGTTAACAAAGGTGATAAGGTGAGCATTCAATCAAAACCTAAGACATACAAAGCGATAAAGTGTCAGGCCTGAAGATTGGGAATTATTTAGAAAGAAGCAGCATATGGCTAAAAAGCTAATAAAGAGAGAGAAAGTGCATCTCAATGGGCAAGAAATATAAGAAGCGAGAATTTCCATAGATATATAAAGAGAGACTAGCTAAAATAAGTATGTGAGGATGCAACAGGGAAATAAATTATAGGTGAAAGGTAAATGCAAGTAATTTAAACTAATATTTTGCTTTCAATAAGGTGTCTCATAAAAGGTTATTGGGCAAGATAGAAGCACAAGTTATTGGGGAAATGTATTAGCACAGATTGAGGATTGTTTAATGCAGAGAAGACAGAGAGTTGAAAAATGTGGGTCTTTTCAGGTTGGAAAGATTTAATTAATGGAGTGCTTCCAGAATCAGTCCTTGGACCTCAATTATTTATAAACAATATTAATGACTTGAAGGAGGAGCAGAGTGTAATGTATACAAATTTGCTGATGATACAAAAATAGGTGAGGGCATGTGGTGATGAGATATGAGGAATCTGGAAGGGAATATAAATAGAATGAATAGCGGCAAAAATTTGACAGATAGAGTTTAAAGTAAGGAAGTGTGAGGCTGTGTACTTTGGAAAAAAGATCAAAAGGCAGACTTTTATTTAAATGAAGAGAGAGTCCAAAATATTCAGATCTGCTGAAATGAGTATCTGATGCTTTGATCGATCTGAGGGAGTCATGCAGTACATGACAACCATAGCATCCTGTGCAGAATTGGAGAAGGCAAAAAAAGATGTGATGGACACTAAAGATCTGGGAGATCTGGGACAGTAACAGCTCAGTTCGGAGAATGAAGATAAGGATATTGAGTTGGGGGAATGTCATCTTCAACATGATAGAGTGCTACAGCATTGGGTGCAAAAAGCCAACAAGACTTGATTGAAACCCACTTTTAATGGATCTGAGTTGGGAAAATATATCATTCATTGACTGGAAATTTTTTGCTACTCCAAAGCCAAGCCGATCCTGTTTAGTTCCAAAAGCAAGTTGGTCTTTTTGTTTGTTCTTTCTTAATCTTTCCTGTTGTTTAATAAAAGTTAATGTTACTAGCTGTTTGGATGCTTCACAACATCTGATACTCACACATTCAACAATGACAATATGTTATGCCACAATTGGTACACTTGTAGAAAGAGTAGCACTTCTATAGATTGGTTTCCAACATTGTATGGTTGTAAAGAAGACTGCGTTTGGGAGCTTCATTCTTGCACATGCAGTTATAATGATAGTCAGTCAGAAAGGTGGAGACTTAAAATGCCAATATATTTACAAATTATATATTCTATTTCCATTGAATTATCACCCATGCTCCCTCTATGCCCTCAAAATGTTCTCCTTACCCTCAACTTCACACTACATCAAGGAAAAGTCCAGGGATCCACAGCTGGGGTGGAAGGAGCCTGCCTTGTAATGGGACCTGGTGTTCTTGAAGTTTGGATGAATGACTCAATACATTTGTGGCTGGATTTCTCAAGATGCAGGCTCACTCTCCTCAGCTGCAACCTCCACCGGATTCAGGGCTGCATGCAAGGTGAAGGTGAAGAGCCCAGTAACCTCTGGAGTATCCTTAGAAGAGAATTCTGGAGGACCATGTGTGGTTTCTGCACTATATGGGCACCTGTAGGCAAATTCTGTCTCCTTGAGAGGTTGGGGCACTGGAGTGACGTCAAAGTCCCCCATCACTTTGCCATTGATGCTGAACATTCATGAAGTTATTAATGGTTAGCACAATGGGCGTTTCCTAGCTGGGGCTAAGCAGATACCTTGACTGCAGCAGTTCTCTGTGTGCAGGTGCTTCTTCATTGGCCAGTTGCAGAGATATGGCAGTAATGTGCTCACCAGATAGTAGTCCCAAGTCTAATCTACTAAAACCTCCAATTCTGAGCTGGTGGAGAGTACAGGAGGCAGCCTTATGGGTACATCCTCTGAGGGATATGTGTCTTGTTCCTCAGAGATAGAGGAGAAACTGATGTCTAGAGGAACAAAGAACAAAGAACAGAGAAAATTACAGGACAGGAACAGGCCCTTCGGCCCTCCAAGCCTGCGCCGATCCAGATCCTCTATCTAAACCTGTCGCCTATTTTTCAAGGTTCTGTATCCCTCTGCTCTTTCATGGGTGGACGCTGTGCAACTGAACGCTTTTGCCTGCTGAAGATGAAAAATCGTGAGTGGCATGATAGGAGTGGAAGCTTAAGCATCTTATGAACACATCCACAGCGATGGCAAGAGAGCAGCGCAGTACAAAACAATAAAGATTATTTGGTTGATGGGACATAGAGATCTTGGCATTACCACATGGTTGGTCATGGTCTTCTCCCACAAGGTTAAGGATTTTCTCCTTGAACAGGGTGCAGAGACAAATGTCAGCCATCTTCTTGGCCCTTTGAGCCCTATTATGGACCATTGTCTCCTGCAATGAGACAGAAAGAGGATTCAAGTGAGATGCAAGTGTCTGGAGGATCTGTTGATAATGGTGTAGGAAAGGTGGTGGGGTGCCCTAAGTAAGTGATAGGAAGCATAAAGGACAGGCAGGCCTACTATTTTGGGAAATGGACTGGATGAGCATCATTGAGGGAATAAAAGCACGAGCCTTGGTGTGAAGTGAGTGCAGTAGCAGAGCTATGGTGTAAGATTACAGAGGGTGTTGTACATACCCTAGTGGAGCAGAAAAGATCATTGACTTTTTTTCAAACATTGTCCATTTCTCTGGACTATAGAGACCCCATTGATCCAGGTGGTGATCTAGTTGATCTCAACTAGACTGCCAGGGTCTGATGGTGTGGCATCCACTTCTAGACCTCTGGAAAAAGGATGCCTCTCCTCTAAATACCATGTCTACCATTACCTCCTGGTCCCTGTTGGCAAAGCAGGTTGTTAGATTGCTCTGTCAGCCATGTCGCTTTGACTTGCACACCAACGTATTGAAGACAGTTTTTGGCTTGCAGTGTTTGAAATGGTGCATAACTGAGGTTTAAATATGGCACCAATGCCATGAACACTACTAGGTCCGGGCAGCAGTGACTGCTCCCACCTGTACATTTTTAAATTCATTCGTAGGAAATAGATGTCACTAGTTAGTCCAGAATTTATTGCCTGTCTGTAGTTGTCCCTGAGAAGGTATTGGTGAGCTGCCTTCTTGAACTGCTGCAGTCCATGAGCTGTAGAAAGACCAGAATACCAGCAGACATAGAATTCCAAGATTTTGACCCAATAACACTGAAGGAATTGAAATTCTATTTACAAGTCAAAATGGTGAGTGGCTTGGTGGGGAATTTGCATGTTCCTATGTATTCATTTCCCTTGTCCTTCTCAATGGAGTTGGTCATACCTAAGGAGCCTTGATTAATTTCTGCAGTGCATTTTTTGCATGCTGCAGCTACTGTGCACTAGTGATGGAGGAGTCCCTGTTTGTGGATGTAGTGCCAATCAAGCAGACTACTTTGTTTTGGACAATGCAAAGCTTGTTGAGTGTTGTTGGTGTTATGCTCATCCAGGCAAGTGGGGAGTATTCCATTGTACTCCTGACTTGCACCTGATAGGTGGTGAACAGGATTTGGGAAGTCAGGAGGTGAGCTACTCATTGCATGATTATTAGCCTCTGACTTGCTCTTATAGCCGTTGTACTTAAATGGCTAGTTCAGTTGAGTTTCTGGTCAATGGTCACCTCCAGGATATTGCTGGTGGGGAATTCAGTGATAGTAAATCCATTGAATGTCAAACGGTAATTGTTACAGTCTTTCTTGTTGGAAATTGTCATTGCCTGGCACTTGCCACTTGTCAACCCTAATATCTATATTAACCAAGTCTTGCTGTATTTGAACATGGAATATTTTGGTATCTGAGTCATGAATGGTCCCAAACATTATGCAATCACCAGCAAGCACCCCCATTTCTGTCCTTATGATGGAGGCAAGATTATTGATGAAGCAGCTGAAGATGGTCGGGCCTAAACCCTGAGGAACACTGAAATAATGTACAGCAGCTGAGATGACTGACTTCCAACAGCCGTAAGCATTTTCTTTAGTTTCTGGGGTGCAAGAGCACTTGTTGAGCGCAAGATTTTGCAAGAGTGGCATTGTAGAGGTGAAATGCATAATTACTAATATGAGATTCAAGAATTATGTGAGTAAGATTGACAGGGCTTATAAAATCCCCATGAAGCCCTCTGATGTTAACATTTAACAAAAATATGAAAAATGTCTATTCTTTATGTCTCGCAAAAGAATGTTGGATACAAGCACTTATTTTGGTTTAAAAGTTACATCTCTTAGGCGAGTTCATCTCTGTGTGGCTAAAAATATCCAAGAATGTCTGTTACCTCATGTATTGTGTTTTCTATGATGGCCTTCCAAAGTGCCTTCAGTCATGGGTCATCAGCTGTTTCTTCCATTTGAACAGGCCAAACTGCATCAAATTAACCTTAAGCTCATTTTCCGCCTTGGTGTCAATACTGCCTACTTACAAGTCTAGTGTTTCTGCATTCATATTCAGAATTGGTAATCTGCTCAGTGTCTGAAGTAACTATTTTGGTCCTGGGTTTGTAGCAGGCATTATATCCCTGAATTTTCAAGAGAAGCTGTTGTTGTCTATTTGGTCACATACCAAGGGTTGGTACCAAATAATTTCCAATGGTTTGTGATTCCCGTATGTATGCTTTTGATACTGAATACCAGAGGAAACGTTTCATGCTGGATGTTGGAATAATTGGATTGCACCTGTAACAGACCTTTGGATCCAAATGCAAGTGGTTTACCATCTTGTATAATGCACACTCTTAACCCTGCCTGAGATGTTTTGACTTGCAGGATTGTCTTCTTCCTTGGTTCATAATACAGCAGGGTACACTTTTCTACTGAAACTTTATGTTTGAGTGATTGGATGACTGCCATACAAGTGGGATGTCTTTCCTTAATAGCATTGTCAACAACGATGTTTTGTCAGAAAAGTTTGGCATGTAAGGTGATAGAAAGTCAAAAACATCAGACCGATCTCAGTAGATGTTCTTTGTATTGGGTAGTAAATATGTGTAAAACATATTTGACTTTGCTTGGTTTGGGACTGATCTCATAACCAAAATAAATAAATAACCTGAATTAGTAAGCTATTAAAAAAAACCGGCACATCCTGCGGTTGAAGACAGTTCCTTTATGAGAAGCTATTGACCTTAGTAAGTGTTGATTTTGGTCGTGTTCTTTGCAATATCATCAGCAATATGAACGCCTCCAGCAATGTTTATTGTAATTCCAACTATGGGTTAGAACATAGAACGTAGAACATTACAGCGCAGTACAGGCCCTTCAGCCCTCAATGTTGCGCCGACCTGTGAAACCAATCTGAAGCTCATTTAACCCACACTATTCCACTATCACCATATGTTTATCCAATGACCATTTAAATGCCCTTAAAGTTGGCGGGTCTACTACTGTTGCAGGCAGGGCATTCCACGCCCTTACTACTCTCTGAGTAAAGAACTTACCTCTGACGTATGTCCTATATCTATCATCCCTCAATTTAAAGCTATGTCCCCTCGTGCTAGCCATCACCATCCAAGGAGAAAGGCTCTCACTGTCCGCCCTATCTAATCCTCTGATCATCTTGTGTGTCTCTATTAAGTCACCTCTTAACCTTCTTCTCACTAATGAAAACAGCCTTAAGTCCCTGAGCCTTTCCTCAGAAGACCTTCCCTCCATACCAGCCAACATCCTGGTAAATCTCCTCTGCACCCTTTCCAATGCTTCCACATCCTTCCGATAATGCAGCGACCAGAACTGCAAGCAATTCTCCAAGTGCAGCCGCACCAGAGTTTTGTACAGCTGCAACATGACCTCATGGCTCCGAAACTCAATCCCTCTACCAATAAAATCTAACACACCATACGCCTTCTTAACAACCCTATCAACCTGAGTAGCAACTTTCAGGGATCTATGCACATGGACACTGAGACCTCTCTGCTCATCCACACTGTCAAGAATCTTACCATTTGCCCAGTACTCTGTATTCCTGTTACTCCTTCCAAAGTGAATCACCTCACAGTTTTCTGCATTAAACTCCATTTGCCACCTCTCAGCCCAGCTATGCAGCTTATCTATGTCCCTCTGTAACCTGCAACATCCTTCCGCACTATCCACAACTCCACCGACTTTAGTGTCATCCGCAAATTTACTAACCCATCCTTCTACGCCCTCATCCAGGTCATTTATAAAAATGACAAACAGCAGTGGCCCCAAAACAGATCCTTGCAGTACACCACTAGTAACTGAACTCCAGGATGAACATTTCCCATCAACCACCACCCTCTGTCTTCTTGCAGCTAGCCAATTTCTGATCCAAACTGCTAAACTACCCTCAATCCCATGCCTCTGTATTTTCTGCAATAGCCTACCATGGGGAACCTTATCAAACGCTTTACTGAAATCCATCTACACCACATCAACCGCTTTACCCTCATCCACCTGTTTGGTCACCTTCTCAAAGAACTCAATAAGGTTTGTGACGCACGACCTACCCTTCACAAAACCGTGTTGACTCTCCCTAATCAAATTATTCCTTTCTAGATGATTATATATCCTATCTCTTATAATCCTTTCCAACACTTTACCCACAACCGAAGTAAGGCTCACTGGTCTATAATTACCAGGATTGTCTCTACTCTCCTTCTTGAACAAGGGGACAACATTTGCTATCCTCCAGTCTTCTGACACTATTCCTGTAGACAATGACGACATAAAGATCAAAGCCAAAGGCTCTGCAATCTCCTCCCTAGCTTCCCAGAGAATCCTAGGATAAATCCCATCCGGCCCAGGGTACTTATCTATTTTCACACTTTCTAGAATTGCTAACATCTTCTCCTTATGAATCCCGTCTAGTCTAATTGCCTGTATCTCAGTATTCTCCTGGACAACTTTGTCTTTTTCCTGTGTGAATACTGACGAAAATATTCATTTAGCGCCTCTCCTATCTCTTTGGACTCCACGCACAACTTCCCACTACTGTTCTTGACTGGCCCTAATCCTACACTGGTCATTCTTTTATTCCTGACATACCTATAGAAAGCTTCAGGGTTTTCCTTGATCCTAACTGCCAAAGACTTCTCATGTCCCGTGGTGGCTCTTCTTAGCTCTCTTTTTAGGTCCTTCCTGGCTAACTTGTAACTCTCAAGCGGCCTAACTGAGCCTTCACGCCTCATCTTTACATAAGCCTCCTTCTTCCTCTTGACAAGAGATTCAACTTCTTTAGTAAACCACGGTTCACTCGCTTGACCACTTCCTCCCTGCCTGACAGGTACATACTTATCAAGGACACGCAGTAGCTGTTCCTTGAACACGCTCCACATTTCAATTGTGCCCAGCCCCTGCAGTTTTCTTCCCCATCCGATGCATCCTAAATCTTGCCTAATCGCCTCATAGCCTCATAATTGCCTTTTCCCCAGCTATAACTCTTGCCCTGCGGTATATACTTATCCCTTTCCATTGCTAAAGTAAACGTAACCGAATTGTGGTCACTATCACCAAATTGCTCACCTACCTCCAAATCTAACACCTGGCCTAGCTCATTACCCAGTACCAAATCCAATGTGGCCTCGCCTCTTGTTGGCCTATCTATATACTGTGTCAGGAAACCCTCCTGCACACATTGGACAAAAACTGGCCCATCTAAAGTACTCGAACTATAGCATTTCCAGTCAATATTTGGAAAGTTAAAGTCCCCCATAACAACTACCCTGTTACTTTCGCTCCTATCCAGAATAATCTTTGCAATCCTTTCCTCTACATCTCCGGAACTTTTCGGAGGCCTATAGAAAACTTCCAACAGTGTGACCTCTCCTTTCCTGTTCCTACCCTCAACCCATACTACCTCAGTAGGCGAGTCCTCATCAAATGTCCTTTCTGCCACCGTAATATTGTCCTTGACTAACAATGCCACACCTCCCCCTCTTTTACCACCTTCCCTGATCTTACTGAAACATCTAAACCCCGGAACCTGCAACAACCATTCCTGTCTCTGCTCTATCCATGCCTCCGAAATGGCCACAACATCGAAGTCGCAGGTACCAACCCATGCTGCAAGTTCACCCACCTTATTCCGGATGCTCCTGGCGTTGAAGTAGACACACTTCAAACCACCTTCCTGACTGCCGGTACACTCCTGCGACCTTGAAACCTTATTCATGACCTCACTACTATCAACCACCTGTACACTGGAGCTACAAGTCAGGTTCCCATCCCCCTGCTGAATTAGTTTAAACCCTCCCGAAGAGCATTAGCAAATTTCCCCCCCAGGATATTGGTACCCCTCTGGTTCAGGTGCAGACCATCCCGTTTGTAGAGGTCCCACCTACCCCAGAATGAGCCCCAATTATCCAGGTATCTGAATCCCTCCCTCCTGCACCATCCTTGTAGCCACGTGTTCAACTGTTCTCCCTCCCTATTCTTCACCTCGCTAGCACGTGGCACAGGTAACAAATCAGAGATAACAACTCTGTTTGTTCTAGCTCTAAGCTTCCACCCTAGCTCCTTGAATTTCTGCCTTACATCCCCATCCCTTTTCCTACCTATGTCGTTGGTGCCTATGTGGACCAAGACTTAGGGCTGCTCCCCCTCCCCCTTAAGGATCCCGAAAACACGATCCGAGACATCACGGACCCTGGCACCTGGGAGGCAACACACCAACCGCGAGTCTCTCTCGTTCCCACAGAATATCCTATCTGTCCCCCTAACTATGGAGTCCCCAGTGACTAATGCTCTCCTCCTCTCCCCTCTTCCCTTCTGAGCAACAGGGACAGACTCTGTGCCAGAGACCTGTACCCCATGGCTTACCCCTGGTAAGTCGCTCCCCCCCAACAGTATCCAAAATGGTATACTTGTTATTAAGGGGAACGGCCACAGGGGATCCCTGCACTGTCTGCCTGTTCCCTTTCCGTCCCCTGACTGTAGCCCATCTACCTTTTTCCTGTACCTGAGGTGTGACTACCTCCCTGTGACTCCTCTCAATTACCCCCTCAGCCTCCCGAACGATCTGAAGTTCATCCAGCTCCAGCTCCAGTTCCCTCACGTGGTTTCTGAGGAGCTGGAGTTGGGTGCACTTCCCGCAGATGAAGTCAGTGGGGACACTAGTGTGACCCTTACCTCCCACATTCTGCAGGACGAGCATGCAACTGCCCAAACATCCATTCCCACTGTTCTGAATTCCCAAACAGACTATTGAAAAAAAAAGAAAAACTAGCAACCTTACCAAATCGGCACTCAGAATCTTTTTTTTGGTTAGAGGAAGAGGATGGTTGGGAGACACTACCTAAGTAGTGTTTCAGGTAAAGCAACCGCCCAAATATATTACCTCACTTACTCAGCCGTGCTGTGTCCACTCCTGCTCAGCGTGAGCTCCGCCTACTCACGAGATAAGTTTTTAAACGATTAACTTCCCGGCAGCCCCCTGGTCCTTGCTGTCACTGCTCTCGCTGCTGCTGCAAAAATGGAGCTGCCCTCACGCTTCTTCCCGGACTCCCACCGCTGAAACAACTGAAAAGCCGCAGTCATGCAAGGTAAGACTCTTATAGTCGAAAAGCTTACCTTCCCAGGCTGCTCTCGCGCTTCCTCCCGGACTCCTGCCGCTGAAACAACTGAGTTGTTTCAAAGGTTGGCTTTGGAAGAAATATTTTCCAAATGCTGCTCTAAAAGTAACGATTTTCTGATACTCTTTTGCCAAATCCCTCAGGGGAGTTGATGATGTTCTCGTACTCTTAATGGAAATCCAGAATCCTAGGCGCAAAAACAGAAATTGCTGGAAAAGCTCAGCAGGTCTGGCAGCATCTGTGAAGAGAAATCTGAGTTCACATTTTGAGTTGAGTGACCCTTCCTCAGAATCCTAGGCTAATGTCCTGGAGATGTGGGCTTCAATTCCATCATGGCAGAGGGTTAAAATTTGAATTCCATGAGAATCTGGAATTTACAAAAGACAAGCTAGTGGCAATCATGTTAACATGTCCGAAAGCTATAAAGACTTTCTTGATTTACTGACGATCTTTAGGGAAGGAAATCTGCTGTTCTTATCTGGTCTATGTATGGTTCCAGCAATGTGTTGACTATTACCTGCCCTCTGGGTAATTCGGGATGGGCAATAAATGCTTGCATAGCCAGTAACGTCCACATCCTGTAAATGATTTTTTAAGAAGTAAACTGACCAATGTTCATGTTTGACATCCAACTTGGGAAATAAATTGTTGGAAATAAATTAATTTTTACTTCCTATCGAACTCAGGAAATAAATTAGCTCCTCTGAACTTTAAGATTCAGGCCATCTTATTTTGGAATTTTGTATGAGCAAACCTTTGGAGAAAAGTTTTAACATCTGAGGTCCAAACATACCCTGATGTGCCATCTTTCTATGGCACACATGTTACAGAAATTCACCAGTACGTAGATGTACACAATGGTCAATACTAATAGCTAATAATTATGTACACTATCCTCCAGCTTGCTCTTAGTCTTCTCTTGCATTTGAAGACTATTCATTCTGGAAGAGTCAATTGATGGAATTGCATCTTTTCCAATTTGTACTACAGTGCACTACATTCAAAGTTTCCCACAGCATTGAATCTGGTTGGCAAAATTTGTTATCAGTCTTTGATCAACTCAGTACAAGGACAGGCTCTGAAATGGAGTCATAATGAACTAAAAACCTGTTTGTCTTTCCACATCAGCTGAGTCTCTCCAGCATTTTCTGTGTTGGTTTCAGATTTCCAGTATCACTTTATTTTGCTTTTACTTATTCTTTGCCTCTTCTTCATTGATTGATACTTTGGTGATTTTATGAATGATCACAATGTTGAGTTCTATACATGTTGGTATTCTTGCTATTGCTGGCCCACTCACGTTTAGCAGATAGAAAACAAATGGTTTCCATTTGGAATTACATTTTATTTTGAAGATACCAATGCAAAGAATTGGTGACCCATTATATGCAGCCAATTTTGATGTTCAAGGTTGTTTCATCGATTTTTAGTGATCCAGGTACATATCTTTCAGAATTCTAAATAAAAACCAAAAGAACTGTGGATGCTGTAAATCAGAAACATAAACAGAAGTTGCTGGAGAAGCTCAGCAGGTCCAGCAGCATCTGTGAAGAGAAATCAGAGTTAAGGGTTCAGGTTGAGTGACCTTTCCTTAGAACTGATGGTAGCTAGGAAAATGTCGGTTTATATGTAGAAGATAGGGTATGGCGTAAACGATAGGTGGGGATAGAGCCTGCCATTACATAGTACTTATTGTTAGCCACTAACAGTCTCCATGAACAGTTAGCCAGATTGTTATCTACTCCTTTGACTATCCAACTGCTCTTCTCTCTCTTTTGGCTTTATCCCCAACCTATCATTTAAGCCTTACCCCCTCCTCCCACCTATCTTCTGCATATACACCAACATTTTCCTGGTTACCATCAGTTCTGAGGAAAGATCACTGGAGGTTCTTGAGTAGATTCGTAGCTCGAGTTGTGGATGCTGTGGTTGGTTCACTAGCCAAGCTGTTTCGTTAGTTCGCAGATGTTTCATTACCTTGCTGGGTAACATCATCAGTGCAGCCTAACTAATGAACCAGCTCAGCGAGTGAATCAACCACGGCATCCACAACCCGAGCTGCAAATCTACTCAAGAACCTTAGAGACTATAGGTGAACTACACTCAAATTGGCCCAGAAATGGGAAAACTACACCAAATGACAGAGCCCTACCCATGAGAAACTCCAGCAGCAACTCCTATGATGCTGCTTGACCTGCTGTGTTCATCCAGCCCCAAGCTTGTTATTTCGGATTCTCCAGCATCTGCAGTACCTTTTATCTTTAGGGAGAATGACCAGTTCGATTGGGGCAACACCAGGGCCCTAGGACAGGCCAAACAAGACTAGCACGGGAATTCCTACAGGCCTGGTTCTCCACCAAGAAGGCCATCAACAAATACATAGAACTAGACCCTATATATACACCACTGTGAAGGAAAACCAGAAACAAGGTAATCAAATCCATCGGACCCCAGAGTTTAAATACCAGACGGGAAAAGACAACCGCACTTCATCGGAGGCTGCACTGATGATGTTACCCAGCAAGGTAAAGAAATGTCTGAGGACTAATGAACCAGCTCAGCGAGCAAACCAACCACAAGGTCATTGGACCCAAAATGTTAACTCTGATTTCTCTTCACGGATGCTGTCAGACCTGCTGAGCTTTTCCAGCAGCTTCTATTTTTGTTTCTTCAGAATTCTGACTGGAAGGATGATTGCACTAGCTTCTGTATCAACATTTGTCCATCAACTTTCTTTTATCATGTATTAATAATGGCAAACTGCTTTACTTTGTCCCATAATACTCCACTTTCAAAATATGGAAAGCCTGTTTCCTTCTAGTTAAAGGTTCTTCCACCCTGAATTTTCACCCTGGTCCAGCTTGCTGCTAACCTCTTATTTGTGTTTGCATTTATGCAAGCCTCCACTGCATTCCCTGTTATTGCTGCACCTCTGATTGCATCTTCGGAACTAGAGCTGCTGTGTAGGTAAGCCTAATGTTCTTTTGCAACGCACGACTCACAAAGATTTGCACTTCAGACAAGTTTGGCAAATGTTTCCACCGACTGCACTCCCATAATGACATTGCATTTTCTGCCATTTTTTAGCAGTGTCAATAGTGACCTTCCCTTTACTCCAGATATCTTTTTGGAAAGCTTTGATGGGTTTTGAAGTTAATAATCAGGTCCATTATGTGCTCAGACAACTTAGCCTCTGGAAATCACACCCTTTGATCTTATCATGGCACCTGTTGGTAATCTGATCAGTTGATTCTTATGGTCATTGCTTTGAGACATGAATTCTAGACAGTGAATCCTAAAAGTCGTTTCTACATGAAGCGGTCCCATGGCTTTGTTGACTCTGTCAACCCTTCATTTCCAATAATGAATTTGATTTTCACCACTTGCTTAACTGGCTCTTCAATGGCTTTCAAAAGAAAATTGTTCCATCATTTGTTTAAAAATCATAAATTCAGATAGAAAATTTATGATCTTTCAGTTCATGCAGGGAATTTCGTAGTCAGCTTTGTGACGTTGCATATCTTTTGCAAATGTTTT
This sequence comes from Ginglymostoma cirratum, assembly GCA_024137785.1. Lineage (NCBI taxonomy): Eukaryota > Metazoa > Chordata > Chondrichthyes > Orectolobiformes > Ginglymostomatidae > Ginglymostoma > Ginglymostoma cirratum. The sequence goes on from JAHRHZ010000097.1 coordinate 9,267,313, forward strand.
TAATAGGTAGGGGATTTATACAAGCAAGGCTATAAGGTTATTCGTGATGGAGATTGAGCAATGCAATTTCTGTCTGATCACATTTTATTCAATTCTTCCCTGTGTTTATTTTGACCATGGTTCAAGTTTTTTGTTTTGCATGAATTTGTCTTTTAGCATGGGAACGATAGCCAAGGTTTCCTCGACAGTCCAATTCTGAACTGAATTATTGCCTACGTGATATACTGATCTGACAAGCTCACAAATCAAGTACTCACTGTTTAGCCAGTACCATAAATGCAGTGATTTTTTTTTTCTCCTGGGATTCTGATGTAAATGCAACTTTTGTTCTGGCCTGAGATTTTTTTTTCTTGTGGTCTTCAACTTTGCATCATTGCCTTTGTTTTTCCAAGGAAAATTATCACCATTGATCATGTGTCATATTTTTGTGTTGAGTTCCTTAACACAGAATTTTCACTCTCATGCTGGATTGGTAAATAGCTAAGGTTCAATTTTCCTGAAAATCTCAAACAGGTTTACTTAATAGGCAAAATGATAATTTGGACTTGCTGAACAAGACATTGCTATGTGGTAGGAACAGAGAATGTTTAAGATGATTCCAATAGGGATGGCTCGATGATATCAAGTTCTTGGCTGTTGTTGTAGGGGTCTCACTTGACAAAGCAACAGAGAGTATTGTATCATAATCTTGACTTGTGTATTGTTGATGCACAAGAGGTGAGTTAGTCACTGCTCTTGTAGCCAGAGTACTACTATACCTGTTCTATTCAGGTTTATTTTCTGTACTAAAAGCCAAGATGTTAATTGATTAATTGATAGTAATTGAATTTATTGTCAAAGTGTGATAGTTAGATCTCTCTTTTTGGAGATGGACACTCAGAAATTTTGCGGTGCAAGTGTTACTTGCCATTCGTCAGTAAGCCTAATGTTGTCCAGGCAGGTCTTGCTGCACATGGACATGGTCCATTTCAGTACCTGAGAAGCTACATCTAGTCCTGCAATCGTCAGCTAACATCTCAATTTCTGACCTTACCTTGGGTGGCAGATCGTTGTTAAAGCCGATGAAGGTGATTGAGCCTACCTTGAGGAATTTGGAGCAGCTTTATCCTGGAACTGAGATGATTGATATCTAAGAACGACTGTCATCTTCCTTCGTGTTGGTTATGACTCCAATTAACGGAGAACTATCCACTAATTCCAGTTTTGCCAGGATTTCTGATGACACACTAGATTTGGTCAGAAATCAGGTGACGCAGGAGCAGTGCTCCGAAAGTTTGTGATTTCACATAAACCTGTTGGACTATAACATGGTGTCATGTGACTTATGACTTTGTACACCCAGTCCAACACTGGCATCTCCACATCACACTTGGTTATATACTGCTTTGATGTCAAGAGCAATCACTTTCCTCTCAGCTGTAAAGTTTTGTCCTTTTGTCCATATTTGGACCAAGGCTGGGATGGTCTCAGGACCTGATGGCCTTGTCCAGACTCAAACTGAATATCATTGAGCAGGTATTACTGTGCAAGTGCACTTGATACACTGTCATTAACAACTTTCATTATTTTGCTGGTGACAGGCATAGAGAGTGCAGTAATTTGTCAAATTGCATTTGTTATGCCTTTTGTGAAGAATGCGTAGTTGGGCAATTTTCCACCTTGTCAGATAGATGCCAGTGTTGTGGCTGTAACGAAACAAACTGTAAGTAATAGACTGTGGATGCGACTATGCTGGGGATGCTCCTTGAACCTAAAACCTTTGCAGTATCTTGAGAGGCAAGTGCATTTAAAGTAAGGAGGGATTTGCTAACAAACATACATCGAATAAAGTAAACAAACTCAAAGTTGATTAAATTTCTTGGTTTCAGGGGAAGTTGGTTGGCTTGATCAATGGTGGCAAGAACTGCAATCAATTACAGAGGACATCGATAAACTTGCAAAATGGACAAATTAACCCCAAGCCCCTACCCCCACAACCTTCCCATTCTTGTGGGCTTCACCTGTCCTTCCACCATGAAACCCCAACACTTATCTGGTCCTGGTCTTCAGGGTTTGAAACCTGGGGACTGTTTGTAGCCCTGCTGCTGCCATTATTAGCCATGGCACTCGTGGAACTACGGAGACTCCAGCATCTAATGACTAGGCTGGCATGACTAACTCATGCTTTGACTTGTAGATTAAGCATCTAATTCACTTTGTAATTTTGTTTCAATATTGCTTAACAACAAGGATTTATACTGCATTAACACTGAAAATGTCACAAAGTGCATCATAGAAGCATAGTTATACAAAAGGACAACAAGTTGGTGAAGAAGCTATTGGCTGGAGTGACAAGAAGCTTGATAAAATAAATGGGTTTGAAGGAGAGTCATAAAAAAGAAGAGGTGGTCGGTGGCGTGCTGGTGGGGAAGATGTGATAAGGTTTAGAAATGGCATTTCTGATGGTCAGATCTGTTCGTTGAAGCCATAACAAGTTGTGGGAGGAAGGGAGAGCAATATGGAAAATGGAGAAGGTCAGATAGGGAGGAATGAAGAGCCCAAGGGAAATTGTAGGATGGGGAAGTTATGAAGATAACAAGATATAAGGCCATGAAAGGCTTTAAACACGAGAATGAGAATTTAAATTGTATATGCTAAAGGACTAGACACAAACAAAATTCCAGAAAAAGGGAAATAACAGGTGAGTAGGACTTTTGTAGGACAGTTTATAGGCATCAAAGATTTGGAAGTGCTGAGATTTATGGAATATCTAGTAGGATGGAATAGATGAGTGTTGAGGCGACATACGAAGAAGAAGGGGGACTAGGCTGATCAGCCATTTAATAAGGTCATGATTGATTTGATTGTAACCTAAAATCCACATTCCTGCCTACGTCTGATAACCTTTCACCCTTTTTTTTATCAAGAATCCTTCCATCTCTGCCTTAACAATCTTGAAAGACTCTGCTTGCACCAGCTTGTCAGAGAAGACTCCCAAAGACACCTGACCCCCATGAGAAAAAGCTTTGCATCATCTCTGTTTTAAATGGGTGGCATTTTTTAAACAATAAACCTTGAAATAACCCCACAGAGGCTGGTATTCTATCACCAAATCATTCTTTCGTTACACATGGAAGTTCTTAATTTCAGTACTGCCTCATTCAGAGTCAGGTACCAGAGCGTCAATATTTCAGACACTCATCCCCTTTTATGTGTCAGCCAGGGGTCCCTCATTGGACCAGATTAAGAGCCCCAATCAGTGAACTCATAACCTATGAGGTCCAGTGGACTGTCCTCCTTACAATCACTAAAAGCCCTGGATCTAGATATTCCCAGAAGAAGAAACATCCTGTCCACATCTATCCTGTTAAGACCCCTCAGGATCTTGCACCTTTATGTCAAGTCAATTCACATTCTCTAAAATCTCATAGATACAAGTCAAATCTGTCCAATATTTCTTCACAAGACAACCCACTCATTGCAGGTATTAATCTGATAAGCCTTCTCTGAACTGCCTCCAATACATCCTTAAACATTAGTCCTTAAAAAAATCTTGACCAATAGTGTGCGTAGTACCTTAGATGTGCTTGCACCAGTACCCTGCATAATTGATGCATAACCTCCCTACTTTTGTAGTAAATTCACTTCACAATAAATTATAACAATCTTTCCCAATAGTAGCTTTTCTAATTACTTGCTGTAACAACATATTAACGTTTTTATGAATCATGCACTATGATATCCATATAACTTTGCATCTCAGAGCTCTGTAATCTCACACCATTTAGATAATATTCTTCCTTTATTATTTTTCCTGCTAAAATGGACAATTTCATATTTTTCCATACTATATGCTGTTTGTCAAACATGTGCCCATTCATTCATTCATGGCTCATTGGATAGTGCACAGTTGTGTATAAATTATTACAAGCTGCCTTTAATCTAGCTCCTTATTAAAGCAATCACTTGCTGAAATAATTGTGGTAAGTTTATTGTATGTAACAATCAGAATAAGACCCCGTCAAGTAAGCAAGTTAAGCCTCACAACCCAACTTTGCTGTTTCCCGACTAATGGGGGAATTTAGCTGCAATTCCAACCAGTAGTGTCTGTCTCTGAATGTGTGCAGTATTCTATCCTGTTTGCTGTATTTTTTTCTGAAGTTCTGCTACTGAAGAATTTTGGAGTTGTACTCTTTTGCGATATTCTTCCTTTCAAATTTGTGGTTTAACATTATTGACGATCCTTTAGATTCATTCATCTACCTTATTGAATATTCTTCTGGAAAAATCAAGTCTGCAGCTTGTCTTCTTATGAGAAGTAGCTTCCTTGTTCTTTGTTATATTGACATTGAATGTCTGTTTCAAGACATAACTTACCCACAGTTATCTCCTTAAATTCTTCTTCAGGGCAATTATTTGTCATTGTGGCATAAGGTAGTCACTTATCAAGCTGTTGTTAAAACAGATTCATTTATGTAGCTTTGACTCCTTCATGATCCAAGGCATGGCTCGTTGCTTTCACTTCCTCCATAATAGTTTGTAAATGGAGCATGTAGGTGAGGCAGAAGAAGGGTCCAACGATTGATCCTTGTGGAAAATAAAAGAAATGGTGCAAGAGCATGCAGAGGAACTGTAACTAGATGTTAGGTAAGTAAACAAAGGTGACAGATAAATTAAGCTAAACAGGAGGCTGCCTGAAAAAGGATGGTATGATTGACTGGGACAAAGTCATTAGAGCAATATCATTCATACATCCTCTGTAAAAATCAAGCCCACAGATACAAACATTACCTAAATGCTCACCTTTCAGTATACATATTCACAAGGAATGTTTTCTTTCCAACCTTTCACTGCCAATAAATAATCTAAATCCTGGTATGAAGTGTATGAAAGACTGGTTATCTTATTGCAATCACAAACATTTCAAAATGTGCTGTGTAGGTGTTTGCTCTAACTGTTTGGCTGTATTAGACTTCATTAAGAAATTGAATGACCAATTGACTTGATTTTCTCAGTGTGCTCACAGGTGGTTAGGTCGCAGATTTTTTTATGCAGTGTTGAATACTTTTGTTTTTTTTATTTTTGGTAATTGTTGCAACATTTCTTTTCAATTACAGGAAGTTTCATACAAAGAGAAACATGGAGCAGTGAGTAATTCTGAATCTACTGATCAGATATTTGATCAAATATGAAGGCAACACTCTTCAAGAAATCTATTTATTCAAAACATTTTATCCTGCAAAGCAGAGAAAACTAATTAGTATTGCAAAGACCTTCTCTGAGAGAGAACTGACTAGGGACAGAATGGATGGGATAGCTTTCGTAAATTCTGGAAATTTTTCCACTTCCTTTAACGCTTCAGAGAGAAATTTTACCTTTGGCCATTATGACCAGTGTTACTCTCCAACCTCCATGATATTTGTGCTCGCACTGGTTTACAGTGCCATCATCATCCTTGGAGTATCAGGCAATCTGCTCCTAATCACCATTGTGATGAAACAAAAAGAAATGCACAATGTAACAAACATTCTGATTGTCAACCTATCAGTCTCTGATCTGCTCATCAGTGTCATGTGCCTGCCCTTCACATTTGTCTACACTTTTATGGACCATTGGATATTTGGTGAGGCCATGTGCAAGTTAAATTCCATGATCCAATGCATCTCCATCACAGTTTCCATCTTCTCCTTGGTGCTGATTGCAGTTGAGCGCCACCAATTGATTATTAACCCTCGAGGTTGGAGACCCAATAACAAGCATGCCTACCTAAGCATTGCCATCATGTGGACACTAGCACTGCTTACATCTCTGCCCTTTCCACTTTTCCACATTCTGACTGATGACCAGTTCCATTATGACCTTAAATACTCAAAGGAATTTGCTGGAAAGTATTTGTGCATTGACCTGTGGCCATCGGAAAATCAAAGGCTGGTATATACTACATGTCTCCTCGTAATGCAGTACTTTGCCCCCCTCTGCTTTATATTCATCTGCTACTTTAAAGTAAGTGAAAGAAGCATTTAGATTTTATAATGATCTGGTTAGCTTGCATCAGATCAAAGTTTTTAAACCTGGATAATTGTATTTCTGGGCTTAGTTGATATATTTCAACAGAATGCAACTTGATGCTGTTTCAAAATAATGATTAAATTTGAAAAGAGCATCTTCCATTTTTGAAGAGAGCCGAAGGTAGTTATCATGTGTACTGTCAAAAAACAGTAAGCAGTCATGAAGTGTTTGCAGTACTTATCAAGAATTCTAAGTAGGCTGAATGTGATTGGCTGTTTTAATGGAAGAATACATTGTTTAACCATTATTAAAGTAATTATAGTGGACATGCAAATTTGACACTTTTGTGTCTGGTAATTGCACTGTTTGCATACATGTCACAATTTCATGCTAATTTCCCTTCATTGATCTCTTAAGATTTTGAAACACCATCATCATAGTGAAAGTAAGAATTTTATGAGAGACATGTAAATAATGACAACTTTGTTGCTTTTAATTCCTATTCTGAGCTTGAATCTCAATTTTGGCTAATATTTGAGTGTCCTTTTTTGTGTTTTTGAGTTATTTGTAAAAGTCCAAGAGTACTGTCATAAAGATTCCTTCCTTCACTTGCCAATTATGCCTCTGATTCTCTTATTGAAAATGCCAGAAGTTACTTGCTTAGGATGTGTTTCTTACATGAAGGAACATTCCAGATTTGACTGAATGGACTGAAAGGCCTATTTCTGTGTTCTGTTGATGCACTTTAATTTAATTTTGATTTGATTCAACAGACAAATTAATGTTTAGATGTACACTTTCCTAGAAATGTTAAACATATTTTGATCCAACAAATACTAATATTTTTGCTGAGTATTTCGAAATTTCCTGTTCTTATTTAAACATTTCCAACCATTTTTTTTTATACTTTTCATGAAGTTCTTAATCGGCTGGTTGAGGAAGAAGGAGTGGCAAGGTGGCTCAAGGGTTAGCATGGCTGTCTAACAATGCCAGGGATCTGGGCTCAATTTCACCTTTGGGCATTGTCTATGTGGAGTGTGCACTTTCTCCCTGTTTTGTGTGGTTTCCCCTGGATGCTCGGTTTCCTCCTGCTGTCCAAAGATGTGTAGGTTAGGTGGATTGGCCATGCTGTAGTGTCTCGGGATGTGCAGGCTAGGTGGAAAAGCAATGGGAAATGCAGGGTTACAGGGATTGGGTAATGCAGTTGGTGTGCTTGAGTAGTTCTTTATAGGGTCACTGTGGACCTGACAGGCCGAATAGCCTGCTTCCAAGCTGTATGGATTCTATGTTCTAAGACTGAGATATTCATTGATCATCTCACCTTCCCATCTGAGCAATTGGTGGCATCATGTAAATTGATTGCAGGCAGTGAGGATGTGGATATTGGAAGGGATAAGAAAAACGTAAGAAAATAAAGGTAATAATTGTAACTTCATTTTTTCAATTAACCTGCTTTAAATTCTGAAAAAAGCAACATAATGATCAAATTTTGTGTAATGCAGACTTTTTTCACATAGCTAAAGGGCTGGCTTAGTTAGTCACAGCACAAAATAGCAATGCAGTAACTCATTCAGAAGCGTTTGAAATACTCACGTCCGGTATTATAAGATTTTCTGATATGTCATAAGCACTAGACTAGCATATATTATGGAATCAGAATCAGATCAGAATCCTCATTCTTTGAGTCAGTCCTAAACATAAGCAAATTCCTGAAATTTTCCCCGCATTTCTCATAAGTCTCTCTAATAATACACAATATATTCTTATACAGTTTCCATGGAAAAGGTTTAAGAGGGAATTGTGACTTTCGTAAGGTCATAAGAAGCAAGAATAAGTTGTTCAGCAAGCTGTTTCACCATTTGGTAAGATCACAGCTGATCAGCCAATAGCCCTGAATCCACTTTTCTGCATGCCACAATTATCCTTGATTTTCTTGCCAGTATGTTCAATGAGCCAGCTTCTGCTGCTCTTATAACAAGAATTCCAGAGACATGATGACACAAATTTCTTCCTCATTGCTGACTTAAATGCAAGACCACTGAATTTCAAACTGTGCTTTCTAGGTCTAGGTTCTCTAATGAGAGGAAACATCCTCCCAGCATCAATCATGTCCAGACCCCTCAAAATTTTACATGGTTCAATAAGATCACCTTTCATTCTTCTAAACTCCAATGAACAGAGGACCAACTTGCTCAATATTTCCTCGTAAGGAAACACATTCATCTCAAATTCAGCCTAGTGAATCTTCTTTGAACTGCTTCCAATGCAAGTCTATTTTTTAATTAGAATCCCTACAGTGTAGAAACAGGCCATTCAGCCCAACAAGTCCACACTGACTCTCCGAAGAGCACCCCACCCAGACTCACCCCCTACCCTATCACCCTGTATATCTCCTGGCTAAACCACCTAACTTGCACATCCCTGAGCACTATGGGCAATTTAGCTTAGCCAATCCACCTAACCTGCACATCTTTGGATATGGGAGGAAACCAGAGCACCCAGAGGAAAACCACACAGAGATGGGGAGAATGTGCAAACTCTATACTGCCAGTTGTCCGGTGCTGAGATCAAACCTGAGTCCTTGGCACTGAGCAGAAGCAGTGCTAACCATTGAGCCACTATGCTGCTCCTTACTTCTTCCTCCAGTAAGTATACATTACTATGGAGAAAATGTCACTACTGTGGAGAAAATTTGCTGTACAATTATAGAACATGTGCCAACTTTTATACTCTATCCCCTTTTACTTGTTAACATTTTGTGATTCATATACAAAGACACCCAGATTCCTCTGTACAGTAGCATCTGAAGACTCTGTTCATTCAAATAATATTGTCCATTTCAAATTTTCCTGCAAAAATGGACAGGTTCATATTTTCCCACATTAGACTCCGTCTGCCAAAACGTTGCCTGCTCATTTAACCAACTTGTCAGAGTTTGTCAACCTGAAAATGATCCATTTTTTCTGACTCTTGGTTTCTTGTCAGTCAGCCAATCCTCTACTCATTCTAATATATCAGTCCCAATACCATGAGCTCTTATTTCTATCAAAGCTTATCAGGAAGCCTTGATTGGGATCCTTGAATGTCTTTTGGAGATCCAATAGACTGCATCTAATTGTTCCACTTCATTCACCAGCATGTGCCATCCCCTAAAAAAATTAATAAAATTATCCAACACAATTTTCCTTTCTCAAAACCATATTGATTTTGGTTGATCGTATTCCGATTTTCTAAGTGTCCTGCTAAAAACAAAGCTGGTGTGATGCCAGGTATGTAAGCCATACGTCACAAAGATTGATGAATTATTTCAAACAGCACATCTTTTAGCTGTTCACACAAGCAAGGTACTGACCATACTCAACTATCCCACGCTTGCAAAGCATGCAATGCAATGTCTAACTTCAGATGTAAATCTGCAATTGGACTACATTTGCTGGGTAATCCTGAAGATGCAAGTAATTATGCTGACAACCAATTTAGGAATTGTCAGTTTGGCTCACAGCATGATGCATTCATGTGTAATGGAAGCTACTTATATTAATACACAGGGCTCTGTTCTTTACAGACAGAAAGAACATATGCACACATTGTGCAAAATGGAGTTACAGCCATTTATTGGTTTATCTCTCAGGGCAATGCCCTACCCAATTAATTTGCCTGGTTTAAAATTTAATCAAAGCCTTACCGTTAACTGTCAATCAGTATTTTTGGATGCATGCTTCATGATAATGCCTCTACTAATCAGAATCCACTTGCTAACCAATTGGTGTTCTCCTCTAATGCAATAAAATGTTGGCTTTGTCCTTGAGTTGATATTCTTGCAAATTGTCTAAATGGGTGCAAGGTGAAAGGCTTGACAAAATGTATTGCTTTTCAGCAATATAACAGATTCTAGCATTTTCCCAGTAATAGATATTAGACTAGTTTAAAGTTTCTTGCTTCCTGTCTCCCTACTAACTTGAGTAGTAGTATCACCTTTGCATTTTGCATTGTGGGAAGATAACAATTAAAGCAGTATTACTGCAGCCACTCCCCTGCCCCGGATTCAGGGCACCAGGCTCAGTCGTCTTGCAACCTTTAGCTCTATTAGCCTTCTCAGTATTTCCAGTTGTAAGTGCTTCCTGCTCATTTCCCCCTGCTTTCTACTCTTCTTTGAATGCTTTATGCATTGTCACATGTGAAGGCAGATGCAAAAATGTCTGCGATTTCCTGGTCACCAGTTTCACCCTCCAAGAGAGCATCACTCATTATTGCAACCCTTTTTATATACTTGTAGAAATATCAATTGTTTCTTTGTATTTCATGCCAGTTTTCTCTCACATTCAATATTCCCCTTTCTCATTTCCTCAAAAATAGCGATAAAATGTTGGGTTGCAGTATTGTATTAGATCTACAGAGAACACTTGGTCAGTTTTCATCTGTTGGAAATTATACCAGCCTGGAAATTGTTGAATAATGTGTTTCACTTATGTTGTCATCTTATTTATTTCTCTATTCTTTTAACATCTGTTAATTTATTTAAAATAAACAAGTTCATATTTCTTGTAAAACAGCAGAGACCGGAATACCATACAAACCAAGTGTCTATCATGAAAAATAAATATTCACAGTAGTTCCAGGCTTTTTCCATAGAGCAGCCATTGCACACAGTAAATGATAAACCTTTCTTATTTGTACCCCAGGCATGGATCTCCACACACTGGGACTTTTGAGTTGGGAAACAAATCAGATGTTGCCTAAATTACTGGTTTCTATGTCATGCAGCATACAAGCTTCTGGATCGGGAGCATGAAATGATGTGAATTCTACCCTTCATTTCCTATCCCAGTAGGAAATTTTCAGGGTATTAAAGATCTTTAATTAAAAGTGAAAACCATTTACTGTAAATAACTGTAAAAATGATTTAGCTACTCAATCATTGATATTCAATTCATAACATATTTTAAGTTGAAAGCCACCTTTTTACATGTTAAAAAACATGCTTTTTTAAATTACAAAGTCCTAGAAATTACAACATGAATCATGTTATTTCACACGTTTAGCCTGTAAAAGTGCAAATTCCTTTTGAGGAGCCATCTGTGTTAATCAGTTTTCTTACCTGCTCCCAATGTTTCTTTAACTTTCTTTTATCTGACATATAATTTAATCCTGCAGTAAGTGTAGTGTTTAACATTGCAGTGAATGAGCAAGAAAAACGCACGTAACTTGAATTGGTTTGTTCACTCTAACAGACATTTGTTGTGACTTTTGAAATTGAATTTCTAATAAAATTGATTACAGTTCCTGCCAACTCTCTTGATTTGGTGTGACACCAAGAAGGAAAATAGAAAAATAAACTTTTGGCTCATACAGCAAGAAACTCTGCTCCTGTTATCAGTAATGTATAAATACCATGGAGAGCTGAGTGCCAGAATTTTAGTAAATTTAGTACATTCTGATTTTACAATATACAAAATTGTCATTTTGAAAATTAAAACATTTTTCTTCTTATAAATTTCTCTGTAGTATTTTGCCCTGATATTATTTACTGTAAGTTATGTAATTAAAAACAGACTTCTGTTTGCAAACATTTCAGAAGCATAGGTAAAAGAAATCCTTTAGGTGTTAATGAAAGTAATAAAAACTTCACTTAGTTCCTTCTAAGTAATGTGCATCTTGAGGATCAGTTAAAACTCAGAGCTCCATCTCAAGAGTTACTGTTGTCTTTATTTTATTCTCTCTTGTTTCTATGAACAATTTAAGTGTGGAAAGTAATTTAGTTAGTGATCCAAATCAGTTCTGTGCAATGCTCATAATGAACTTCCATAAATAAATGAGAGGTATAAAACCATTGATAGAAAAATTCAACTATCAGTAGTTTCCATTAAACAACAAATGGCACGATGTGCACATAGTCATTGATCTGGACTCAAATTGAAACTAGCTCATAGAACGTATGAAGTAGGAGCAGATGTAGCTCATTTGACCTATCATGCAGGCCGATCTTCCATTCAATGACATAGAATCTCTACAGTGTGGAAGCAGGCCATCCAGTCCATCATTTCCACACTGACCCTCCAAAGAGCACACCAGGCCCAGCCCCTACCCTATCCCTGTAACCCTGCACCTACAATGGCCAATCCACCTAACGTACATAACTTTGGACTGTGGGAGGAAACTAAAACACCTGGAGGAAACCCACACAGACACAGAGAGATTGTGCTAACTCCATACACAGTCGCCTGAGGCTAGAATCAAACCTGGGTCCCTGATGCCCTGAGGCAGCAATGCTATCCACTGAACCACCATGCCACCTGTCTGATCTGATAATCCTGAACTCCACTTTCCTCCGTTATCACATACCCTTCATTCCCTTAATGATTAAAAATCTGTCTCTCCGTCTTGAATATACTTAAAGACCCAACCTCAATTTCAGCTGTGGTCCTGCAAATTTCATTTGGTCACTGCTTTGCATATGCAGTCTGTGATGCCTATTCCATGGTTATATCCTGTAACTGCAAGTTGCTGCTTCCAATTTGGAAGGTGCCAGCATTCCAAGAATGATCAGATATAAGATCTTGCAGTCTGAAATGTATTTGTCTAACCTCAAATGTTTCATTCAAAATCTAGATGTTGATGCTATGTATCTGAACTTTCAAAAGGTGTTGGATAAATTACCACATTATAGATTTGTTGGCAAAATGAAAACTGATGGCAGTAATAGATAGTGCAACATGAATACAAAATTGCTGTGGGCAGAAAGAAGAGAGTCATGACAATTTTTTTTAGAGAGGAGGAAAATATGTAATAATATCTCCTGGGGATCTGTATTAGGCCCACTACTCCTTTTTACACATCATACTGATTGGGCCTAGAATTATACACAACATAACGTCAAAGTTTGTAGACATAAAATTGTGAAAACTGATACCATTGAGTAAGATAGGTGCAGATTTCAGAAGTTCAGAAAAACAAAGACAAATTAGTCAAATGGGCACAACATGCCAGAGGAATATTAGTGCAAAGTAGTGTGATGTGATTTATTTTGAAATGAACAATGAAGATTGAGGATACGTACTAAATGGTACAGTTTTAAAGGACTGCAAGATCAGTGAGACCTAGATTTACATATAGAAATCTTTGGAATTGACAGTTTAGGTTTATACGGCAATTTTGAAAACTGAGAATCTTGGTTTTATAAACAGATGCACAGACAATGAAAGTAATAAAATGAGTTTGTTGACTTCCTCGCTGAATTGGCTTGTTCTTGTTTAGACATTTTCCCACCATGCTAGGTAACATCATCATTGAGGCCTCCAATGAAGTGGTGTTGTTCAACTCCACTTGGAATTTATACTGTCTGGTTTTGATCTGTAATGGTTTGTATATGGGCTCTAATTCCACATGTTCGTTGATTGCGTTGTTGGTGGAGAACCACGCATCTAGGAATTCCCATGCATGTCAATGTTTGGCTCGGGTTACTATGGTTACCTTCTCCCAGTTAAATGATGGCCTTCATTGTCTGAGTGTGCTGATGTTAAGGAAAGTTCATCGTACTGTTTTGCTGCTAACTGATGTTCATGTATTCTAACGGCAAGTTTCCTTCCCGTTTGTATGATGTAATGTTTATGGCAGTGGTTCCATGGTATTTTGTAAACCACATTGGATCTGCATGTAGTGGGAATGGCGTCTTTAATCCTTGTGAGTATTTATCGTAGAGTGGCTGTGGGCTTATGTGCTACTATGATTCCTAGTGGTCTTAGGAGACTTGTTGTAAGTTTTGATATATTCTTGATGTAGGGCAGTGTGGCCAGTGTGTTAGGTCTATTGTGACCTCCTATTGTGATCTGTTTAGTAGGCACCTGCGGATGAAGTTGCAGGGATGTCCATTCATTGCAGACATTTTGTATACATGCTCTTCCTCTTTCCTGCATAGTTCTGGAGTGTTGTAGTGTGTCATGGCCAGTTAAAAAGTGTCCTAATGCAGCTTTGTTTGTGGACGTTGGGGTGGTTGCTGTGGAAGTTGAGGATTTGATCAGTGTAGGTTGCTTTTCTGTATGCTGAGGTTTGGAACTCCCCGTTGGTCATATGCTCAACTCAAACATCCAAAAACGGAAGTTGATTGTTGTTTTCTTCTTCCCTTGCAAACACGTTGTTGATAAGGTGGTGGGTCTCTTCTAATTTGTTAAGTCTAATAATGACAAATGTGACATCCACGTACCTGATCCACAGTTTAGGTTGAATTCGGGGGAGGGTGCTGCATTCTAGTCTTTGTGTGACTGCTTCTGGAATGAGTCCGGAGGTGGGTGACCCCATTGGTGTACTGTTGATCTGTTTGTATACTTGACCATTAAAGACGAATTGTGTGTTGAGGCACAGGTCTAGTAGTTTAAGTATGTTGTCATTGCTGATGGAGCTGCTGGTCTGCGTTACTGCTTCCTCCAGTAATGTGGCTACTGTTTCTTTGGCCAGTAGGATATTGATTGATGCGAATAAAGCTGTGATGTCAAAGGATACCATAATCTTGCCATAGCTGATTTTTATGTTCTTGAGAGTATTGAGGAATTCTTGGGTTGAGTTGATGGAATGGGGTGATCTGTCCACTAGGTGTTTCAATCTCTGTTGTAGGTCCATGGCCAGTTTTTGTGAAGGCGTACCTGATGGAGAAACAATGGACCTGAGGGGGATATCTGGTTTGTGTACTTTAGGAAGTCCATAGAAGCGGGGGGCGTTCATACCTTCTGCTTTCATTCTCATGTAGTCCACCTTGGTTATCTGTCCTGCATCCTTTAGTCTCTTCAACACCTTGGGAAGGTAATAGGATCACCCAGAAAAGCACTAGATAAACTCAATAAAGACAGGAACATTATAATCCTACCAGCAGACAAATGGTGCATGATTCGGGTATGATACAAAAAATTGGTAGGATGGTAAATAATGAGGAGGATATCCTTGGTCACAGGAGGATATCTACAGTCTGGTCAGGTGTTTAGTGGCAAATGGAATGCAATTTGGATAAATACAAGGTGGTGCACTTGGACAGGACAAACAAGGTAAGGGAATATGTGATGAATGGTAGGATCCTGGGAAGCACTGAGGATCAGGGGAATGTTGGTGTGCATGTCCACTGGTCCCTGAAGATGTCAGAATAGGTAGATAAAGTGGTTATGAAGGCATAAGGTGTAAATGCCTTTATTAGCCGAAGCATAGAGCTTAAGAGCAGGGAAGTTATGCTGGAACTGTATATAAGATTAGTTGGGCCCCAGCTACAGTAGTGTGTGCAGTTCCGGAATCCATATTATTGGAGGGATATGATAGCACTGGAGAGGGTGAGAGGACATTTGCCAGGATATTGCCTGGGCTGGAGAGTTTCAGTTATGAAAAGAGATTGGTGTCATTTTCCTTATAGCAGAGAAGATTGAGATGGTATATGATTGAGATGTATAAAGTTATGAGAGGCAAAGAGAAGTTATCCAGGAAGAGACTTTTCCCCTTGATGAAGGGATCAATGACTGGGGTCATAGATTTAAGGTAAGGGGCAAAACGTTTGTAGGAGATGTGAAGAAAAACGTTTGCAACCAAAGAGTGATGGGAATCTGCAATTCACTGCCTGCAAGGGTATTAGAGGCACAAAACCTCATAATATCTAAAAAAATTTTGATGTGCATTTCTGATGACAAGGCATACATTGCTATGGGCCAAGTGCTGGAAAATGGGATTAGAATAGTTAGGTGATTGTTTTGACTGGCATGTACATGATGGACTGAAGGGTCATTTTTTATGTGCTGTAGATATCTATGACTAAATAGTTAAAGTAGCTAATATGGAATGCATCAAGTACTAGCCAGTTTTAAATTATGCATTTCATTATTTTTCTAAGACATTTTATAAACAATGAGCATGGTTATTTTTCACTCTATTTTCACCTCTCACTATTATTCAGATGAAGTGTAAGGCTTTCAATGAAGAGCAATGGTTTATTGGAATAAATTTAAAAATTAAGAAAGTTAGACAATAAACAGTAGCAATATCTTTGTTCTTCATTGCGGATGTGAGTTATCTCCCAATTTTCAATTCCTTAAGTATTATGAAATCAGAAAGAACAAAATGGCCACCTCGCTGTGTAACAAATTATTAAATAAACTATTTCTTCCAGACTGCAGTTCAATTCCACACTATACATCTTCATGTGTTGTACTGATTGAAATTGGAAGCAAATATAAAGCTACAGCTTTGATTTCTTTTTCAGCTTTAGCATGTGTCATTCACATTTACTCACCTCTTTCCTTTACAGTCATGAAGCAAAATTCCTTATTGTTTGGTGATTGAAAAACTATAGCCCCAATTTTCATTCTTGTGTTGAATATACAGAGATGGGAGAATTACAGGCCCTGTGGATTCATACTTTAAAAGTCCTGTACTTGTTTATTTTCATGAGGGGAACGGGGGATGCTGTTAGGTTGGAAGTCAGGGTGGGTGACCCATGGAAACCTATGGAGAACATCTGGTGCATAGCTGGGCTGGACAGAAAACCTTCCTTGGGGTTCTAGTACTGTGCCCAAAGTCTAAAGTTAAAGATTAATAAACAAGCCATTCCTCTAGACCTCACCTTTAACTGCCTCACAATCTACACACCCACATTTTCCCCCAAACCCACCATTCCAACCTGTGTCCTTGAACCCATCCCCATGACTGCCACATCCATTGTGATTTTGGCCATTTCCACCTTTTTCACCATGATAAAAAAAAGCTCCCTGTCCCAACAATAATATGGGTCTCTGTCTCTCGGAAATTTACAGCAGGCTTTAAGTAAGGAAAACAGGATATTTTGAGTGGAACAAACAAGGGATCATATTTTGTAAAACCCAATGTGAAAGCTGCATCTTTAAGTACACTTAAATTTATGGTAGTGAATTATATGGGAGATTTTGGGGTAGAGCAAAGTAATTGAGAGTTGACTGTAGAGGTAATAGAATGCTTCCAAACCACTGAATCGCTTGACAATTGGTTATTGTTCTCCAGGCTAGTGGCATTGAAGAGGGAGGAGAAGAGCAAAATTGAGACTAATGAGAAACAAAGAAGGAAACATGCAAAGTACTAGCTAAAAAAGCAAAAGGGGACTAGGCGTTGCTGTGAGATAACACAATCCTGAAACTAATTTTAACTTCAACATTCAAGTACTATGACCTTCTTCAAAGTTTGTTTAGAAATTGTACTTGCATTACATTTTGTGACCAACTCTTGGTGTATCTGCCTGTCTGATACTGACTAAGTTTTTGAAATCAGATAAATGTCATTACCCACTTCTACTGTCCCTCAGCATAAAATGAGAGAACTGAGAGAAAGCAATACGTTCAACTGACTATCCCTGTGTAGTTTTGAATACAATTTATATTTTAAAGTACATGGGGCAGCAAATGTGAGATGCTTCTCAGGTAGTGTAGTAATCTGATCAAGCTGTTTAATTTATGTAGTAAACATACTCAATTTAAGTTGTTTTTAACTGCCACGAGATTCTGGATTGCAGGCTTGAAATTTTCCAAGGTACTTATAAATATTATTTTTAAAATAAAGATTGCCCAGGGTGCTGTTCAATAATTTATTCGAGTCTTACTGCTCGAATGTGATTTGTTGTGATCTGATTGGTTAGAGATCTGGGATATGATTTGGTTGAAGAGCAGCAGTATTTGGTATTGAACTCTGACTGGTTGTATTGTTAGGCTTTGCCTAAATGTCCAATATTATACTTGTTGGGACATAGTTATTGTAAATTTCTTGATCCGGTTTTACTCCGTCAAGGATTTATTTTACGCTTGATGTCTATGATCTGTTTCATTGTTTGAAGTTGATGACCACACAGCTATTAGACAAAGACTTTTATATAACCCATTTCTTTTAAATCATTGCTAACACTTCAGCTAAAAATAAAGATGCATTTTATTTATAGAAGCATATTAAACATTTGATAGTTGCCATTTAATGATTGTTCATTTTATAATTTCATTGCCTGAAGAAAGTACAATTATGATGACAAGTTCTTGTCTTTTTTTACTCTCTGTTATTTCATCTCCTGTACATTTCCTGTAGTGCTTTATCTCCTTGGCAGATATGTCTCTATTAGCATTAGGTGTCCTTTGACACCTTCCCCTTAGCCATTCTTCATTTGTTAGCATAAATACTGACTCCGCTTTGACTGTTGAAACACAAGGCCATCACAACAGATTCAGATTCTGACTTCATCTGACCAAAGACTCTCAGTAAGCAGGTGACAGTTAAAAATAATTTGAATTGTATCTGTTTACTATACAAATTAAACAGCTTGATCAGATTACTACACTATCTTAGAAGTATTTCACATTTGCTGCCCTATGTATTTTAAAATATAAATTGTATCCAAATGTACACAGGGATAGTCAATTGAATTTACTGAAATGTAATCAGGAGTGGGACAACCCGAATGATGTTTCCTTCCATAAGCCTGGAGTGCAGAAACTCAGTTGTTGCGCATTGTAGCACTCCTGCTGCCACTGTGTTAACTCAAACAGAGAGTGGTATGGCGTGGCCATGCCAATCCTTATGGCTTAGTTTATAGTCTATTTGCCAGCTGACCAGGGAGTCATTTCATGACTATAAGTTATTACAGAGTAATAGCCAATCTCTGGGAGAGAATGCTGGCTGCAATTAATGAGTGTGAACTGAATGATTAACTATAAACTGAATTTTCTTTTATTCAAAAGATATATGTGCGCCTAAGGAGGAGAAACAACATGATGGAGAAGATGAGAGAGAACAAATACAGGGCAGATGAATACAGAAGAATCAACATTATGCTTATTTCCATTGTGGTAGCATTTGCAGTCTGCTGGCTGCCCCTCAATATCTTCAATGCTGTTTTTGATTGGAACTATGAGGCTATCAATAATTGCCATCACAATCTAGTTTTCTCCGTATGTCATCTGACAGCCATGCTATCAACCTGCACAAACCCCATCTTCTATGGATTCCTCAATAAAAACTTTCAGAGGGACTTGCGTTCAATTCTCCATTACTGCAAATGCAGCTCTAGAGAAGAGGACTATGAGGCTATTGCCATGTCAACCATGCAGACGGAGATTTCCAAGAGTTCTCTGAAACAAGCAACACAAATTGCTTGAGATGAAATGATTTCAAAATCTTGCTTCTGCAGAATAAACAGCAACTGGTCCATGTGGTCTAAACAACCAAATATTAGTAAGGATGATTCATTGGAGAAAAATCACATTTACAAATTATTGGTTTAAGGACTATGAAATTTTCAAAATTTTAGACCTTTTGAGTAAGTGATTCATTCTAACTTTATTTTTGGTTTATACTCTATTGTGAGTAAAACCATCCTTCCTATGTTCGCAACTGCATGAAAGAAAACCTAGAATGCAGAAATTGCATTATATACAACTTTTAACTCTTTATTTGCTTTTGGAATAAGGAAGTCTTGGGCAAGGTGGCATTCTACTGCCAAGTCTAGTTTCCCTCTAGTAATCTTAGTTAAATGATATTTACAGGTATTTTATTTTCAAAGTGATTAGTATCACATAAAAGCTGTTTACAGACATATTTGTTTCATCAAAGTTGTCAGAGGAAGGAAATAAAGGAGAAGATAATTCATGCTATTCCCCATGTGCCTCCAGCAGCATAGGATATGAGTAGCATTAGCTTTTTGAGCAGACAGTAGTCTATGTTAGAAGGAAATCTAAAGCATTTTATTGAGGAAGCATTTCATTTATAAATAACGTTTTTCTTTTTCCAAGTTCATTACTATTACAGACAAAGCAGCATTTGTAGATTGTTCCAGCATGTTTTACAAGTTTTGTGTGACAGACATATTCTCTTTGCCAGTAAGTTGTGCAATTCGGTTGCCAGTATTGTAATATTGCTGTAGATGTGATGCATGACAATGCTTGGAAAGAAATACCAAAATTAGCCAATATTTCTCAAAAATTTCTAAGACACAAATCTACCACTGCTGGAACAAACCAGGCTTAAAAACACTTACACTAGCCCAATAGAAGAAAAGACTTACACCATTTGGCAGTGAAATGGTATCAAAGCATGATGCACCAAAATGAAGTTTATTTGTGAAAATTATGTGCAATTACATGATTCTTGGGTAGGATTATTTACAATGTTACCTTATTGGAAAATACTCAGAATATCCAAGTCTGTGCATATTTGATGTTAATATATTGATGGGTAAAAGCTGTACGTAAATCAATATATTTTGATCGTACTGCAATCGTCCCAGGAGACAGAGGGTGAAATGAACTGATTCCACAGAGCAGGAAATGATACTTGTGGGGCACGTAATTGTGCAGGAGGCGAAGTGTCAGCTTCCTGATGGTGGAATGAAAGCTGAAAAGTAATTTGGCAGAGTAGAGGTGGATCATGGTTCCAATGGCAAGTGGCAGAAACTTATATCTGATGCATTAACATGTCATGCATACTCTTAAAACACAGTATCACCAGACTAGATTGTACCTTTGTGATTAAGTCAGAGCCAAACATGTGCCTTTACATCCATGTTTAGTGGCACAAAGCAAGTGACACAGTATTCCTTTAGGATTTGGAGCGAATAGAAGCTAACTTTCTTGCATGTAACTTATGTTGAAATATGGGAGAGGAAAATTAGCAGTTTTATTGAGCTCAGCTGGCAAATGAATTGAAAACAACTCAGAGAAGTGAGAGCAAAGGTAATTAGGGCAGGTCAATAGTGAGGTTGGGAGTGTCATGAGCAACTAGGGCAAATCACATGGGCAGAGGTAGGTAACAGTTGTCAGGTATATGATGTCAGGGGACAGCTCAAGATTAACGCACACTTTATCAAGATTGAAGATGAGAGACTCAAGGGTCACAGATAGTAGGTTTGCCAGCCTCACCTACTGGAAGCATTGGTGTCCCTGGCAGAATGGAGAAGGAGGCAAACCATCAGACTCTTGGATAGCCCTGAGATGACATGCTTCAGGTAGATTGCCAGGGCTGTTCCTTCATGATAGAACCTTTCAGGGTCCAGGACAGGAAGGGGCATGTGGAGACTGAGGTGCCTCATCCCCTCTTACCTAGCTAATGTACAGTGGATTATAGAGCCCATGGCCTGAGCACAGAAATGCAGGTCCAAGCATATGCTTGGCGGATGTTCTGCTTTTATGCTGACCTTGATCTCCATAGCAATCGCTAGCCTCTCCAAACAGAAATCTAGACACTCACATGCTGGAGCCATGGCAGAACTGGTGGCTTGCATGAACTACTCCACTATATGGTTTTCAAAGCCTTGGAATCTTTGCCAGATGTTGATCATGAACCATGGCTGTCACATCCTCCATCAGCTGCTGCACGTGTGTGATATACTCACCAGATTGTGATTCTGAGTATGATCAAGAATTCATTCCTACTGATGGAACTGTCACTACACTGGTGCAGGAGAAAAGGAAATGGTATGCCAATACTTCCTCTGAATGTTTCATGTCATCGCCTTCTGAGCAAGAATTCTAGTTTGCAGAAAACTGAGCTTGATGTGGCTCCTGAATGCAAGAACCTGTAGTGCAAAATACAAAGAATTAGTTAGAGGATAAGCACAATGCTGTTACCCAGTTGAGTGTCATATCTCCCATGTGCCCAGAATACCAGCTTGCAGATATTCTATTTGTGTTCTGTTGTCACCCTTGCCTTGTCGTCAGGAATTGAGCATCTGCCCTGCCAGGTTGATTGTCTCCTCCTGTGCAGGGGTCAATATAAAAAGCTCTGGGGCACAACAACAGCCTCTGATCACTGAAGGAAAATGCTTTTCTTTTGCAGGCACACAGATGGACAGCAATTGACAGAAAAATCCTTTAAAAGTATGCAGGCTTATGTCAACTAATATCAGATACCCCTGTTTTAAATGTATTATACATATACACTCTACAACTGGTACAAGCTTCATAGCCTGAAGAAGCTCACTCATATACAATCCTCATGTATGACCTGCCACTGAGGCTTAGACATACTGATACACCTCTTGCGCATTTATGGCTCTTGATGCTATTGCTACTTTGCAATGACTACACTGTGCCACTTACCCTCATAAGGGACAGGAAGTCATTGGGCCTTTTATGGAATTGGATCCAATTTCAGAAATAAATTTCAGGAATGTCCAGGCTTGTGTGAGAGGGCTACAATTTGGAGAAAAAGCCTGCAGGGAGGCACTCCTAAATCAGAAGGCCAATCATTCTCAGTGCTGACACATGCACACATTTGAACAATGTGTCAGCAGCTCTTAGAGAGGGAGAGGCATCAATTCAAGACAAGCGTGCAGCTGAGATAGTCAGAATGACACTGCTTTTTCTTACTAGGTGCCAATTAAATTTGGCATCTTTCATTTGGCCAGACCCCTCAACTCTGTATGGCTAATTGACTGTCCACCAGATTGTGTATGGCCAGGTGTCACACCTCTGAACTGAAATCCTGTTTATTTACTGCCACGGAACTGTTTGCTGCTACAACAATATTCCACACAGTGTTTCATACACTGTCATGTACAGATTATCCTAAAGAATGCATGATACTCCTATTTCAATGGCAACATTTCTGCCTCTAAATCTACATAGTTTGTAACCCAAAGTTTGTTCCCCTTCTTTGTTGAGTTAGCTCATCTCTGTCAAAGCAACAGTGAAAATCCCCTTCCCTACCACTAAAAGTAATGAGAAAATCATTGAAGTTTCCTCACCTTTCAACAGTGTCTACATTTTTAAAAAATGACTGAAATGATTGGAATGACTTTTAGGATGTTCTAAGGTGAAAGGCATGATTTAAATATCAGAAGTCACACAACACGGGTTTATTTGAAATCACAAGCTTTCGGAGTGCTACGCCTTTGTCAGGAGTGGTCCGAAAGCTTGTGATTTCAAATAAAACTGTTCGACTGTAAACTGGTGTTGAGTGACTTCTGACATTGTCCACCCTAGTCCAACACCAGCACCTCCACATTCTGATTTAAATATGACTTCCTTTCCTCTACTCTGCTGGGGGTCTCTCCGGTTGTTTAGTGAAGTCAGGATCACATTCAAACGTGACATTCACAATAAGCTACAGTTTTTAGCATGCTGTTGTCTCAAAGGTGAATACTAATCATTTAATTTAGATGGCAGAGGGTGATTACACCAGTGGATCAATCTGTATAAATCTGTTCTCTTACCCTTCAGTGATAAATGTTGGAATAACTCAACAGAAGCTAGTATCCCATCACCAAGTCACGCTTTATTTACACATGTTAATAATTGACACTGGTCTGATGTCTTCACAGCCAGCTCACAGGGTGAACAGAATCTCTGACACCCCTGTTCTTATCTGTCAGTCAGGACTCCCTGATTGGGCCTGTTAACCTGATCCAGTCAGGGAACTCATATTCTACAAGGTCCACCTGGCTGACCTCATCACTACATGCCTACCCTTTTAAGTCCAGAGACATCGGCTGTTCTTTTTCTTGTAGCCTCTCCTGAGGCATTTTTGCACTGGGTCCAGTTCCTCCAACTCAGCCTCAGATACAGGCAGAGTATACTGGATGATAGCCTGCCTCTCATCCCCAGAGCATATCAGAAGAAATTGATCAACTTTTTCAGGTGGTAGGGTTCTAGATTATGACATCTGCCACATCCATCTCAGACTCTGGAGTTTCTTCAGTGCTAGATGGAGTGGGGAACCATGGGTTCTAATAATGTTTCCACTGTTCTGAGAGGCCTTTTATGTTTTGCTTCTGCCCTGTTTACAAGTTTGCAGTTTTTATGTGGTCCACATGCTTGTTCAGGATTGCCTTACCTACCCAAACTTTGTGCGTCACAGGACTTGACCTCGTGTTGACTATGCCTCTTACCCATGCAGCACCATTTCTGAGGTTTTAGCACCAAACTTTGTCCCCAGAAATAAACTATCTCTCTTGCTTAGTGGAGTCTTGTGTCTGGCGTTGGTGTGCCTGATGCTGTTTCACCTGTGGCCCCAGGCCATGGAAGAGCAGATTTAAGCTGGTGATAAGTCTTCACCGCATTAGCAACTCTGTTGGAGCTTTCCCTGTAGTTGCATGAGGGGAGCTCTGGTAACCAAATACGAACTGGGACAGTTTCATGAAGCTGTAAGCTGTTTATTTAAGCATGCCTTCAAAGTTTGGACTGCTCTTTCCACGGAACATTGGATGATGGATGGTATGGACCTGTCTTTATATGCCAGATACCATTTGACTTTAGGAAATACTTGAATTCCCTGCTGGTAAATGATGGCCCATTGTCTGTGGCCAACACTCCTGGGAGCCTTTGTATTGCAAAAGGTGCTTGCAGCTTGATAAATGAACTCTATGCATGTCCAACCACTTTGAGTGGGTGTGTAATGACTAGGAACATTGAGCCCATGAAAGCACTGACATAGTTGATGTATAACCAAGCCCAGGGTTTACCTGGCCATTCCTACCAATGTGGGTGAGTTGCAGGCAGTTATCTTTTTCCTTGTTGCCATAGTGGGCACTGCCCCACTAATACAGCTATGGCTGCATCCAATCCTGGCCATTAGATATAACTTCTTGCCAACATCTTCATTTTGGAAATCCTGGATGACTCTGGTGGAGTTCAACCAGTACCTAGCAGTGACTTTTTCTCAGGACAATCACTCTTGATCCACATAATAAAATGCCAACCTTTACAATGATCCGGCCTCACTGGGTCCAGAAAGGTTTCAGTTCTGGTTGTGATGGCCCTTTTGCTTTCACCATCACCATCAAACGCTTGCTGTATTTTCTAATGACAAAGCCAGTTGTAGTATCTATTTGAAGTCCATTTGGACTTCAGCTAGTAGGCACTTTTGCATAGTTACATCATTAATCCTACATACCAAACAGTCCCTCAGCATCAGAGTTAAACCAAAGGTATTTGCCTTTTCCAGTCATCTTAATCTCTTCAACCATCCCAGCACAGATTCACCAGTTCTTGAACTGCTGGGTAAAACTGATAGTGTCTCAGAATTAGAGGAGGTTTGGGGTTGTAATATTCCTTAACTAAATCTGTTAAACACTTGAAAGGTTTTATTATCTCGTACAACAAGTTGTAGAGTTTAGGGTGGCACGGTGGCATGGTGGCTCAGTGGTTAGCACTGCAGCCTCACAGCGCCAGGGACCTGGATTCGATTCCAGCCCCAGGTGACTGTCTGTGCGGAGTTTGCACGTTCTCCCCGTGTCTGCGTGGGTTTCCTCCAGGTGCTCTGGTTTCCTCCCACAGTCCAAAGATGTGCAGGCTAGGTGGATTGGCTGTGCTAAAATTGCCCATAGTGTTCAGGGGTGTGTGGGTTATAGGGGGATGGGTCTGGGTGGGATGCTCCAAGGTTTGGTGTGGACTTGTTGAGTCAAAAGGGCCTGTTTCCACACTGTAGGGATTCTAATTCACAAAGAGCTGGATGAACACAGCAGGCCAAGCAGCATCAGAGGAGCAGGAAAGCTGATGTTTCGTGCCTAGACCCTTCTTCAGAAAAGGCCTCTGGGCAAGTAAGGCTCCTAATGACCAATAAATCTGTAGGTCCACAAGCTGTCAGGAGAATTACTCACTACTTTTCAGCTGCCTCAATGTTATTTGCATAGAAAAAATAATGCATTCTTTCCACATACTGGCTCCAGTCTTTGACGGCAGAATCGAATGAGTCAAGCTTCCTAAATAATAACATGATGCCAGAAATGCTTACATCAACTCAAAGACCTCTGTTGAGAGTGAATTTCTTCAGGAGCATATTTATTTCTCTTGTTGCCATTGAAATAACTCCACAGAGGCTGGTATCCCATCACCAAATCACCCTTTATTTACACATGCATGGAACTTGACATTGGTCCGGCTTCCTCAGAGCCAGCTCTCAGAGTGAACAGAACCTCTGACGCTCCTGTTTATATTTGTCGGCCAGGGCTCCTTGATTGGACTAGGTTAACAGCCCCAATCAGGGAATTCATTTTCTATGAGGTCCACCAAGCTGACCTTGTTACAATCACTACACGTCTTTGTGACTGATTAGTTTTCTTTGTAAATAACATTCGATGATTCCTGCGATAATATTAGGTGTAATGAATCTGAATATTTTGTGTGTGTGTGTGTGTGTATCAAACCTGGAAAACTGTGGTACTTTACAATGAGTCAGCAAAATCAGGAAACAAGGAGGACAAACTGCAGAAAATTAATTAACTTCTAATTTCAAATAGAACTAATTTCAATGCCTCAGAGATAGTAGGAACTGCAGATACTGGAGAATCTGAGATAAGAAGGTGTAGAACTGGATGAACACAGCAGGCCAAGCAGCATCAGAGGAGCAGGAAAGCTCACGTTTCGGGACCAGACCCTTCTTCAGAAAAATTCATTTGTGATAATATTACATTATACCAACTGCAGTTTATGGAATTGTTTACATTTTGCAGTGGAAAAATAATGTAGAAAGCAACCAACTAAAAGATTTCTATTCACAATGATAGTAACTTAATGGATACTTAGCACTATATCTGTAGTTATTTTTATTTGTGGCTTGTAGAGAGGGGTGATGCTTTTTTTTCATTTAAATGTGTCCATGGGATGGGATGTTATGCCTTGAGGTTCCAGCAATTATGTGAGAGGAGTTTCTGCCTATCAATGTAATTTTTATTTCTTTTTAAATTTTCTTTGTCTTGTCAGGTATTGACTGCTGGATCTGCATCCCACCCCCTTCACCACCTGAACCCACCACCTGCCCAACTCATGATTCACCCTCTAAATAGGAGAATGTATACCTCCTGTACCGTCTCTGATGGGCTGGTTACATTATAGGATTCAGCAGGTCTGGCTGTATTTGTGCGGGAAAGCATTACTCTGCTTTCTTCCCTCAAATGCTGCCTGACCTGCTGAGTTTCTCCAGCAATTTCTTTTTTTGTTTCAGATCTCCAGTGTCCAGTTGTTTGTTTTACTTTATTGCATTACAGGATTGTTTCTTTAACACCAAATTGATTCGATCTGAACATTTTGTGCCTTTTGTGCATTTTTGTTTTGTTAGACACATTTGTTTGACTATCAAAAGAGACTTCAAACATCTTTTAAATAAATAATGCTCAGCTAGACTTCAATTTGTGCTGTCATATATTGAACTATTGATTTATGACTTTAATTCAGATTTTAAAGTTGTACATTTTGAAGGGTTTTTGCGGCTTAACAAGGCCTCTGTATGTAAAAGAATGATGATTTGTGTCATGTGTCTTACAGATAGCATATGTTATGAAATGGAATACCACATATATATTTTAAAACAGCTGTTTTGTGCAATTCGTATTTTGAAGATGTGTGATGTTAAAAAAAACTTTGACCCAAGAATGGTGACAACAGCTCGATAATATGTTCAAGTGTTTGTGTTATTTAGGTTTTGTATTTAAATATTTGTTATTGATGTGATGTTAGTTATGTAAAATAAAGATGAATTACTTGAACTTATCAAGACTTGAATTCTCATTATATGATATAAATGACATTTTCATGGGGAGGGCAGCAAACAGGCTACTGGATAAGGTAAATTTCAATACTTTCTAATTCCCCCATCCTAATTATGGAGGATAGCCGTCTGTCCTACTCCTCAAAATGCTTGAATGAGTACTTTCCAGAGTCCAATTAGGAAATTTTTCAGCCATTCCCCATAATTAATCAGGGGTATATGGTATATTGTATTTATGATCTGTTTCCCCACCCTACATCTGGACTATGTTAGCTCTGTTTCATAGTGGCCATCAGTGGATATTTGTAGGGGTTCCGTTGCGGGAGCTGTTCACTCGATTGTCAAGCATTCTGAACAACCACTCCCTCATCCTC
The DNA here is from genome assembly GCA_024137785.1 of Ginglymostoma cirratum. Lineage (NCBI taxonomy): Eukaryota > Metazoa > Chordata > Chondrichthyes > Orectolobiformes > Ginglymostomatidae > Ginglymostoma > Ginglymostoma cirratum. Next base: position 9,295,131 of record JAHRHZ010000097.1, read on the forward strand.
TGATTCAAGATCACTAATATCTGCCTCGCAGCTGTCGCCAATATTACACATAGTATCCCTCATGTTCACCTCAGAGCCTCCTGTAACTTGTCCACTATATCCTGAAATGGACCATGATTCTCCTCCTGATACAGCCTTTGGGACTTTGACCAGACACTGATAAGCGAGTTCCAGGTCTCTGTACTGTTATTCTGATTCCTCAACTCTGCAGCACTGTACCAATTCCTTCTCTGTCAGCTGTTAATTTGTCATATACTGATTTTCAACAAATTGCATTCAGCTACAATATTTCTGCCTTTTTCACTTGTGTTTTTCTGATTCCTCTGTTCATCCCACCTTTCCTCCTCAAGTTTCTTCAACTACTTGTCCACGCCTGCTTGTGTCTCCTAATTTTCATTTTAATTCCTCTACCTCTTGTTGTGATTTATTTTCTTTGAAATGCCATTCACCAAATAGCCTTCCACATGTGTGGCTTCCAAGTAGACAAATAGATTTGGTTTCCTAGAGGGAATCCTCACCATTTAAAATAGATTGAACCCACGACTCATTGAGTGGAATCTTCTTTTCCAGATAAACTTTAATTGCTCCTTCCACTACTGAGCCTGGTTATTTGTTTATCTTCAACCCTCCTGGTTCACTGATCCATAATCTGGAGGTTTTTGCTCTCACTTTCCCTGGTCTGACGGGCTTACTCTGGATATCAATAACCCAAGGCAATTCTAATAATGGAATATGTTGAATGCTCTTGACTGAAACAACATAAACTTCAAAAAATAACGCAAAGATTTTACCCATACTATGCTTACAATCAAAATCAACCCTTTTACATGGACTTGTCTGAAGATTTGACCAGAATTTGTGATCAGCTTCCTCCATCTCAACTTCTAGTCATTGATCAATTGACTTTCCGAGCCAACTAAACTTTTGGTGTGATGTAACTTGTTCTGTACTGTTTCCATACAAAAAAGCTGTACATTCAAAGTCCGAACACATCAAGTCTTCTGCAAATGATCAGGTCAACAACTAACAAACACCATAACCATGTTGTATTTTCCATGTCGGTTTAATCGATGAACTCATTAAGATTTGAAAAGAAGCTTATCTCTTGCCTTTGATGAACATTGATATAAATTTAGCTTATGCTCGATGTTCACCACTTTTATGCCATCTGATCAAATGTATGACATTTACACAGCACAATTCTATGATAATCACAAATTCAGCTAAACATAATTCATATTATCACATCTGATTGACTGTGTTTGCCTTTGACAAAACTTTGTCTTTTCCAGAGTTACTTTGACAGTTCAGTCCAGTACTGCTAACATCAATGCTGGATGTCAACAAACATGCACATTCTTCCAGCTAAATACAAACATTTAAAATAAACCCATGACCATTCTAATCGTTATGTTTCGTATACTTTCTCCTTATAGAACATAGAACACAGAACAGCACAGCACAGTCGGCCCATGATGTTGTGCTGAACGTTTACCCTAAACCTAAGGTCTATCTTACCGCCACCCCTACCTTGCACTATCATCCATATGCCTATCTAATAACCGGTTAAATGCCCCTAATGAGGCTGACTCCTACCCTCTCTGGCAATGCATTCCAGGCCCCTAAGTCTGAGTAAAGAACCTACCTCTGATGTCTCCCCGATATCTACCTCCACTCACTTTAAAACTATGCCCCTCGTAATAGCTACCTCCACCCTGGGAAAAAGTCTCTGGCTGTCCATTCTATCTATACCTCTGATCATTTTGAACACCTCTATCAAGTCACCTCTCATCCTTCGTCGTTCCAAAGAGAAAAGCCCAAGCTCTCTCAATCTTTCCTCATAAGACCTTCCTTCCATTCCAGGCAACATCCTGGTAAATCTCCTCTGCATCTTTTCCAACGCTTCCATATCTTTCCTGTAATGAGGCGACCAGAACTGGACACAATACTCTAGATTTGGCCGAACCAGGGTTTTGTATAACTGGAGCACAAGTTCACTGCTCTTGAACTCAATCCCTCTTTAATGAAAGCTAACACACCATATGCCTTCTTAACAACTCTATCCACCTGGGTGGCAGCTTTCAGGGAACTGTGGATGTGAACCCCAAGATCCCTCTGCCCCTCCACATTGCCAAGAATCTTTCCGTTAACCCTGCATTCTGCTTTCAAGTTTGTCCTTCCAAAATGAATCACGTCACACTTTTCAGGATTAAACTCCATCTGCCACTTCTCAGCCCAGCTCTGCATACTATCAATGTCTCTTTGTAACCTAGAACAGCCCTCTTCACTACCCACAACTCAACCCACCTTCATATCGTCCGCGAACTTACTAATTCACCCTTCCTCTCCAACATCCAAATCATTTACAAAAATCACAAATAGAAGAGAACCCAGAATAGATCCTTGTGGTACACCACTCGTAACTGAGCACCATGTTGAATATTTTCTGTCCACGACCACCCTTTGTCTTCTAAGGGTCAGCCAATTCTGGATCCAATCTGCCACATTTCCCCCATCCCATGCCTCCTTACTTTCTGCATGAGCCTACCATGGGGAACCTTATCAAATGCATTACTTAAATCCATGTATACCACACCCACTGCTTCACTTTCATCCACGTGTTTGGTGACCTCTTCAAAGAACTCAGTAAGGTTTGTGAGGCATGATCTACCTCTCACAAATCCATGCTGACTATCACGAATCAAATTGTGCCTATCTAAGTGATCATAAATCCTATCTCTCAGAGCCCTTTCTAATAATTTGCCCACCAAAGAAGTAAGACTAACTGCCCTGTAATTTCCGGGGTTATCCCTATTCCCTTTTTTGAACAAGGGAATGACGTTTGCCACTCTCCAATCTTCTGGCAGTATACCCATGGACAGTGAGGACAAAAAGATCATCACCAAAGGCACTGTGATCTTTTCCCACACTTCCCATAGAATCCTTGGATAAATCCCATCAGGCCCAGGGGACTTATCTATCTTCAAGTTCCTCAAAATTCCCAGTACATCTTCCTTACTAACATCGACCTCCTCTAGCCTACCAGCCTGTTTTGCACTGTCCTCCCCTACAACTAGATCCCTCTCAGTTGTGAATACTGAAGAAAAGTATTCATTAAGGACATCCCCTATCTCTTTAGGCTCCGTGCACAAATTCCTTTGACAATCCTTGAACAACCCTACCCTTTCTCTGGTCATTCTCTTATTGCTTACGTACGTGTACAAAGCCTTGGGGTTTTCTTTGATCCTATCTGCCAAGGTTTTCTCATGCCCTCTTATAGCTCTCCTAAGCCCTTTCTTCAGCTACCTCCTGGCTAACTTGTATCCCTCTGGAGCCTTTTCTGCTCCTTGTTTCCTAAACGTTATACAAGCATCCTTCTTCCTCTTAAATAGTCATTCGACCTCTCTTGAGAACCAAGGCTCCCTCACTCGACCGCATCTTCCCTGCCTGCTAGGGACAAACATATTGATCACACACAGTATGCATTCCTTAAACAATCTCCAAACTTCTATACTGGGTCTTCCCTGACAGCATCTGTTCTCATTTTATGTTACCCAGTTCTTGCCTAACAGAATTATAATTACCCTTCCCCCAATTATAAACCTTACCCTGCTCTATGTACCTATCCTTTTCCATGACTTTTGTAAAAGTAACAGAGTTATGATCGCTACCGCCAAAATGCTTTCCTACCACTTGGCCCGGTTCATTGCCAAGCACCAAATCCAAAGAGGCCTCTCCTCGTGTTGGTCTGTCTACATACTGTGTCAGGAATCCTTCCTGAATGCACTGGACGAAATCCGTTCCATCCAAACTATTACAACTAAAAAGTTTCCAACCAATATTTGGAAAGGTGAAGTCACCCATGACTACAACCCTGTGACTTCTGCACCTTTCCAGTATCCGCCACCCAATCCGCTTCTCCACTTCTCTGCAACTATTAGGGGATCTGTAAAAAAGCCCCCAACAAAGTGACTGCTCCTTTCTTGTTCCTGACTTCAACCCAAACTGACTCTGTAGACATATCATTCTCGAACTGCGTTTGAGTAGCTGCTATATGAACCCTGACTAGCAATGCGACTCCCCACCTCTTTTAACACCCTCCTTATTTCTTTTAAAGCACCTAAATCCTGGAACTTCCAACAACCATTCCTGTCCCTGAGTTACCTAAGTCTCTGTAATGGCCACAATATTGCAGTTCCAAGTACTGACCCATGCTCTAAGTTCATCCACCTTTTTCCTGAAACTTCTAGCATTGAAGTATACACACTTCAAACCATCCTTGTGTCCACAATTATGCTCCATCGACCGCATTTCTTTATTAACAACCTCACTCCCTGTTGTGTCTGTTGGAAGGCTGAATACCTCATCCTCTGAATTACAAATCCGGTTCCCCACCCCCTACCAATCTAGTTTAAGCCATCCCGTATAGCTCAAGCAAACCTCTATCCCTTCCGGTTCAGATGCAACCCATCCTTCCTGTACAGGTCCCACGTTCCCCAGAATGATTTATTTTATATAAGGGTCAGTGTTACTGCACTCCTCCTCCAGCCTCTTTCTCTGCCCCCATTCTTCGTAGGAGCGTTCATAAGCACTAAAACAGAACCCTTGTGACCGTGCCAGTCATCAAACATCCCGACATTCATTCCAATTCCAATTCTAATCCCATTTTTTCAGCACTCTGGCAATGACGTGCTCTCTCTACTTCCCCAAACTCGACGGAAGTCTGCGACTGAAGTGACTGCAAGCAGCAGAACCTCCGCTCGCTCTTACCCTCCCACCTCCCCAATGAATCTCCTTATCATTTCATTATGAGTTCTACCCATATTGCCTCACTGCTTGAGTCCTCCATAGTGCCCTCCTTCAGGACAGCTGTGATATCGTCTTTGACCAGTAATGCAACTCCTCCACCCATTTTACCTCCCTCTCTATCTCGCCTAAAACATCGATATCCTGGGACATCTAGTTGCCAATCATGTCCTTCCCTCAACCAAGTTTCAGTAATAGCAATAACATCATACTCCCACGTACCGATCCAAGCCCTAAGTTCATCTGCCTTATCTACTACACTTCTCGCATTAAAACAAATGCACCTCAGACCACCTGTCCCTTTGGTTCATCATCTGCTCCCTGCTTACTCTTCCCTTTATTCTCGCTGACTCCATTATCTAGTTCCCTACAGGCTTTAGTTACTACCTCCTTTCTGTCCAATAATCTGTCCAATATTTGGTTCCCATCCCCCTGCCACATTAGGTTAAACCCTCCCCCACAGAGATAGCAAAAGCACCCCCAAGACTCATGTCCTTTCTGCCTGTTCAATCTGGATCTATGGTATGACCACCTCAATGAATGTCCTATCCATGACTTGCTCTGAAGTACATGTACTTCCCTGCCTTGCTAATCCGCCTAAAATGGATCACCCCACACCTTTCGGGGTAAAATTCCAATTGTCGCTGGTCAGAAGTAGTGAATCATCCTGTAGTTTAAGATTTTCCTTCTTGCTATTAACCACACACCTAATTTTCGTACAATCGGTAAACTTACTGATCATACCTCCTATATTCGTACCTAGAAAATTAATGTCCAAAACACAGGTAGCCAAGGTGATTAAGAAGACATATGGCATGCTTGCCTTCATCATCTGGGGCATGGAGTACAAAAGTTAGCAAAACATGTTGCAGCTATATAAAACCCTTGTTAGACCACATTTGGAGTATTGTGTGCAGTTTTGGTCACCACACTACCGGAAGGATGTGGAAGCTTTGGAGAGAATACAGATAAGGTTCACCAGGATGTTGCCTCGTCTCCAGGGCATTAACTATGAGGAAAGGCTAACAAGACTGGGATTGTTTTCATTGGAAAGATGGTGGCTGAGAGGAGACCTGATAGAGGTCTAGAAAATTTGAGAGACATAGATAGGGTGGATAGTTAGAGGCTTTTACCCAGGGTTGAAGTTTCAATTAATATGGGATGGGGGTAGGGGTGAGGGAGGGGAGTCACAAGTTCAAGGTCAGAGGGGGAATGTTTAAGGGAGATGTGCGAGGGAAGTTTTTCACGCAGAGAGTGGTAGCAGCCTGGAATGCACTACCAGAAGAGGTGGTGGAAGCAGGCACATTGAAGACATTTAAGAGGCACCCAGATGGGCACATGAATAGGGACGGCATAGAAAAGTACGGATCAAAAAATGGCAGGTTTGTTTTTAGATTAGTTAGGGCATGATGGTTGGCACAGGCTTGGAGGGCTGAAGGGCTTGTTCCTGTGCTGTACTTTTTCACTTGTTCATTTGTTTTGTTCTTCTGTTCAAAACAAACAGAAAGGAACCCATCACTAAACCCTGCGGTATGGCACTGGACATAAACTTCCAGTCACAAAAACAGCCTACAATCATCACCAAAAGGACTGCAGATGTTGTAAATCAGGAACAAAAACAGAAGTTGCTGGAAAAGCTCAGCAGGTCTGGCGGCATCTGTGAAGGAAAATCAGAGTTAGCGTTTTGGGCCTGGTGACACCACCTCAGAAGCAATGGTAGCTAGGAAAATGTCGGTTTATATGCATCAGTTCTGAGGAAGGGTCACTGGGTTCAAAATGTTAACTCTGATTTTTCTTCACAGACGCCGCCAGACCTGCTAAGCTTTTCCAGCAACTTCTGTTTTTGTTCTAGAATCATCACCCTCTGGTTCCTGTCACTAAGCCAACTTTGGATCCAATTTTCCAAATTCCACTGGAATTTGGTTTTTAACTGCTTAACCATCTGCCACAGATGATCTTGTCAAAAGCTGTACTGAAGTCCATATACACTACATCGGTTGCACTATCCCCATCTATTAATCACCTCCTCAAAAAATTCAAACAAATTTAGTAGGCATGATCGTGCCAACAGTCATTATGACAATCCTCAATTAATCCTTGCTCCTCTAAATTGAGATTACTTGTGTTCCCCGAATTCTTTTTTTCTCAGTAGTTTTCCTAACCTTAATGTTAGACTCAATGGCTTGTAGTTTCTTGGTTTATCCATGCTGCAGTTCTTGAATAATGGCACACATTAGCTATGCTGTAGCACCACTGCTGTGGCCACAGATGGTTTGAACATACATGTCAGATCCCCTGCAATCTCCTACCTTATCTCCCACAATACCCTGGAATATATCTCATTTGGGACTGGGTATTTGTCCACTTTCCAGTCTGCTAAAACCACTAATATGGCCTTCCTCCCAATGCCAATTTATTCAATTATATGTAGAACTGGAGGAACTCAAACAGAGCATTAGTGAGCAGATTATTCCCTTGCATACGCCACTTGATAATTTTCAATGATTCCTTCCATAACTTTGCAGATAATCCAGAGTAGATTGATATGATGGTAACTGACCAGGTCAAATTTGTCCTGCTTTTTGTGGACAGGACATCTCGTTGATGGCATTCTTGTGGGTGTACTGCATCAGCCTATTTAGGGGCACAGCCTGTTCTTTAGCATAAGTGTTCATTATAATTGATAGAATTTCGTCAGGTCTTATAGCTTTTGTAATATCCAGTGTCTGTTATCACTGCTATGGGATGAATCAAACTTGTTGAGTACTGGCATCTGTGGTGCTGGGGACTTCAGGAAGAGTTTGAAATGGTTCATAAACTTAGCACTTTGGCTGAACGTGGACGCAAATGCTTTAGCCTGGTGTTTTGCGCTGAAGTGCTGGGCACTCCCATCATGAGAATAACGATATTTGTTGAAGCTGCTCCTCCTGTTATTTGGTTAACTGCTCACCACTATCTGTGATTACCTGTGGCAGGACTGTGCTATGTATATCTGATCTGACGGTTGTGGGATTGATTAGACCTATCTATTTAGAAGTGCTTCTGCTGTTGGGCACACAAGCATCGTAGCTTCAACAAATTGATACCTCATTTTCAGGTATACCTGCTCCTGTCATGTCCTCCTGCAATCTTGAACATGTTTGGACCAAAGATGTAATGAGGTCAATAGCAGAGCAACACTGACAGGACCTAAATTGAGCAGCAGTGATGTTATTTTTGTGTGAGATATCAGCAGTGCTATCAAGCCATGCTAACACCTTTGCTCATGATTAAGAGGTGACTGACAAGGGAGTAATTTCTGTCCTTTTTGTGGACAGGCATACATTTTCCACCTTGTCAGGCAAATGCCATTATTATAATTGTACCTGAACAGCTTGTCTAGCTCAGTTGGTACTGCAGCAAGTTTTTGAACTGTACTACTGCACACGTTTGCAGTATCCAGTGCCTTCAATGATTACTTGACATCATGTGGAGTGAATTGAATTGATAGAAGACTTGCATGTGAGATATTTGATCATTTACTTGGCACTTTCAGGTGAAGACATTTAACAATCAACACATGACACTGAAATGTGAATCTCACAAACCTCACAATGGTGAAATTAGGATCATAGATTTTTATTTGGCAATAGTCTGCAGTTCCCAGTATGTCATTTCATGTCATTCTGCATACTTAACAGCAACACAGATGACACTTTCATTTGGAAATTAATTTCAGCATCCAAAATTTTAATTGCACACCAAGATCACAAGATGTAGAAGAACAAAACTGCCAATCAAGAGAGGCATTTAATGTGCACAATAGAGTGAAAAGAAATCATACAACCCATCCAAAAACTTAGGCCGTTAGCCTATATTGTTTGAAATTAGACAGGTTGTAACAGTTGATATTTGCGTACAGATTTAACTTCCACGATTTAACATTGATCGTTTGTCACAATTTAGTTTGGACTTTGCGGCATTATAGTGTGTAATATTCTCCTTTTTTGTCTTATTTTTCGAGGCGTAAGCGATTTTTACGACTGTGGCTGTATTCGGAGAACAATAAAAGATACCTTATTTCGCTTTCACATTGAACCAACTGTCCACAAAATGGTAGGCAGATATACCAGATCTGCATCGGTGATGTCATCAGTCCGCGACGGGGATGTTTTGTCATAAGATGCGATGATGCGTGTTTCTAGAGCCGGAGTGTGAGCACGTTGGTGGTGATTTTCATAGACTTTGGTAATATTAACTAAATCTGATTTATTCCGCGCTGTTCCATGCCTTTACATCAAGCTGGACAACTATTCAGTCGAGTCCTCAAATTTTGTAACGGTTTACTTTTATTTTTACTGTGCACCAAGAGTAAGACTTCCCCTTTGATTTTAAGTTGTAGGCACGTAGCTGCTCTGGTTTTTTTATGCACAGGCGAAGCAATGTGTTGTGGTAATTGCAAGATATTTAATTCGTAATTTCTCCTTTTGGATAACTATCTTCAAATCGTTGTTACAGAAGTTGTGCTTTGTTCGACTCCTCCAGGAAGGCACTTCATCTTAACCAAGTTACTGATTAAAACAGCAGTGCAAACTATTTTCCGTGGTATAGTAACTCCATTTGCCGAGGTCACCGTTTTGTTTTGGGGTGCGGGAGGGTTGATATAATTTTCCTGTAAACCCCAAGGTTCCAGATTTAGCACTAATCCAGGTGTGGGCACAAAAATTCAAGCTGATGTACTATGTGGAAACGATCAAGACTGTATCATTTTGAGGTGTTGTCTTTTGGTGGAATGTTTGACTGACATCTGAGTGGATGTTAAAAAAAATTCCCAGCACTATTTCAAATAAGAGAAAGTGAGTTTATACAGTACTGTAGCCTCTCATTAAAAACTTAGCTGGTCATTATCCTATTCCTGTTTGCGTTATATATTGACTGCTTTATTTTCTACATTACTATGCCTTAAAAAGTTGTACAATGTTTTAAGATCTGGATATTGTGAAAAGGGCAATGGAAATCTTCAACTTTTTATCACAGGATATGAGGCAAGTCCAGCATTTGGTGTCCATCCTTATAGCTGTTGAGAAGTGGTGGTGAGCCACTTTCTTAACTGACTGCAGTCTGTGTGATGTACGAATACCCACAATGCTGGCAGGACAGATGTTCCAGAATTTTGACTCTCAGAATGAAGGAATGGTGCTTTAGTTCCAACCCAGCATACTGTGTAACTTGGGAGGTGAACTTGCAGATGGTCATGTTTGTGTCTGTTGTCGTTGTTTGGTAGATGTGGGTGTTTGGAAGGTGCTATGGATAGAGCCTTGCTGAGTTGCTGTGGTGTCTCCTACAAAGGTCATTGCATGTTAGTGGTGAATGGGATGCAAATAAAGCAGGTTGTTTTGTTCGAGATGGTGAAGAACTTCGAATGTTATTGGAGGTGCAAACATCCAAACTCGCAAATTTATGTGATTGTGAAGAAGCTGTTTGGTATGCTTGCCTCTATTGGTCAGTGCATTGAGTAAAGGAGTTGGAAGGCCATGTTGCGGCTGTTCAGGACATTGGTTGGGCTACTTTTGGAGTTCTGCATTTAATTCTGGTCTCCCTGCTATAGGAAGGATGTTGTGAAACTTGAAAGGGTTCTGAAAAGATTTATAAGGATGTTGCCAGGATTGGAGGGTTTGAGTTGTAGGTAGAGGCTGAATAAGCTGGGGCTATTTTCCCTGGAGCATCGCAGGCTGAGGGTTGACCTCACAAAGGTTGATAAAATCATGAGCGGTGTGGATAGGGTGAATAGACAAGGTCTTTTCCATGGGATAGTGAAGCCCAAAACTAGAGGGCACAGGTTTGAAGTGAGAGGGAAAAGATTTAAAAGGGATCTAAGGGGGAACTTTTTCTCACAGGGTGGTGCGTGTGTGGAATGAGCTGCCAGAGGAAGTGGTGGAAGCTGGTACAATTACGACATTTAAAAGGCATCTGGATGGATATATGAATAGGAAGGGTTTAGAGGAATATGGGCCAAATGCTGGCAAATTGGACTAGATTAATTTCGGATATCTGATTGGCATGGACGATTTGGTCAGAAGGGTCTGTTTCCATACTGTATTCCTCAAAGAGGAAGAATTTCTTCACTCAGTTGTGAACCTATGGAATTCTCTACCACAGAAAGATGTTGGTGCCAGTGAATTAGATATATTCAAGAGGGGGCTGGATTTAGCCATTGTTGCTAAAGGGATCAAGGGTTATGGAGAGAAAGTGGCAGTGAGATACTGCAATGGCATGATCGGCCATGATCATATTGAATGATTGTGCAGGTTTGAAGGGCCAAATGGCCTACTCCATCTGTTTTCTATGGTTTGATGTTTGTGTTTCATAGTGTTACTCACAAGGGCTCATGTGGCACAATGTTAGCGTCTGTTACCTTTGCACCATGAAGCCAAGTTCAAGTCATACCCGCTTCAGTGTATGTAATAGTGTCTCTGAACAGTTTGAGAAAATACCTAGTATTACTCACAAGTTGGATAGAGTGCTGTTTTATAAAGACCTTGTTACGCTGTATAATAGAATTTTTGTGGCTTAATTAAATCTTTGCGATGTTACAGCAGTAATTTTCAGATTAGACCATCTGTGATCACGTTCCTTACTTTACTTTGCATTCAGCCGTCCTCTATATTCTTCTGTTCCTGTACTTTGGCGTGGAGCTTCCCCAACTCGCTGTCATGCATTCTTAAAAGCCCAGCTGTTTGGATCCCAACTCGCCATTTCTTTAGGTAGCAATCCGTTGAACCTGCTTAATCTTCAATTATCCCAATAAAAATTGTACTCTCATGCCAGGGTTGCTTCCTTTGGGAAGGTCCTCAAATCAACTCCGAGGTGTTGTCATCTCCCAAATTTCTGACTTATTTATTGTCACATGTACCTAAGTACAGAGAAAAGCTTTGTTTGCGAGCAGTACAGGCCGATCATAGTAAGCAAGTACGTACAGATCATAGGGTGAAAAAAGACTTGGACAGCGTAAGGCATATAGGTTACGTTGCACAAAATGTGTGCTAGCCAAGATTAATGTTAACAAGATCAGCATTCTTTGAAGTCAGTCCATTCATCAGTCTGATAACAGCAGGGAAGAAGCTGTTCTTGAACCTGCTGGTGCGTGTGTTCAAGCTTCTGTATCTTCTGCCTGATGGAAGAGGTTGTAGGAGAGCATTACCGGGGTTGGATGGGTCTTTGATGTTGGCAGCCTTTCCAAGGCAACGAAACGTGTAAGTTGAGTCTGTGGATGGAGCGTTCGCTTCCGTGATGGCCTGGGCTGTGTACACAGCCTTCTGTAGTTTCTTACAGTCCTGGGCAGAGCAGTTGCCATTATGCATGCAGATAATATGCTTTCTATGGTGCATCTATAAAAGGTTGAAGGTCTTTGTTGACTGCCAAATTGCCTGAGGAAGAAGAGGCATTGTTGTGCCGCCTTGACCGTTGCATCTATATTAGAGGACCAGGACAGGTTGTCGGTTATCGTCACTCTGAGGAGCTTAATGCTGTTAATGCTCTCAACCTCCGGTCCTTTGATGTAGATGAGGGGCATGTTCTCTGTTTTCTTTCTGAAGTCAATGATGAGTTCTTTAGTTTTGCTGATATTGAGAAAGAGGTTGTTATCATTGCACCACATCACCAAGCCTTTTATCTACTTTCTGTATTCTGACTCATTTGATATCCGTCCTACTGTGGTGGTGTTGTCAGAAAACTTAAAGATGGTGTTTGTACGGCATTTGGCAACATAGTTGTGGGTATACAGGAAGTACAAGAAGGGGCTGAGAATGCCTCCTTGGGGTCTCCAGTATTGAGTGTTATCGTGGAGGAGGTGCAGTTGTCTATCTTCGCTGATTGCTGCCTGTGGGTGAGGAAGTTGAGGATCCAGTTGCAGAGGGCAGAGCTGTAACCCAGGTCTTGGAGTTTTGAGATCAGTCTAGAGGGGGTAGTCATAGACTCCGAATCCCCACAGTGTGGAAGCAGGCCATTCGGTCCATCGAGTTCACACCGCCCTCCAAAAAGCATCCCACCCACATCCTTACTCTGTCCCTGTAACCCTAAATTTTTCCATGGCTAATTCACCTAGCCACACATCCCTGGATACTACGGGCAATTTAGCATGGCCAATCCACCTAGCCTGCGCATCTTTTGGATTGTGGGTTGTAACAGGAACACCTGGAGGAACCCCATGCAGACCGGAGAGAATGTGCAAACTCTGTACAGACAGTAGCCCGAAGATAGAATCAGACCCGAGTCCCTGGTGCTGTGAGGCAGCAGTGCTAACCACAGAGCCACTGTTACACTCTAATGGTGTGGTGAGCAGGAGTCTGATGTATATGTCATTGTTGTCCATGTGTTCCACGGATGAGTGCAAGACCTGTTAGATTGGTAGGCAAATTGCAGCAGATCAAGGTTGGCTGGGAGACTAGAGTTGATGTGGTCCATGACCAGCCTGTCGCAGCCCTTCATGACTATGGAGGTCAGAACCACTGGGTGGTGGTCATTAAGGCACGTTGTATTTTTCCATGAGATCCAATTTTGAATCCCTCAAAGTTTCAACGTTGCCAAAGATCTGATCTACTACTTATTAAAATTGCAAATGTGACTGTGCCAAAGGCAGGTTGTTCCATATCATCATTCTTCAACTGTCTGCAGTCTTTGATACAGTTGATTGTGCCAAACCCTCTCCCCTTCAAGTCTACTTAGTTCCATTCTGAGGTAGCTAATTATAGCCAGAGAATTGCCATCCATGACTTCTCATTCTTCCAAATATTACTTCTAGTGTTTCTGGTGACTTATCCTTAACTTTTTCCTATTTCTCACAGAAATGCTACTCAACATAGTCTGAAAACAGTGATTATTTTGACTGGTAGGCTGTTGACACCCAGCTCTACCTCACCACCACCTTTCTTGGCTTCTCCACTGTTTCTAAAAGCTTATCAGACTGATTATCTAATATCCTGTATTTAATGAGAATGTCTTCTAATTAAGTTATGGGACAATGAAACTATTGCCTTTGGTATCTGCTAGCAACTCTGTTCCCTAAACACTGACTATTCCTCTCCTTTTGTGACTGTCTTGGATCACAGCATGTATCAAGTGGTTCTTTTTGATTCAGTTAAATATCATTAAGAGAAGACACGACCGCAATTTGCTTAAATATGAATGGTTATTAACTAATTAATAAATGGGGAAAGAAAAGAGAAACAGCAACAAATCTCACTCCCTTTTGCCTATTGGGGATCCCTCAATTGATGGCTGGTCTGGAGGCTTAAGTTCATTCCTGGCACTGTTCACAATTCTGGTCCGAGGTAAAGCCCAACTCGCAGAACGAATCTCGCTCTCTCGCTACAAACAGCCAGCAGAGAAGACAAACTGCTGGCTAGTGCAGAAACCTCTGGTACAGAAAAACAAGTTGCAGGTGTTGCCTTCGGCCTGCAAAGGAAGGTTCACAGGACTCATTCAAGGTCTTGCAGCTTGTCGAGTATCATCATTAACTTTCCCATCCTATACAATCTATTTACTCATGCAGCTGTTGAATATCATCATTAACTGCTATCCCTTTGGCCCATCCTGTATAGCAATTGTCTACAAGGTTAAAGCAGAACATTTGTGCCCTTGGTGTCATATTTGATCCCAGGCTGAGTTTCCAATTATAAATTTATGATGTCGCTAAAACTGCCCATTACCACCTCTGTAAGGTCACCTGTCTCTGCTTCAAGCCTTCTGGTGAAACACCCTTCTTGTACCTTTGTTGCTACTAGACTTGCCTAGTTTGAGACTGTACTGGTAAGCCACTTACATTTTGCCCTCCATAAACCTGGCCATCTTGAACTCTGCTGCTCATATCCCAAGTCCAAATCAGGATCAAATTCTGTTCGTACATCAGCCTCCACTTGCTTGTGTCAACTAGTTGATGGTTTTATCCCCCTTGGTCCAGGAACTCCCTACCTACGTCCGTGACACCACCCATGCCCTCCACCTCCTCCAGAACTTCCGATTCCCCAGCACCTCATTTTTGCTATGGACATCCAGTCCCTATACACCTGCATTCCCCATGCAGATGGCCTAAAGGCCCTCCGCTTCTTCCTGTCCCGCAGGCCTGACCAGTCCCCCTCCAGTTACCCCCTCATCTGCTTAGCTGAACTCATCCTCACCCTCAACAACTTCTCTTTCAATTCCTCCTACTTCCTACAGACAAAGGGGGTGGCCATGGGTACCCGCATGGGCCCAAGCTATGCCTGTCTCTTTGTAGGTTACGTGGAACAATCCCTCTTCTGTACCTACGCTGGCCCTAAACCTCACCTCTTCCTCCGTTACATTGATGACTGTATCGGCGCCACCTTGTGCTCCCACGAGGAGCTCGAACAGTTCATCCCCTTCACCAGCACCTTCCACCCCAACCTGAAGTTCACCTGGACCATCTCTAACACCTCTCTCACCTTCCTGGACCTCTCTGTCTCCATCTCGAGCAACTACCTAGAAACTGTTACCCATTTCAAGCCCACCGACTCCCACAGCTACCGAGAATACACCTCCTTCCACCCACCTTCCTGCAAAAATGCCATCCCCTATTCCCAATTCCTTTGCCTCCACCGCATCTGCTCCCAGGATGAGGCATTCCACTCCCGTACATCTCAGATGTCCTTGTTCTTCAAGGACCGCAGCCTCACCGACCCCCCCCCGGCAGTGGTCGAGAACGCCCTCAACTGTGTCTCCTGCATTTCCCGCAACTCATTCCTCACACCCCGACCCCGCAATAACAACCGAAAAAGAATGCCCCTCATCCTCATGTACCACCCCACCATTCTCCGGATCCAACGCATCATCCTCTGACAATTCCGCCATCTGCAATCCGACCCCACCACCAAAGACATTTTTCCCTCCCCACCCTTATCTGCTTTCCGGAGGGATCACTCTCTCCGTGACTCCCTTATCCGCTCCACACTCCCCTCCAGCCCCACCACACCCGGCACTTTTCCCTGCAACCGCAGGAAGTGCTACACTTGCCCCCACACCTCCAACCTCACCCCCAGGCCAGGCCCCAAGAAGTCCTTCCATATCAAACAGATGTTCACCTGCACATCTGCTAATGTGGTATACTGCATCCGCTGTACCCGTTATGGCCTCCTCTACATCGGGGAAACCAAGCAGAGGCTTGGGGACCGCTTTGCAGAACACCTACGCTTGGTTCGCAGTAAACAACTGTACCTCCCAGTCACGAACCATTTCAACTCCCCCTCCCATTCCTCAGACGACATGTCCATCCTGGGCCTCCTACAGTGCCACAACGATGCCTCCTGAAGGCTGCAGGAACAGCAACTCATATTCTGCTTGGGAACCCTGCAGCCAAATGGTATCAATGTGGATTTCACAAGTTTCAAAATCTCCCCTCCCCCCAACCGCATCCCAAAACCAGCCCAGCTCGTCCCCACCTCCCTAACCTGTTTTTCCTCTCACCTATCCCCTCCTCCCACCTCAAGCCGCACCCCCATTTCCTACCTACTAACCTCATCCTGCTTCCTGGACTGACCTAACTCCTCCCTACCTCCCCACCTACACTCACCTTTACCGGCTCCATCCCCTCCTCTTTGACTTGTCTGTCTTCTCTCCACCTATTTTCTCCTCTATCCATCTTCTATCCACCTCCCCCTCTCTCCCTATTTATTTCAGAACCCCCTTCCCCCATTTCTGATGAAGAGTCTAGGCCCGAAATGTCAGCCTTCCTGCTCCTCTGCTGCTTGGCCTGCTGTGTTCATCCAGCTCTACACCTTGTTATCTCTATAGTTGATGGTTCAGTTGTGTCTATTTTGAAAAAAATTTCTTGTTTTCAAATCCCTTGAGGTTTTGACCCCTCTGTCTATAATAACCTCCTACCCTCCATGTCACTATTTCTGCTCCCTTAATTTTGCCCTCTTTAAGTGTCCATGATATTAATCACACCACCATTGGTGGCCTTAGAATTCTGGAGCCTAGGTGGCTTAACTTTTCTCTAAATCTTGTTGACACTACTTCATTATCTTCCTTTTTAAGGAAGTCCTTCAAACCTATCTCTTTGGCTATCTGTCCTGTATCTCCTAAAGTGCACTTACTGTCATAATTTCTTTTGTGGTTCTTCTATGCTTGGAACATTTTTCTAAAATTTAAAAGTGTTGTATAAAGACAATTTTTTAACTGACTGATCTGACATTAAATGTTTGTTGAGATTCAATACATAACCATTAATTTTTTTTTTTAATCTCTTAGGCATTTGTGGGGAATAGACAGGAAAGTTGAGTTGAGGTAGAAAATTAGCTATGGTTGTATTGAATAAGTGACCAGGCTTGGATGGGCCACATGGTCTACTTTTTTATTTTTGTTTCTTCGTTGTGTTGCGTTGTTCATGTTTGCATTCTTAATCATTTTTCTTTGTTTCCTTTTCAGTTTTGATTTTTGAGGAAGTATGACAGACCAAAGAGGAGATAGAGACATTCGACCCTCTCAACAGACAGACATCACTGAGAGGACAGTGGTCTCAGAGGGCAATTTATTGTTGGAAAGCAATGATGATTTGGCTGCCAAACAACATGAGCAGCCAGCAGCAGAATTATGCAATCAAGCGTGTAAAATTGAATCCCTGACAGCAGCTTCTGAAGTTTGTGTGATAAAGCAGAAAGATTCTACAGTTCAGCATGAGCTTGGTGTTCCATCTCTACAGAGCACTACAAGTGAAATTAGTGATAATGTGCTGCCTTATGTAAGTCCAGGAACATCTGTCTCTCAAGGGAATTTGAATGCTGTTAAATCAAGTGAGGTCAGTACTTCTCAGAAGTGTGACATTACATCTGCCGCTCCTGCCTTGGTCGCTGGTGATCAGGAAATGGAAGTTTCAGTGTCTGCTCAGCTGGAGATGTTATCATTTAAAAGATCACAGTTGAAATACCAGGAAACAGACTATACACAAGACCAGCACTTCGGACATGAAAATAACTTCCCACAGGTTGATGTTCCATTACAAGACAATGCAGCTGACGTGGAAGATAGTGAAGGGGATGAAAGTTCTTCATCTGAAAACTCTTCATCAGACAGGTGAGCATGCCAGGACAGGAGTTGCTAATACTAAACTTTATGACAAATTTTACAGGTAGTATAACACCGGAATACCTAGTTTATTTCAACAAAGAAATTGACATTAAATGTGATTGCCAAAAATAGTTTTTTTTCTTTGTTAGTTAGATAGTTCACTTCTGTAGGGTACCTATTGAAAGAAATGCCCTAAAATAACACTCTGCAAAAGTTTTTCTTTTATATTCAGGGAGATGTACACCCCCTTAGTCAATTTAAAGGAAAACTTGAAAATTCTTTCCACAGAGGCTTTCATAAGCTGAGTGCTCCACTATGTACAGAGCAAGATTACAAAACAGGTATGAGATAAATAAGAGATAAAAGGTACTGCAGATGCTGGAGAATCCGAGATAACAAGGTGTGGGGCTGGATGAACACAGCAGGCCAAGCAGCAGGGAAACCAAGCGGAGGCTTGGGGACTGCTTTGCAGAACACCTGTACTCGGTTCGCAACAAACAACTGCACCTCCCAGATCCGAATCATTTCAACTCCCCCTCCCATTCCTCAGACGACATGTCCATCCTGGGCCTCCTGCAATGCCACAGTGATGCCACCCGAAGGCTGCAGGAACAGCAACTCATATTCAGCCTGGGAACCCTGCAGCCCAATGGTATCAATGTGGATTTCACAAGCTTCAAAATCTCCTCTCCCCTCCCCCAACTGCATCCCAAAACCAGCCCAGCTCATCTCTGCCTCCCTAACCTGTTCTTCCTCTCACCTATCCCCTCCTCCCACCTCAAGCCCCACCCCCATTTCCTATCTACTAACCTCATCCCGCCCCCTTGACCTGTCCGTCCTCCCTGGACTGACCTATCTCCTCCCTACCCCCCCACCTACACTCACCTTTACCGGCTCCATCCCTGCCTCTTCGACTTGTCTGCCTCCTCTCCACCTATCCTCTCCTTTATCCGCCTCCCCTCTCTCCCTATTTATTTCAGAACCCTCTTCCCCTCCCCCATTTCTGATGAAGGGTCTAGGCCCGAAACGTCAAGCTTTCTTGCTCCTATGATGCTGCTTGGCCTCCTGTGTTCATCCAGCCCTACACCTTGTTATCATGAGATAAATAACTATGTTTTTGTGCTGTTTGTTGAGTGATAAATGTGAACAATGAAAGGCAAATTGTTATGCTGGGTGTACAGCATATATCGGGTGACTGATTTTGCTTGATCCTGTTTATTCATTCCCCAGCCCCTGCTGGCTTAGAGATCGAAGTTCCATCAACAGTGTTGAGCTCAAGATGGTGAAATGAGGAAAGGAGTTATTTTTGGTATTGCACAACCACTCCAACAGCTGCTTGCATTTTATATATCTCTAGTAAATGTATGCAAAATGCTCAAATTTACTTCACCGAAGTATAACAGATGAAAGAATGAGATATGAGAAGGGGTGATGAAATAAAAGAAGTGGGGAGTGAAAAATGATGTGGTGAGGCGGAGTGATCCAGTGAGGGAATCGGAGTGTGAGGCTTTGAAGACTGAAGGAAAGGTAGATATAAAAGTGGCCATCATCAAACAATTCAGACTAGTGGTATGGTATATCATTACCATACACGTAGAAGCTGAGTGTGTGTCCTTCAATAGGGCACAGCATGTTGGTGAGGAACCAAGAAGGGAACATAAGTGGTGGTAGAAAAGTTACTATTATTGGCTGTGATAGGAAATGTGGCAGTCCTCTCAAATGTGGGCAATCTCACTGAGCTGGAGCACAGAGGAGGGACATTGCAGAATCATGGAGAGATGTACCATGTAAGCAGCCACAGAATGAGGACTGCTAATGCACCATTTGCACCAATTTACTTTCTTGGTGGGGAGAATTTTAGAAACAGTAATTTGGGAAAGGATTAATATTTAAATGTGGCATGGACTTACGAGAGAAAATTGTGTTTGACTAATTTGCTGGGCATTTTGTTTTGACAGATGGATGAGGGCATTACTGTTAATGTGATATAGATCAATGATCACAAGGTTCTCGATGCAATGCTGCACAAGTCAAAATACAGAGCTCATGGAATGACGAGCAATAGTAAACTGATATTAAGTTGGCTGACTGGAAGTAGAAAGTAATGGTTAATGGGTGTTTTTCGTGGCTGGAGGGAATGATCTTAGTCAGCTTATCCAGTGTTGAGACTGTTGCTTTTCCCGATGGACATTGTGTAGATCTTGAAGTAAAGAGCACAATTTTAAAACAAAAGAAATTGTGGATGATATGAAATTTGCAAGTATTGTAAATTAGAGGAAGCCCACAAAAGCTCCTGAGACAGCAGCTTCCAAATTCATGACCCATCCAGAAAGACTAGGGAAGCAGATACGTGGGAGCACCACCTGCAAGCTTCCCTCCATTCCATTGCATTATTCTGACGTGGAAATATATTGCTGGGTCAAAATTCTGGACTTTACTCCCTTATAGCATTGTGAGAGTAACAAACGGACTAGAACAGTTCAAGAAGGCAGTTTGCCGTCTCCTCACAGGTTGCTAGGGATTGCAATAAATGTTAGCGCAAAAGTTAGTGCCAACTTCAAAAAGACATGGACGTGACAGACTGGGTGAACTAGTGACAGATTAAGCTTAACGCAGAGAAGATAATGAAATTGAGAAGCAGTATACAATGGCTGTTCAGTTCTTGGAAGAGAATGCTTGTAGGCGATCTGATGGTGGTAGTATTCAAAATCCATGGTGGGTCAGGATAGAGTAGGTAGAGAGAAACTGTTCCTTCTCATGAAAAGATGAAGAATGTCAAAGTACAGATTCAAAGTAACTGGCAAAAGAAGCAAAGGCATTATGAGAAAAGCCTTTCACACAGTGAATGGTTACGGTCTTGAATGTGCTGCCTGAGAGCGGAGGACGCAGGCTCAATCCATGTATTTAAGGGGGAGTTAGACTGTTCATTGAAAAGGAACACTGCAGGATCGCTGGGAGAAGGTATGAGAACCCTTTTACAAGGGACATACGTAAAGCTATAAATTAATTAGTGATAGGGTGGCTGGTGGTCAGTTAAACAGAAGTTTAATAATTGAAATTTTCTGACTGCCTGTCTGCCCCTCTTCTGCGGTTATGTTCATTCCTGGGTGTCCTTGGCGATGGATCACGCAGTGTCCATTGTCGAAGATATTAATTTAGTCACATACTGGAGCTTTAGACTTCGAGGTAAACATGCTTTATTCGTGATATCACGGGGAGCCAACGCTGACAGAAGGTCAGGCCCATAGTCTCTGAGTACAAAAACAAGGCAATACTTACACACACAGTTACAGATTGAGACAGTTGTTACAAGGAGGTAAGCTTGGATAGTTTATCACGTCCCCTTAAGGCAGGTCATATGAAATGTCATTTTCATGGTTCCACAATTTGTGGTTGCTGATACGTTATCTTTAAGCAGAACGTGTCTTAAGCTTTGAATAAGCTTTGAAACATTGAATCAGCAAATCTAAGCTTTCTACAGATATGTAACAATTTATCGCATATCTCTTACTTGACCTATTTTCCCATCATTCCAACCTCGAATTCTAAGCTTTAGCTACTTTCTACATCTAATTGATCTTGACACTTTAATTATGCTTGTACATCGTGGGGCAGCATGGTGGCTCAGTGGATAGCACTGCAGCCTCACAGCACCAGGGACCCGGGTTCGGTTCCAGCCCCGGGTGACTGTCTGTGTGGAGTTTGCACATTCTCCCCGTGTCGCGTGGGTTTCCTCCGGGTGCCCGGGTTTCCTCCCACAGTCCAAAGATGTGCAGACTAGGTGGATTGGCCATGCTAAAAATTGCCCACAGTATTCAGGGGTGTGTGGGTTATAGGGGGATGGGTCTGGGTGGGATGCTCCAAGGGTCAGTGTGGACTTGTTGGGCCGAAGGGCCTGTTTCCGCACTGTAGGGATTGTAATGATCCATCAACGCTCTTGATGCCTTTAGAAAGAAGTGGGCACTGTGGCAGATATGTACTTCTAATTCCCCTCCAACTCTATTTTAATTTAGTCTCTTTCTGCTCTCCCTACCCACCCTCTTCACTTTTAATTGTTTGCATTGCCCATAATGGCCTTTGCTTGTAACTACTCAGCTGGATACACAGGTGTCTTTACTAATGGTTCAGCAAAAAAGAAGTCAGTGACTGTGATGGTGGGAAGGTGCTCAGTTGTGTGTTATAGCACTTCTGGGTTTTAAATAAAATTGTAAGTAAAGTGCTGACTCAGAGTTGTTGCAGATGTGATGGTCCAGCACGTTCTTTATAACAAGAATTTTGTGACTTGCGGGGTTTTGCAGTGAGTTATGAAGGGCAAAAGTCCATAACTAGAGGGTTGGGTTCAAGTTTAGAAGATGACAGCGTGTTCAAAGATTTGGGACAAGAAAGGAAAATTGGAGTTTGGGTCAAGGAAGAAAGGTTCCCAGTCCTCTGCTCTACCACTGGTTTCCATCACTTTTTTTGACTCAGCTTTTGATTTGGATACTTTCTGAGCACCATTAGCAATAGGTGGTTCATCCTTCTTATTGACCAGAATAAAGTTTTGCTGAGCGTTATAAAATATCTGCTCAAACGTCTGCTGCTGCTTATTTACTGACCTTTTCCTTAGACTGTTCTTCTCGTCCACTTTAGACAACTTCTTCGTACGTCTTTAAATTGAGAATGCTGGTTTGAGACTCTCGTTGCTCTCCCTCAGTGAATTTTTTTTTTCTAACTATGTTGCAATCACTATCTCCTAGAAATTCCTTTAATTATGAGATTGTTCATTAATCCTAACTCACTACTAGATTAAAAGTGGCCCATTCCTCGGTAGACTCTGTAATGTACTGGTCTAAGAAGCAATGCTTGATGTATTCTACAAATTTGTCTTCTATGTTGCTTGCCTATCAGATTTGTGTAGTCAATATGCAGATTAAAAGTAAGCACGATAGTTGTAGTATCCTTGCATGCCTCAGTTTTTTTTTAATATTTTGTTGTAGAGTGAGTCAACTCTTCAGAGATCTAATGAAGACTCTCGCCTGTTGCATAGTTGCCTTCCTATCACTTATTTCTATCCAAACTGATACCAAACCACAACCTATTGTGTCTACATAATTTCCCATCACTGCGCTGATCAGCTTTTTTTTTCCCCACAAAGTAGGCCCACTTGCTTTACCTTTGTGTAGTTTTTTGGGAATGTTGAACGCCCTTGAATGTTGAGTTCTAAGTCTTGATTACCCTGCAACAGTCACTGCAATAGCCATCAACTCCTATTCATTTATTTCTGTTTGTTCTATCAACTCTTTAACCTTGTTACAAATGCTGAACACACTTGGTAAACAACTTTGAGCTTTGACGTTTTATCATTGTTACTTATTCCGGTTCTAATTTCTCTACATTTATGCACCTTTCTTGCACATATTGATCATGGTTAAACTCTTCACTACCCTGGCCCCCTGCTCTCTCATTTCTTTTAATTTTTTTTAAACCACTTTTGTTTGATTGATCACCAGCTGCCCTACCGCTAGTTAGTTTAAAGCCTTACATACGTGGCAAATAATTTTATTTGCCAGGAGACTAATCGCAGCATGGTTCAAATGAGGCCTGTCCCAACGGAACAGCAATCTTTCCCCATTGTCCCATGAATCAGAACGCATTTCCCGCTCACCAGTCTTTGATCAATAATGTACTTCTCGCTAATCTTTTTACCCCGCAACAGTTTCTGTGTAGCTTGAGTAAGAATCTGTCAATTTTTAACTTTGTGGCTCTGCTTTCTAAATTTTTTGTTATTTTTCTTTTGATGGTTTGCCCCTTACCCGTAAGCCCCGATATTTCCATAGGGCGATTTTCTGTAAAATGATGTTGCACAGGAACACTGTATTGAATAATAGGAGAACAGACTGTATTGGACAAACATGTCTCCAAAACAAAATTCTGGATCCTAACACTTGCCTTGCACACAGTTGCAATCGCCTGTCTGACTGTGGAGAAAATTTCGTGTAATTAATCAAAGGGGTGTGATTTTCTGCTGAAGTGATGTCCAGTCTGAACATCATCCCTCCTTGCCTTACTCATCTGGTAGATATTTGTTGAAATCATAGCTGAATTCCCTAGTTTTTTGGCTTTGATACTGTTAGGTTTTCCTTAATGTCTTTCTTTGCCTGCATAAGTCTGTTTTTCTTCTGTGGATTTCCATCAAATTTACCTTTCTCACATTGGCCGATATCTGCTGTACTAAACACGTCACATGGTTTGTTATAGGACAAGATTGATTGCTTCCATATTGGTACTTTCTTTTTGTAATGTTGTAATGCAATTCATCCTGTACTCAAATATGCAATGTGAATTGATCCATTTGTAGCTGATGTAGCTTCCATCATACAGTTGACTGTTGGCATCAAACATGTACCATGCTTCTTCAGATGTCAAATGTTAACATGCTATTGGAAATGTAATGTAGAAGCCTCTACCTGAATGGTGCTTACTATATTATTTTCTATCTCTACTGCATATGGTGCCATATTATGATACCTCCATAATAATCACCCAGAATTATCCCAATGTTCTCTATATTTATATGGGTGATATCTCTGATTGTTAATTGAAATTATGGCATAATACTGAAGAATGTGTTATAAATGATAACATGCACATTTTAAACCCCTGAGCTGGCAATTGGTCAGGCTGTGCTCCCTGTGCTGTGACAAGTGCAGACATATTATTTACAGGGATAAAAGGTACTGCCGATGCTGGAGAATCTGAGATAACAAGGTGTGGGGCTGGATGAACACAGCAGACCAAGCAGCAGCATAGGAGCAGGAAAGCTTGACGTTTCGGGCCTAGACCCTTCATCAG
>JAHRHZ010000097.1:9320226-9373599 GCA_024137785.1 Ginglymostoma cirratum
GTCATTTTCTGATGAAGGGTCTAGGCCCGAAATGTCAAGCTTTCCTGCTCCTATGCTGCTGCTTGGTCTGCTGTGTTCATCCAGCCCCACACCTTGTTATCTCATTATTATTTACAGGGATACTTCACCCTCGTGAAATTGTTTCCAATTCTCCAAACTCAGGTTTGGCAGTATCTGTAGAGAGAAAACAGAGTTAAAGGTTCGAGTCCAGTGACCCTCCTTCAAAATCTAGTTCCTTTCTGAAATGGCAGACGTCACTGGACTCATAATGACAGATTTTATCCTATTTAAATCAGACAAATTAAAGCTTAAATAGGGAATACTAATACTAAAATTTAACAATTATTGTAAGTTAAAATCTGATAACTAATTACAGTAAATTCCCTGTTATCCGGCATTCAAGCATTTGGAATTTATTTTTTTAAATGGGATCCCTGTAGTGTGGAAACAGGCCCTATGGCCCAACCACTCCACACCAATCCTCGGAGCATCCCACCCAAGCTACACATCCCTGAACACGAGGGGCAATTTAGCATGGCCAATCCACCTAGCCTGTACATCTTTAGACTGTGGGAGGAAACTGGGGTACCCGGAAGAAACTCGCGCAGACACGGGGAGAATGGGCGACTGCCTGTGTGAAGCTTCCACAAAGTGGAATTGAACTCGGGTCCCTGGCACTGAGGCAGTAGTGCTAACCGCTGAGCCGCCGTACTGAATTCTTGTGTAACTGGCAAAAACTTCAGAAAATTTACTATTTTTGTAGGATTTCTTCAAAACATTGAATTGAACTTTGCACAGCATGTTCTGATATGTACATGTTCATTTGCTGCATGGTTGTTCACCCAGCTGCTGCCGACAGCACTGCCCAACCACCTCCATCACGTAGGCCTCGTGACAGGAGCAGCTAGTTGATTTTGGGATTATGTTATATCTGATATCTTGTATCAATCCGCGAAGTTTGCATTGCTTTAGACTCCCAGGAACAGACTAAAGCTATGCTGTGTTGTCATAAAGTAAAATTGACTTATTGAAAACATATGCAAAACAAAGAGGTTTCAAAGGCGTGATTTATCTTCCTGTTGGTTACAAAGCCCAAAGTAATGCTTGGATGGAGAAATTTTTGCCTGGTGGTTTCATCGTGTTTTTGTGCCTAGTGTGAATGAACACCTGTTAAATAAAGGAATGCCTAAAGAAAGCCAAGTTGTGCTGCTTTTTTTTTTTCCTTTTTGGATAATTGTCATGCTCATCTCCTTGCAGAAGAATTTGTATATGAAAAACATACAAAAAGTCTGTCCCCTTCTAATGTGGTAAATTTGATTTGGCCAGTGGATAGGCGTGTGAAAGAAAAATTTGTAAATGTTTTACTGATATGATTTCACAAGAGTGCTGACAAACCGAGAATGAAAAATTTACAAGTTTAAGTCCAAATACTCTGTCAGAGATACTACTTTTTAATGTGTGGTGTGCACGGAACCAGACAAAAGGTAAAATTCTTCAAAAATGCTGGTTAACCTGTGGCCTTTTGTCATGAAGTTTGAAGAATGATTGTCTGAAGATGTTTTGAACTATTTTGACTGTGTAAAGGAGCCAGTGACCTGGGTTCACTTATAGCCTAGTTTGATTGTCTGTGTGGAGTTTGCACATTCTGCCCACATCTATGTGGGTTTTCTCCAGCTCCTCCAGTTTCCACTCGCAGTCCAAAGATGTGCAGATTAGGTGAATTGGCCATGGTAAAAACCCCATGCAGGTTTACAGGAATGGGGTGGATCTGGGTAGGATTGGTCTTCGGAGGGTCAGTGCAGACTCAGTGGGCTGAATGGCTTATTTTGCTGTGCAGGATTCTATGGCACTTAAAAACCATGTGAAGAAATTATTGAAATGGTTGACTGTTAGTGCTGTAAATCCAACATTTCCAGTGATTAATTTGATGGATCGTTGAATGTTGACAGATGCTTCTGTAACAACTGCATTAAATACAGAAGAAATTGTAGACAGTGTTTTAAATCATGACATACCGAGTGTTCAAGAAAAGGGAAGTGATGAGGTGGAGCAGGTTGAAAGAGTTTCATGGCAGACTGCTGCTGAAAATGTTCTAAAACTTGAGCAGAAAAGCTGCTTTACTGCACAAATTATAATGAAGTTTCCACTTGTATATTGCAAATTCTAGCGGGAGGGAAAGAAAGTAAATCAGTAGGCAGATACAAGAAATATATTCAAGGCGGAGGGTGGTGGTGGTTGAGTGCTGTGGAGAAAGGATGGTAATAGTGCAGATTAAGTGATCAGAATGGCAGAACAATGTGTGTCTAACTGCCAAACTAGAAAGAACAGATGGCCCTACCGGAATGGAGGGAGGGGAGGGCGGTCATGGTGACAGAGAATGCAACAAGTAAAGAAATGGGAGTGAGGTTCCAATCTGAAGGTGTTTAACTCAATATTAAGCCCAGAAGGCTGTAAAGTGCCTGGTCTGAAGATGAGATGTTGTCCCTCCAGTTTGTGCTGTGATTCACTGGAATATTGCAGCATGCGAGCAGGAATGCTGTGCTAAAATGACCAACTATGGTGAGGTCGGGGTCATGTTTGTGTGCAGACTAGAGGTGTTCCACAAAGCAGTCATCTAAGTGATCACAGCATCCTGCTAATATGGATGTTGCCTCAAGATCTGTGATTTCCAGCATTTTTTGTTTTTGGTACAGATTCCAGCATTTGCAGTAATTTGCTCCTCAGTTGAATGACTGCAGGGCTCTGAATGAGGTCTGGTCCTCCCCACACATCATTCACCTTCATGTGTTTAAATTTCAAATACCATACGTTCTGATTGCACCAGGCATCTTGCATTGTCTGGAGGAGCATGTCTTTTCCCTTTTATGTTTGCAGGTGTCGCAAAGCTGTCTACATCCAAAGTGACATATGCACTACATAAGTGCCAGGCAGTCACCATGTCCCACAAGAGAATCCAGCCATGGCCCCTTGACATTCAATGATTTTACTGTCACCTGCTAACTCTAATCCCCCCACTATCAATTGACCAGAACCAAACTGAACTAGCATAAAAATGCTGTAGCTACAAAAGCAGGATAGATGCTAGGAATCTTGCGACGAGTAATACGCCTCCTGACTTCCTCAACTTGTCCACCATCTACAAGACATAAGTACTTCCTGCTTGCCTGGATGAGTGTACCTCTAACAATGTCCAAGAAGCTTGACACCTTCCAGGACACATCAGTTCACTTGATTGGCACTGCATCCACAACATTTACCACCGAGGTGCATTGCAGAAATTCACGGAAATGCAACTCCTAACCGATTCCCACTACCGTTTTGAAGAACCAGAACAGCAGATACATGGGGACACCAGCAACTGCCTGTTTCCTCTAAGCCACTTATCATTCTGACTTTGAAATAAAGATCAGCAATTTCAGTACCAGATCAAAATTCTGCAGCTTCCTTCTTAACAAAACTGTAGGTCTGTCTGCACCAAATAAATTGCAGCAGTTCAAGAAGGTAGCTCACCACTATCTTCTCTAGGGCGGCTAGGCATTGGACAATAAATTCTGGCGCGGCCAGTGAAATAATCCTACTGCTGGCACAACTCCTACCATGTACTGTGTACAAGCTACAGGACTTATTGAATGTGCGTGACTTAGTTACTGACTTGCTGAGTTATTGGAAAGCCACAGTGTTTCACTCATGTTTTTACAGAACATTAAGCATTTCGTCTGTTTACCATTACTGCACAATGGCAGCAGTAGTATGCACCATCTACAAAATGTGCTTCAGGAATCTCCCAAAACGTCAAAGGTACCTTCATTTCCTCATTTTCTATGAGTTAAAGAACAAGGGCAAGAGGCAAATGGAAACCACTACCACTATGTAAGTTCCTCTCTAAGTCACAAAACACCCTGACTGCATTTGTGACTGCATTTTCCCTTATACCAAAATTCTAGAACTCCCTCCTTTTAAAGCACTGCGGGTGCCTGCACCATCTGGACTGCAACGGACCAACAAAGTAGATCACCATCTTCTCGAAGGCACTTTAGGATGGTTTGTGATGTGGATGAAAGGCATGATTCTTTAAGTATGACTACTGTTCCTAGTTATCTACTGGTAATGATGCCAGGTCAAACTTGGATAAGGAAGCATCCTGCTTATTGCCATCATCTGCCCTCTATTGCAGTCCACTGATGGATTGGTACTCCTCCATATTGAACACTAATCAGAAAGCGCTGAGAATGAAAAGAAAACACACACTTCTCTGTTTGTGGAAATGCGATGTCCATCACCAGAAGTATCCACTGCTGATCAGAGTCTGGAAGGATAGACTGGACCTGTGACTTGTGGTGAGGAAACCAATGAGGGGGAGAAAAATCCCTACTTGACCTCTTTCTCAACAATCTACCTGTCATCTTTTGTGTTGTGGATACTATCACTGCACTGAAAAGGATTGGTTTGGGAAAGATGTGGCAGCTCAGACTGGCCATATGTGAGGTGCTGTGTGCTATCAACAACAGCAGAATGACTTTCTATCAGAATCTGCAATCTTATGGCCTAGTTTATCCCTCAGTCTAACCTAGCCGTGATGTCAGGGAATCAATGCCAGCTGTTAATAGCGTAGGAGAGCATGCCAGGCACAGAACCAGACAAATGGGGAGGCGATGGCCTGATGGTGTTATCGCTGGACTATTAATCCA
Source organism: Ginglymostoma cirratum (assembly GCA_024137785.1). NCBI lineage: Eukaryota > Metazoa > Chordata > Chondrichthyes > Orectolobiformes > Ginglymostomatidae > Ginglymostoma > Ginglymostoma cirratum. The sequence goes on from JAHRHZ010000097.1 coordinate 9,324,915, forward strand.
GAGACCCAGATAACGTTCTGGGGACTGGGTTTAAATCCCGCCATGGCTGATGGTGGAATTTGAATTCGATAACTATCTGGAATTAAGAATCTAATGATGGTGAACCCATTGTCAACTGTTGGAAAAACCCATCTGGTTCACTATTGTCTTTTAGGGAAGGTAACTGCCACCTTCACCTGATCTGGCCTACATGTGACTCCAGACCCATAGCAATGTGGTTAACTCTTAACTGCCCTCTGGGCAAGTAGGGATGGGCAATAAATGCTGTCGAGCCAGCAACGTCCTCATCCCATGAATGAGTTCAAAAAATAATTTTAAAACGAGGCGCCAGCTTGATGAAATCTACAGCATGGAACTACTTACATACCAAACAGTGGAAGCAACACGCAGTAGATGGAGTTGTGTAATCCAACAACTAATAGATCAGACTAAAGTCAGTGGTCATGTCTCATCCTGTTGTGAATGGCTGTGGACCATCAAACAATGAACTGTTTGGCTGAGGAGGCATCCTTAGTGATGGCAGAGCCCAGAAGTTGAGGGCAAAATACGAGAACGGGGCTTTTGTGTGAGGCTTAGAAACTGTGTATTCTTGACTTTTCAAAGCCTGCCCACCTATAAGACACACGTCAGGTATCGGATGGAATGCGTATCATTTTCCAGGAGGAGTGCAGCTTCATGAAGACTGTAGAAATTCAGTCCCATCCTGGGCAAAACAACTTGATAACTCATGATTTAGTTCACTTCTTCCACGATTCGTATATAGTCGCTGCACTGCGATTCTGTAGTGTAGTGGATAGCACATTTTGGAGGGATCATGTGATACTGTGGTACTGTACCACCCTCTCGACCAGAGGCCTGTGTTCAAGTGCCACGTACTCCAGAGGGGTGTTGTAATACATCTGAATACGTTGATTTAAAAATATCCACTTTTGTTTCGGTGTGTGCAGTCCACATGATGAACTGCTGAATTTGCAACACTTTTTAGAGCATCTCCTAAACTTGTGAATTCTACCATCCAGAATGACTAGGATAATAGGCTTTTAGGAATACCACCAACTGCAGGTTTGCTTCCAAGTCTCAGACCCTCCTGACTTGCAACAGTGTCACTATTCACCAGATAATATTTGGAACTTCTTCCCATTAGAGGGAGATGACTGGCTTTAGCAGAATGGTTGCGATGGAAAGTTCTTTATGGTAACCTCCGTATGGTATAGTAATTGAACCCATGCTGTTGGCATCATTCTGCGTCACAAACCGTCCAGCTAACTGAGCTGTAACCAACTCCTCCACCTCCACCCCCCCCCCCACCCGCAAACAGTGCCATACACCACTTGAACTGCAGCAGTTGAAGAAACTGACTTCCAACCACCATGTTCTCTAGAGAAGTTGGGGATGAGCAATAAATGTGGGTCTTTTTGGTGATATCCACATACCATGAACAATTTAAAAAAAAAAAAAAAAAATTCCCTTCTATGAATACAAAACCTGTTTACAGTGAGCCAGTTGTGCACTGCTGGTACTTTTATTAGTCGTTCGTCAGATGCGATAATTAGATATTGATTTTTGTCTATTGCCTAAGGCCCTTTGTAATCAATTAGTTGCAGTTGAGTTTAATGCTTGCTGAAATCCATAATTAGAATGACTGAGTTTCGACGAGGTTTGCTGCAATTTAGAAAATGGTCTATACAATAAGAATTGTTTTGAGTCAGAAATTAGGTAAATAAATAAGATGTTAACTTATGTGTTGTGGTATCACTAATACAGTTTCATTGCACTCTAACGACTCAGGATTAGGCAAGTATAGCTATAGAATTGTACAGAAGATTGACACACTTTTCCAGTCAGAACAATACTTCGTATAGCTGCTGATGGTAGCGGCATGCAAAGTTTCCCTGCTTCATTACACCATTTTAAATAAAAAAGATTTTCGTGAACATGTTTTCGTTCGCTTCACCACGCAGTTGGTGTTAAATATTTTGCCCTATTGAAATTCAGATTTACGAGCTAAATTGTTGAAATATGTGACAGAATGTCCCCAGTTAAAAATCAATGGTTCTGATTAAACCGATCTAATTGTATTAAAGTTTTAATGTTCTAATATGTATGTTTTTCAGCAACTAAGCATGTAGTCAGAGACAACACTGTGTGGAGCTGGAGGAACACAGCAGGTCAGGCAGCCTCAGAGGAGCCGGAAAGTCGACGTTTCAGATTTATACCCTTCATCAGGAATGGGGAGAGGGAAGGGAGCCTGGAAATAAATAGAACGATGAGGGATGGGGCTGGGGGAACATAGGTGGGATAGTGATAGATGGATGCGGGTGGTGGGGATTGGTCAGTGGGATGGGTGGGGTGGATAGGTGGGTAAGAAGATGGACAGGTAATGTCAGGTCAAGGAGGCAGGGTTGGACATGGGATGACGAAACTTTGAAACTGGTGAATTCTATATTGAGGCCATCAGGCTGCAGGCTCCCAAGGTGGAATGGAATAGAATAGAATAGAATAGAATCCAATCTCCTACAGTGTGGAAACAGGCTCTTCGGCCCAACAAGTCCACAGCAACTCTCAGAGCATCCACCCAAACCCATCCCCCTATAACCCACCTAATCTACACATCCCTGAACACTACAGGCAATTTAGCATAGCTAATCCACCTAGCTTGCACATCTTTGGACTGTGGGAGGAAACCCATGCAGACACGGGGAAAATGTGCAAACTCCACACAGACAGTCACCCAAGGGTGGAATTGAGCCCGGGTCCCTGGTGTTGTGAGGCAGCAGTGCTAACCACTGTGCCGCCCCCTCAATATGAGGTGTTGTTACTCCAGTTTGCATGTGTGTCATTGTAACACTGGAGGAGGCCCAGGATAGACCTGTCTCCAAAGGAGTGGGAGGGTGAGTTAAAATGGTTGGCAACTGGAAGGCGCTATCGATTATACTGTACAAAGCGCAGATGCTTTGTGAATCAGTCACCGAGTCTGAGCTTGGTCTTACCGATGTAGAGAAGGGCATATTGGGAGCAATGGATACAGTAGATCAGGTTGGAGGTTGAATTTGGAATGATTGTATGGGGCCTTGGACATAGGTGAGACTCTGACTCTGGCATCTGCAGTTCTTGCTATCTCTAAAAATATAGTTGCCATGCTCCCAAAGGACCATAGGTCTGCCGTCTGATTAGAGAGGCCATTGGTATTGAGCTTAAGCATGGGGGACACCCAGGTTCAGGTGAGGAGTGGGAGCTTCATGGTAACTTAGCTGGTACAGGAATTGAGCCTGGACTGATGGTGTCATTCTGCATTGCAAATTGTGCTAACCAACATTCTCTTCCCCCACCTCTACCCCAGCTAGTATTGTTGATTGCAACTTTAATTGAATCATTTAGCTTTAGTTGAATTAAATCATGCATTATCACATGTATGCAATGGAAAAGTACAGTGAAAAGTGTGTACCTTTGCTATACATGCATGGTGTCATTCAATTAACTTAGGAGTCCAACTTTCTTTTCCACTGCCACAGTCCCGGTCTTGGCTTTCCACCCCTTTCACAGCCACTGCCTCACTGGCTCAATCTTGCCAGCCTGCTCTTGATCTGCCGTTATCAGTCTGCCCCCGCTCGATCCTTCGCTGCAGGAAACAACCCGCGCGTTCAGCTCCTACCACGTGGTTCCCGGTTGCAATCCAGCTCTCTTCTGGCTCCTTAGGTAGGTAGTTAAAAGGGGAAGTGGGAATAGAATTACTACAGAGGAAGAGAGAAGGGAGAGACAAAGAAAGAAAGAGGAAGACAACTGGAAGGGAGAGACAAAGAAAGAAAGAGAAAGAGAACTGGCGAGCAGAGTGGAGCTCCGAATGGAACAACTTACCCTGCCGCCATCTTGCTGGACTGTTCATGAGCTTTGATTTCTGGACAGGATGGGAAAGATGGTTGTTTTTGTTTCTTTTGGAAAGAAATTACAAGTCAGAAAACGTATTTTCAGTTTGTTTGTAGTGAAAAGCCAAGTGCTTTCAATTCTATATTTGGCTGATAGCGACTGGGGAGTGACAAGTCTTGTTCACTCTAAGCATACTGAACAGATGGAAAAATATTGCACATCGCTTGTTCGTAACTAATTTTAGGATGCTAATGACTGCTAAAATATAGTAAAAACTGTATACGGATATTTGAACATTTGATGTGGCAATGTTTCTTTGGTTGCCTGCTTCACTCTATCAACTCCAAATAGTTGTTACTTGAGGAAATAGAATTTTTGTTTTCATTTATTTATTTCAAAATACGTTGTTTTGGCCCACTGCCATTTGCTCACCTCAAATTTGTTTCTGTTGGAGCCTAATTTAAGGAGATTGATTTTAAAATGAATACTGGAAATGAGTGGAGGCATCACAGCACAAAATTCATCACATTGATCCTTGGGATGACAGTGGATTTCTAGAATAGGCTGAGTAAGTTTCGGTTTTTATTACGTGAAGTTTAGAAGAATGAGGGGTGATCTGATTGAAACATACAAGATTCTGCTAAGAAGTCATTTTCCCAGGTTGAGGAATCTAAACCAACAGGGACTCTGGCCACTAATCCTGACAGTCATTTAGCACTGTGATGTTCACTGAGTGGTGTTCTGCATTTTCAGGGATTTGTCGATGTGCAATTGTTAAATATGTTCCAGGCTGAGATAGATGTTGGTCTTTTAAGGAATCGAGGGACACGCAGAATGGGCGGGATATTGCTGTTGAAGTCCAACATCAGCTGTGATTATATTGAAGGCAAAGTAGGCTTGATGAGTAGCATCATCTTCTTGTCGTATTTCCTACGTTCTAATTAGCTCCATTGTCCTGATAGTTTATGACGCTATACTGTAGTAGAATGTGAGCTAGGACTATTTCCATCTTGAAAGTCCTGTGATCTTTTGTACAGGTCTCAGAAAAAAAGTCTTTTTTTAAAAAATTATTCAATGAGGACGATGGCAAAAGATGTATTTTTTACCCATTTTGTTTGCTCCGGTTAGGAAGTTTGCTTTTGACACCAAAATTGAAGGTGTAGTGGACAGTGAAGGCGGTTACCTCAGTACAACAGGATCTTGATCAGCTGGGTCAGTGGGCCGACAAGTAGCAGATGAAGTTTCATTTAGTTAAATGTGAGGTGCTGCTTTTTGGAAAGACAAATCAGGGCAGGACTTGTGCATTTAATGGAAAGGTCTTAGGGAGTGTTGCTGAACAGAGAGACCTTGGAGTGCAGGTTCGTACTTCTCGAAAGTGGAGTCACAGGTAGATAGGATAATGAAAGCAGTGTTTGGTTTGCTTGCCTCTTATTGGTCAGTTCACTGAGTATAGGAGTTGGCAGGTCATGGTGCGGCTGTACAGGACATTGGTTAGGCCACTTTTGGAATACTGTGTTCGATTCTGGTTTCCCTGCTATATGAATGATGTTGTGAAACTTGAAAGGGTTCAGAAAAGAGTTACAAGGATGGTACAAGGATGTTGCCAGGATTGGAGGGTTTGAGCTATAGGGAGAGGCTGAATAACCTGGGGCTATTTTCCCTGGAGCATCGGAGCAGAGGGGTGACCTTTATAGAGGGGCATGGATAGGGTAAATAGACAAAGTCTTTTGCCTGGGGTCAAGGAGTCCAGAACTAGAGGGCGTAGATTTAAGGTGAGAGGGGGAAGATTTAAAAGTGACTTAAGAAGCAACTTTTTCACACAGAGGGTGACACGTGTATGGAATGAGCTGCCAGAGGAAGTGGTGGAGGCCAGTACATTTACAACATTTAAAAGGCATCTGGATGGGCATGAGAATAGGAAGGGTTTAAAAGAATATGGGCCAAATATTAGCCAATGGGACTGGATTTATTTAGAATATCCGGTCGGTATGCGCAAGTCGGACTGAAGGGTCTATTTCTGTGTAGTATATCTCTGACGTTGGCCAAGAAGGCATACGGCATGCTTTTGTTCATTGGACAGTGTATTGAGTACAAGAGTTGGCAGGTCATGTTACAGCTATATAGGACTTTGGTTTGACCACATTTGGAATACTGCGTACAGTTCTGGTTGCCACATTACCAAAAGGATGTGAATGCTTTGGAGAGGGTGCAGAGGAGGTTCACCAGGATGTTGCCTAGTATGGAGGGCGCTAGCTATGAAGAGAGGTTGAGTAGATTAGGATTATTTACATTAGAAAGACGGAGGTTGAGGGGGGACCTGATTGAGGTCTACAAAATCATGAGAGGTATAGACAGAGTGGATAGCAAGAAGCTTTTTCCCAGAGTGGGGCACTCAGTTACTAGGGGTCACGGTTTCAAGGTGAGAAGGGAAAAGTTTAAGGGAGATATGCCTGGAAAATTCTTTACACAGAGGGTGGTGGGTGCCTGGAACGCATGGAGGTGGAGGTGGTAGAGGCAGGCACGATAGCGTCATTTAAGATGTACCTAGACAGATACATGAATGAGCAGGGAGCAGAGGGATACAGATCCTTGGAAAATAGGCGACAGGTTTAGATAGAGGATCTGGATCGGCGCAGGCTTGGAGGGCGGAAGGGCCTGTTCCTGTGCTGTAATTTTGTTTGTTCTTTTTTCTTTGACAGTATGACTGAACCTGCTAACTTATTGATCAACCTTCCTACATTTAAGTTGAAGTTGTATCTGCTACAAATAGCAAGAGTCCCAACGCTGATGCCTTGGAACCCCATTGGACACAGGCTTCTGTCACAAAACCACCCTTTGGTAACTGTCTGCTTCTGGCCTCTCAGCGAATTCTAGATCCAATTAGCCAAATTTTCCTGGATCCCATGACCTCTTTCTTTTTGCTATCAGTCTCTAATGTGGGATCTTGTCAAAAGCTTTGCTGAAGTCCAACTAGACCATATAAAATGCACTGCCTCCACCAATAGATGTGGCCACCTTTTTTTTTTTTTTGTTTTTGAGAAATTCAATCTAGTTTCCAGTTTAAGACTTCCTCTTAACAAAACCATGCTGATTGTTCTTGATTAATCCACAGAATCCCTACAGAGTGGAAACAGGCCATTTGGCCCAACAAGTCCACACCGATTCTCCGCAGAGCATCCCACCCAGGATCCCCGCCCCCCCCGCCAAATCTCTTCCAGCCTGCATTTCCCACACCCAACCCACCATCCTGCACATCCCTGGACACTAAGGGCAATTTAGCATGGCCAGTACACCTAACCTGCATATCTTTGGACAGTGGGAGGGAACCACACTCTGTTTTTCAAGAAAACTGCCCCGAGTGAAACCCACGCAGACACAGGGAGAATGTGCAAACTCCACACAGACAGTTGCCCGAGACTGGAATTGAATCCGGGTCCCTGGCGCTGTGAGGCAGCAGTGCTAACCGCTGAGCCACTGTGCTGCCTGAGTGCAGATTAATTATGTCCCGCAGAATTGTTTCCAGTATTTTACCCACCACTGAGGTGAGACTGACCAGCCCATTGTTTCCTGGTTTATCCCTTCCTGCTTTCTTAAATAATGGTTCCACTTGGGCTGTCCTCCAGTCCTCTGGCACCTGTCCTGTCACCAGAGACTAATTGAAAATTATTGCCAGCCCGCTATTTCCTCCCTTACCTTAGTCAATAGCCTGGGATATGTTTCACCTGGCTATCAATATTTATCATCTTTTAAGCTTGCTCTACCACTCAGAACCTCCTCTTGTCTATGCTAATTTCTGTAATTATATAACAGTCCTTCTCTACACTTATATTGCCCTCTTACTTGTGAACATGGATACAAAATATTCATTTTGAACCCTACCCCAAGTCTCTGCACAAATTACCGCCCCAGCCCTAATGACTCCCTACTCTTTCCCTGGTTATGCTTTATATATCAGTGATTTGCAAATGAGGACTAAATGGAATATTTCCAAGCTTGTGGATTCTACAAAGTTAAGTGAAAATGTGTAAGGAAGATGTAAAATGGCTTCAGGAGGATTTGGACAGACATCATGAATGGACAAAAATGTGGCAGATGGAATGTAGTATTGAGAAATATGAGGTTATCCACTTTGGTGGGAGAAACACATGCAGAGTTTATTTTAAGTAGTAAATTTTGGAAAGATTAGATATACCAAGTGACTTTGGTGTTCTTGCCAGTAAATCCCTGAAGGTTAATGAGCAGGTGCAGCAAGCCATTAGGAAGACTAATCAAATGTTGGCCTTTATTACAAGAAGATTTGAGTACATGTGTAGCTTCAGTTGTACAGGAGTTTGATTAGATCACACCTTAAGTACTGTGCAGTTTTGCTCTCCTACTAGAGTCATACAACACAGAAACACATCCTTTGGTCCAACCATTCCATGCTGACCATGATCCCAAACTAAATTAGTCCCATCTGCTTGCACTTGACCCATATCCTTCTAAAGGTTGTAATTGTACCTGCATCCACTGCTTCATCTGGAAGTTCAGTTCATACACGAACTCCACTCTGTGTTTAAAAAAAAAAAACTGCCCCATATGTCATCCTTTTAAATCTTTCTCCTCTCACCTTAAAAAATGCCATGTAGTCTTGAAATTCCCAACCATAGGGAAATTGACATTATCTATCCCCCTCATGATTTTATAAACCTCTATAAGGACACCCCTCAACCTCCTATGCTCCAATTGAAAAAATACAAGCCAATTCAGCCTCTCCTTTATAACTCAAACCCTCCATTCCTGGTGACATCCTGGTAAATCACTTCTGAACCCTCTCCAGCTTAATAATATCCTTCCTATAACTGGATGACCAGAACCAGACACAGTACTCCAGAACAGACCTCATCAATGTCCTGTACAATCTTGACATGGTGTTATATTCGTATAGTCAAAGGACTGCGCATTGGAGGCAAATGTGCTAAATGCTGCCTTAACCACCTTGGCTAAATATGATACAAACTTCAAAAAAATTATCTAATTATCTTATAAGTATCCTTATTTCAGGAAGCATGTTATTACCACAAGTCTCAACACAAGTGAGTGCCACAAAGTCTCACCACACTTGATCCCAAAGTGGCAGGACTTTCCAATACAGAAGGATTGGGCAAATTGGACTTGTGTTCTCTAGAATTTTGAATGAGAGGTCATCTCATTTGAAACCTAAAAATACGTAAGGGATAGAAAGGGTAGATGCTAGATTCCTCTGGTTGGGAATCTAGAATTGGGAAACACAATTTAAAATCGAGAGATGCAATTTTGATCCGAAATGAGAAATTCTGTTACTCGGAGGGTTGGGAACCTATGGAATTCTGAAGGCTGTAGGAGCTCAAGTCTTTGAATATGTTTAAAGTTGAGATGGGATGGGATGGGGTGGGTAAAAGGCAATGAAATACTCGATCAGCCATGATCATTATGAATGCTGGGGCAGGCTTAATGGGATGAATGGCCTCCTGTTCGGAAATTCCTATGTTCTCCAGGACAATATGGCAATTTATGTGCAATAAATGTTGGTTTAGCCAGCAAAGCTGACAACCTGTGAACAAATAAAAAATGAAGAGCTGTGTAAATAAAATCTTATCTAGGATTGCTGTGCATAGTTTTGGTCTGCTTATTTAAAATAGGATATAATTGTACTTGAAGCAGTTCAGAGAAAGTACATTAATGGATTCATGGGATGTGAGAGTTATCCTTTGAAGAAAGATTGGACAGATTATGAAAAATCATATAGTACAGAAGAGGTCCTTCAGCCCATCAAGTCTGCACCAACAAAAAAAAGACTCCTAATCTACACTGGTCCCACTTCCCATCACTTGGCCCATAGTCTTGAATGTCATGAAATTCCAAGAACTCATTCAAATACCTTTTAAAAGGTTGTCAGGTTTCCTGCCTCAACTACCCTCCTAGGCAGTGCATTTCAGATTTTCACCACTCTCTATGTGAATTTGCTTTCCTCAAATCCCCTCTGAACCTCCTGCCTTTCATCTTTTAAAATTATGCCCTGTTGTCATAGATCCTTTAGCTGGGGTGAGCAGCTATTTCCTATCCACATTGTTCACGTTTCTCATAACCTACACCTCGATCAGATCCTCTGCAAGCCTTCTCTTGATGAAAAGATGAAGGGTTTAGGCCCGAAACGTCAAGTTTTCCTGCTCCTATGATGCTGCTTGACCTGCTGTGTTCATCCAGCCCCATGCTTGTTATCTTGAATCACTAGACGTGGTGTGTTTGGATTTTCAGAAAGCTTTTGAAAAAAGTACTCCGTAATCTCTTGTGTGGGAATCTGTAGCTTGGTTACTAGCTGTTCACAATATATATCAACGATTTGGACGAGGGAGTAGAGTGTAATTGTCTAATTTGTTGACTGTACGCTCTTCAATTAGTTTTGTAAGTTGTGAGAAGGATGCTACAAGACTTCAAAAACAGACAAGTTGAGTGAGTGGGCAAGTACATTGCAGGTGCAGAAAATTGAAGATAAATGTGCAACTGTGCTTTCTGGTAGAATAAGCAGAATGGCAGAGAATTAACTAAATAGTGATAGATTTTGAAATGTTGATATACAAAGGAAGTTGGTGTCCGTGTACACTGGTTGTTGAAAGCAAATATGCAGTGCGATGAGGAGTTACGATAACAAATGGTATGTTGGCTTTCATTGCATGTGGATTTAAGTTCAGGAGCAAGAAAGCTGTCCAGGGTCTTAGTGAGACCAGATTTGAAATATTGAGAGTGTTTTTTGGTCTCAATACTTAAAGAAAGATGTATATGTCACAATGAGAGTGTTGCAGTGGTTCACTAGACTGATTCCTATGATAGCAGGTTTATCATTTTGCTTGTTACTTCAGTCAAACTTAATATCTCTTTCGCAAAACCATGTCAAATTTGTCTGATTGCATTGATATTCTCTGTGTCTCACTTTAGCCTCCAAGATAGAATTCAGCATTTTCTTGACTGCAGCTGACAGGCTTGTTTGCTTTCTTGATGACTGGAGGAGTTACCTTTCCTGTTTTGCTAATTGATGGAACCTTTCCAGAATCTGGAAGTTTGGAAAATTAAAACCAATGCATCTGCCATCTTAGCAAACTGAATTCTTCTCTAATTGCTGAAGAAAAAAATTGCATTTTCTGAAGAAGGGTCTAGACCAGAAATGTCAGCTTTCCTGCTCCTCTGATGCTGCTTGGCCTGCTGTGTTCATCCAGCTCTACACCTTGTTATTTCTCTTCTCTAATTGCGCCAGCTTGGATCTAAATTATCTGATATTTTTTTAAAAAAGTTGATTTGGATCATATTGTTACTAAATACAATAATGTACACCTCAACTGATTATTGATTATGTCTATTCAGTTTTCTTATAACAGAGCTAAATAGTGTAAGAAGGTGCGGATGTTTGCCCTGATGTTTAATTGCTTTTTAATATATTTAATTTCTGTTTTGTTTCAGTGACTCAGATTCCACGTCATCATCATCTTCTGCACTCTCTGTGGTTGTATTATCAGATGGTGATGATGATGATCAAGAACTAGCAGGAAAGAAAAAACCCCAACCAGTCAAAACAAAGGATGAACTGCTTTTGGAGGTGGGTCTTGACTTCTAATTTCATTAGAATCAGTGGAGATCATAAAAAAACAGTGATCTCAAGTTGCTCCCTATTATTTGTTGCCTTAGGCACAGTGGTTGGGGAGGGTTTGAACTAAATTGGCTAAGCAAGTAGCCACATGTAGGAGAATCAAAGCCATTAGCAACAGATAGAAAGGGGAATGAGAGAAGTGATAGGCATAGGAATCGAAGGTCAGAATCAACGAGGCGACAGTTTAAAAAAAAAACTGGTGGGAATGGGGCGAGGAGTATTAAAAAGCCATGTCTTGAGTCTTTGTGCTTGGATTCACGAGCATACAAAATAAAGTGGATGGATTAATTGTCCATGTAGATATACACAGGATATATTTGAGATTAGGGAGGTGTGGCTACAGAGTGACCAGGGACGGGAGCTGAACATTCAGGGGTATTCAGTATTTAGGAAGGACAGACAGAAAGGAGAATGTGGTGGAGTTGTATTATTGGTTAAAGAGGATATAAACACAGTGTCTGAACTAATATCTTACCTCAATAATGTAAAGTCTGTATGGTTAGAATTGAGAAGTACCAGAGGCAACAAACATTACTGGGGTGTGGTATGTAGTCTATGTAGTGGTGGGAATGGCGTCAAACAGGAAATCAGAGATGCATGCAGTAAAGAAACATCTAATTATGACTTTAATTTGCATATAGATTGGGCGAATCATGTTGGCCATGATCCCATAGAGGAACGATTCCTAGACTATATATGGGATGTTTTCCTAATCATTACATTGAGAAACTAACTAGAAAACAGGCCATTTCACCCTGGGTATTAAACGATGAGAGAGGAATTATTGATAATGTAGTTCGGAGACTCCTTAGGGTGACCAATCATAATATTCTAGAATTCTTCTTTAAGACAGAATGCAGCAGTTGATTCTGAGATTTAGGTCCTGAATCTTAATAAGGGAGTCTACAATGAAATGAGGTGTGAGTTGGCTATGATGGATGAAGAAATGTTACTGAAAGGAATGATAGGCAATGGTAAGCATTCAACGAGCAAATGTATGAACTTCAAAAATTATTTATTAAATTAGAGAGAGGATTAGGAGGCAAAAAAAGGCATTCAAATTAGCAAGAAAGTTTGCTTTTAAGAAGGTGGTAGATGTAGTCCATGTGGCTAATGGATCAAGGGATCTAGACTGATGATGAATGAGGGTGTTGAGCTCACTGATCAGCCATGATCATAAATGAATGGCGGAGCAAGCTCAAGGGATCGAATGAGCTACTCCTGCTCCTATCTTCTTTGGTTAATGTTTCAACGGTAGAAGTATAAATTGTTTTGTCACCTATGTTCTCACTATTGCTTATGTCAGAAGGCATGCTATAACAGATATGATGGTGCAAAGTAGCACTGTATCTTTATATTTTCTTCTGTGTGGAAGAAGTTTTCCTTCTGTGTATATTCCATTTCAATTGAGGTGCTTACCAGACTTTACTTGCACAATCCCATCCTCTACCCAAAAGCTGAGTAAATTAGGGCATCAGTGCTTTGCATACTTGAATTAACTTTCAGTATTTGTGATTGCAGCTTTGAGATTTGGAATCAAGTTATCCTTAGATTTCCATTTGATAACTTGTTGGTTTATGATTTAAATATGATTGAAGTGAACTGATGGTAGCACAGATATGACAGTATATAAAATGTAGGTGAAAACCGAAGTACCATCACCAATGTGTTTGAAAACTCATAAACATGGTTTAGAAATGTCACAGTAAATTAAATTATGCAACATCAATATAGAGTTTTCAGCCAATTTTCTTCTGTTGCAAAACTAGCCTCATTGTCTATGATCCTTCTATGATGTAAGTAGAAATTAACCATTTGGAAATTTTGCTTGTGGCATGATATGGCCCAGGGGAAGGCTTATCATTTATAGATTTATTGATATGGACATTGCTATTTATATGATTTTCATTGACCTGCTTCAGCCCAATGTTCTATTAATAAGAGAAACACTGTAATTGTAGATATTGATTCTGCTGTTAGTACATCTTCAATGGGTGCAAAATCTTAAAATATTTTCTGCAAACAGATTAAAAAAGATGCAGTAGATTGCTGAAGAAATAACCAATTTTGTCAAAGCTTTTCAGTCGCACTCACCAAGACAGTTGGTAAGAAATACCAAAGTAAAGGGAAAATGTTTACACTGAGGGGCAAGTGCTAATTGGTTGGCAATGAACTGTGATCAGTAGACGTGTTGCCATGAGGGATGTACCACTTAATGATGACTGACAGTTAACTGCCAATTTTTTTTTTTAAATTAGGCAGCTTGGTTTCTGGTCAGCACATTGCTGTGAGAAATGAATCTACGAATGGCTGATGGCTTTATTTAAGTTGAAACAGTACAGTGTGTATAGTGATTTCTTCTGTCTGCAAAGAGCAGCACCCTTTGTATTAATATATGTAGCTTTCATTATGTGCAAATGTACTATTCTGCAAACCTATATGACAACCATAAATTCCTCGTCAGCATAATTCTTTGCATGCTCAAGATTTTTCAGCACTATTTTCCAAGTGCAGAATAACAATGAATTTTGGACACTGTGAATTTTGCAAGCACAGGCTGGTTACATACAAAATGCATCTTGCTTATTGTGAAGAGCTGAAGGGATGTGTTATTTGATATGATCCTCCAGTCTTTGGGATGTATAGAATATATTCCCTAGGATCATACCAGCTCTGAAATTCATGTACCCCATTACTCATTTGCGTGGTAGGCAGGACGTCTTTTTAGCAAGATGCAGCAACCTATTTGCGTGAACACCACTTGTACTGCTATTGTGTGGTAGCAAGGTGAAAAAGCTGGCTTCGTCTGTTGCTTAAAAGTTTATGATACATTACCATTCCAGGGTAATCTGAGGTAGACAGGGCACTTTGTAGCATCAGAAGTGGTGGCCTTGATAAACAAGGTGACATGATGCCAAGGTGGGTAGCGCTGCTGCCTCATAACACCAGGGACCCAGGATTGATTCCAGCCTTGGGTGACTGTTTGTGTGGAGTTTGCACATTCTTCCCGTGTCTGAGTGGGTTTCCTGTGTTCTGGTTTCCTCCCATAGTCAAAAGATGTGCGGTTTCGGTAGATCAAAATGCTAAATTGCCCCATAGTGTCCAGTGATATGCAAGTTAGGTGAATTTGCCACGGTAAATGCAGTGTTATGGGGAAAGGGTGGAAGGAGTGGGTCTGGGTGGTATGCTCTTTGAAGGGTCATTGCAGACTTGGTGGGCTAAATGGCCTCCTAAGGTTTCTAGGATTCTATGAACAAATGGCCAGGGTTACACAGGACCTGTACATGGATTGCATTGCTGTATCCATGTGCTCATTTGCCATTGCGTGTCTATTCAACAATGTATCACTGAAGGAAGCCATGGATGTTTGCGCCACAGCCAATGTAATGATGATGTGCATCCACCATCATTGTTTGAAACAGTACTTCTGAACTTATGAACTCAGTAACTCATACAGTCGAGCTCAGTGTCATTAAAACTGTCTAGATGATTTTGCCATGGGAATGCTACTAGGCCCAGCTCACGCAAACACCTTTATTGGATTTAGTGAGAAATTTGTCTTTGATGGAGTAACAACATCTAACCTCCTGCTACTTATCTATCTCCAATGTGTAGATGATGCTTTTAATATTTCGATTTTATAGATGCATATAAGAATTTTCATGCGCGTCTTAATGAGCTCCACTGTTTACACAAATTTACGTTTGAAATGAAGCAGTCAAATGAGCTTTACGTGATCACCTATTAGAGAATTCGGCCTGGACTTCTCTACGACTATCTACCAGAAATCTATCTGTACTGGTCTTTAATGTGTATTTGGATTGCTACATTTCTATGCGAGAGAACAACAGTATATATGTAGATGGCAAGATACAGCGGTGACATTTAGAGCTCTTTAAAGTGCAAGTAATTTATTAGGTACTTAAATGAATAACACATACCTTTAACTACTAGAGATATTTCGATCAGTGTCTTTCACTACCCTGGTTTCAAACGTTAATATCCAGGAAAGTTGGCAGCTGGCCAGGATGAAACTCGCCTCGACATCTTCACCACGCCTCATGACGTTGGTACCTCCTTCAGTGTTAATCTGCAAAGTTGGGCTGAAAAATCAGGGGTTTTCTGGTTGCCTTAAAAACAGATCAGTGTGAAGTGTATGCCGTATTTGGAATTATCCATGCACATGACCAATCTTGAATGTTTTGTCCAAATGTATACCTTACTTGGTAGAGACAGCATTAGCGATTTCCTGCAATCTTAGCTCTTAGACCCGAATGACTCTGCTTCATTCCACTCGCATAACAGATAATTGTAAAGCCTGTCTGCCAGTTCCTGTTACCTTCAGCCTTGTCCATCAGGCTCAAGCCATTTATTTACTGCGCAAGCTTCACATTAAAATGGGATTCATCAGTCATCTGCAGAATAATAGCTACCCTGAACAGTTCATTATGTGCTGTATATCATCCAAACTCATGAAAGAGCCAAAGGGTCCTGAAAAGTGCCCAGCTGATCACTGATTAACCTGGAAGTGTAGGGTGAGATATTCCAAACGTTCGAACAACAGATAAAGCTGTTTCATGCTGCTCCTATGCAGTAGTAACATGAGTAGTGTTTGCTACTAACAGGATGCTGCTGTTCAACACAAAGGACATTTATGCCTAGAACTCAAATGAATAATGTGTTAAAGCAATTATCTCAGCAAAACTCCTGTGTGTCTGGCTGTAGCTTTCGGTGGCTCTTGAGACCTGTTTTAAAAACACAGAAACCAAACCCTCTGTGGTTAGAGGCTTAATGCGTTGATAATGAGCAATCATATCTATAAGTTTAGAAATATCCAAAATTTATTAATGTTGAAAACCACAGTTCTAATGACATGAAGCACATATGTTAAAATCTTAAAGAACTGTCAGCCAAAAGAATTAACTAGTTTGAAAAGGGACAGTGTCCAAGTCACCAGGTAATTACATGTTGAATTTTTTTTCTGAAGAAGGGTCTCGACCCGAAACGTCAGCTTTTCTGCTCCTCTGATGCTGCTTGGCCTGCTGTGTTCATCGAGCTCCACACCGTGTTATCTCAGATTCTCTAGCATCGGCAGTTCCTACTATCTCAATTACATGTTGTACTTTAGTTTTGGTTTTCCTTCCTCATATCACTTGTTTACAGCTTTGTACTAGTTTCCATAAGCAAAATAAAGGCATGAATGTTGAAATTACAAGTCTGCCCAACTAGTACTTATCTGTATGTTTTAGAACATGTAGACCCCTTTTCCACACAAAGTAACTCTCTTTTTACAGCAGTTTGGATTTCACTTTTTAAACATAGACTTGTATCATTTCCAAACACATGTATTTTTTGGGGTTTGTGAACAACACCCTCTTTTAGTAAAAACTTGATTTGTGGTGAGCCTTTCATGGGGACTGGACAGGTGTCCTGGATAATGGTTACAGGGGAGTCAATTAGCATTAATTGTTGATGGCCTCCGCCATCACTGGTTTCCTGGAACCATTGTATGGTAGAGACCATGCCATTTCTCCCTGGAAGGCCTGTGGGAGTCATAACAGATTCTGGCTTATTTGACTAGGGCTTTGGAACACCACTGCAGCGATTTACTCAGTCCTCTTGTCTGACCCTTTTGCTGTTGCCTCCAGTCTGTTTGAATATATTTTAATCAACTATTCAGACATATTGTGACACACCTCTGGGACGGGTGGGCTTGAACCCAGGCCTCTGGCTTAGAGGTAGGGGCACTACCACTGTTCTGTAAGACTCCTCTCGTTTCTTTAAATACTGTTCAACTGGATCAGGACTCATATATGCAGTAGGGCCAGGAAGTAGGAAGCAGAACATTCTCTCCTTGTCAGGTTATTTCTCATCCTGTTTACGACAATGGTCAATGGCGTAGTGACCTGACTGATTAGTGGGGGAACAGCAGATTTAGATACCCCTTTGCACAGGGTTCTGAAGTGGTCCACATTTTTTGCTGGGCAAGTGACCCTTGACAGCTCCTATGTTAAGCCTTTCTTCAATTCTTGCAAAGGTTATTATGTGCCTGCCCCCAGGCAATATTGGCATAATTGATCAACTCATCCTAGTCCACTGCTCTACTTACGTATACTTCCAGTATGCTATAGAATGGGAACTGGAGCCCTTGCAGGAAGAGACTCTTGAATTCAGGAGTCATTATATTCACCCCCCGATCTGGTTTCTCTGCTCTGACCGGATCTTTGGTAGCAGCCGCTGAGCCCCTCTGCAAACACATCACGACTTTCAATAGGTTACTGTTTGATGCTAAATAGTACCTCATGGAAATCAACATTTTCTTCCCTTATATCCTCCTCTAATTCCTAAACAGGCCTTTTGCCATACTATCCCATTATAATTCTCTTAGGTCTAGAGAGCAGGAAGGTGGGAGGATTTTTTAGGAATCATTTCTCTCAACCTCCTGATGAGAGATTCTAATCATTTCCCATTTTGGCATGAGGAGAAGTATATTGGAACGCCTATCTGTTGTAATGTTCAGTTCTTCTTTCAAGGCTCTTGCCTCAATTGGTGACATGTAGTTGTGAACTCCTCTTTAACCGCCTTGCATGCCCTTCCTTGTTTTTGCCATGGTTGTTGCGCTTCGCTACACAAGAAAGGGGAGAGAGTGCCTTCAATCGCACTGCCCCAACAGTGCTGGAAATCAGCAGGGAAGTAACTCTGTCACTTGTTTTCCTGGCATGTATCAAATTTACTTATTCTACCAGCAGAGAATCCAGCTATCACTGTTTGATTTTGGCTTATTTCAGTCTGTCATTTATTGATTTTTGCAATACAAGGAATGTGGTTGGCTTCATGTCACCCCTCAACTTCCTCTGTTCCAGTGGGGGGGCAAAAAAGGGTTCCAGCCTCTCCATATAACTCAAACCTTCCACTCCCGGCAATATCCTGGTAAATCTCTTCTGAACCTTCTCCAGCCTAATAATATCCTTCCCGTAATAGGGTGACCAGAACTAGATGCAGTACTCCAGAAGAGGCCTTAACAATGTCTTGTACAATCTCAGTTTGACTTCAATGTGATGTTACACTCAACAGACTGCATTTATCACATTTGCCTTCTCTGCTCATTCTTCAAACTTCAAAAAATTATATACCTGAACTCCTATTTCTCTCTGATGTAACAAGATGTAGAGCTGGAGGAACACAGCTGGCCAAGCAGCATCAGAAAAGCAGGAAGGCTGATATTTTGGGCCTAGACCCTTCTTCAGAAATGGAAGAGGGGAAGGGGCTTCTTAAATAAATAGGGAGAGGGGGGAGGCGGATAGAAGATGGAAAGAGGAGAAGATAGGTGGAGACGAGACAGACAGGTCAAAGAGGCAGGGATGGAGCCAATAAAGGTGAGTGTAGGTGGGGAGGTAGGGAGGAGTTAGGTCAGTCCAGGGAGGACGGACAGGTCAAGGGGGCAGGATGAGGTTAGTAGGTAGGAAATGGGGGTGGGGTTTGAGTTGGGACAACAGGATAGGTGGGAGGAAGGACAGGTTAGGGAGGCGGGGACGAGCTGGGCTGGTTTTGGGATGCGGTAGGGGGAGGGGAGATTTTGAAGCTTGTAAAGTCCACATTGATACCATTGGGCTGCAGGGTTCCCAAGCAGAATATGAGTCGCTGTTCTTGCAAGCTTCGGGTGGCATCGTTGTGGCACTGCAGGAGGCCCAGGATGGACATGTCATCCGAGGAATGGGAGGGGGAGTTGAAATGGTTCGCGACTGGGAGGTGCAGTTGTTTACCGCGAACCAAGCATAGGTGTTCGGCAAAGCGGTCCCCAGGCCTCCGCTTGGTTTCCCAATGTAGAGGAGGCCACAACAGGAACAGCGGATGCAGTATACCACATTAGGAGATGTGTAGGTGCTTGATGTGGAAAGTCTTCTTGGGGCCTGGGATGGGGGTGAGGGGGGAGGTGTAAGGGCAGGTGTAGCACTTCCTGCGGTTGCAGGGAAAAGTGCCGGGTGTGGTGGGGCTGGAGGGGAGTGTG
Source organism: Ginglymostoma cirratum (assembly GCA_024137785.1). NCBI lineage: Eukaryota > Metazoa > Chordata > Chondrichthyes > Orectolobiformes > Ginglymostomatidae > Ginglymostoma > Ginglymostoma cirratum. Next base: position 9,344,447 of record JAHRHZ010000097.1, read on the forward strand.
GAGCGGACAAAGACGTCACGGAGAGAGTGGTCCCTCCGGAAAGCAGACAAGGGTGGGGAGAGAAAAATGTCTTTGGTGGTGGGGTCGGATTGCAGATGGCAGAATTGTTGGAGGATGATGCGTTGGATCCGGAGGTTGGTGGGGTGGTACGTGAGGACGAGGGGCATTTTTTTTTAGTTGTTATTGCAGGGATGGGGTGTGAGGAATGAGTTGCGGGAAATGCGGGAGACACAGTTGAGGGCGTTCTCGACCATGGCGGAGGGGAAGTTGCGGTTCTTGAAGAATGAGGACATCTGAGATGTACGGGAGTGGAATGCCTCATCCTGGGAGCAGATGCGGTGGAGGCGAAGGAATTGGGAATAGGGGATGGCATTTTTGCAGAAATGTGGGTGGGAGGAGGTGTATTCTAGGTAGCTGTGGGAGTCGGTGGGCTTGAAATGGATATCGGTTTCTAGGTGGTTGCCAGAGATGGAGACAGAGAGGTCCAAGAAGGTGAGAGAGGTATTAGAGGTGGTCCAGGTGAACTTAAGGTTGGGGTGGAAGGTGTTGGTGAAGTGGATGTTTCTCTCTGTTATACACACTAACCAAGACCCTACTTCTAATTGTACAAGACCTGCCCTTGTTTGTTTGATCAAAATGCAATACCTCAGAAGTGTCCAAATTAAACTCCATCTGCCACTCCTCAGCCTATTGACCCAATTGATCAAGATGTTTTTGAAATCTTAGATAATCCCTGCACTATCCTCTGTACGACCAATCTTGGTGTCATCCACAAACTTACTAGGTATGCCTGATATATTCTCATTCAAATCATTTATATAAACAGCAAAGAAAAGTAGGTCAGCACTGATCCATGTGGAACACCACTGGTCACAGCCCTTTGCTCCAATAAAAAACCCCAGCATCACTGTCTCCTGCTGTCAAGCCAATTTTGTTTCCAGTTGGCAAACTCACCCTGAATCTCACGTGATCTAACTTTACTAATTGGTCTACAAATGCAGAACCTAGTCAAAGGCTTTTCTAAAGCCCAAGTAAACAATGCCTACTGCGCTACCTTCATCAATCTTCTTGGTTACTTTCTCAAAAAAAACTCAATCAAATTTGAGAGACACGATTTCCCTTGCACAACGCCATGTTGACTATCCCTAATCATTCCTTGAGTGTGCATCCTGAGTGAACAAAGAAGTATGCTGATGACCAATTTTAGGTGCGTCAGGTACCATGCACAATAAGTGACATATTAATACACAGCGCAGCTTTCTTTGTGTACAGAAAGAACAGGTATGCTGACAGATGTTGTTTCAACTCAACAATATTAATGACAGTCTTTCTCTGGTTATAGCATTGACCTGCAAAATGAACCTGTCGGACTCAACCCAACTGGTTTAAACAAAATTAAAGCTTACCAGTTAACTGTCAGTCACAATTAACTGGTATGTTCTCTGTGGCAATGACTCCACTAATCAGGGTTCACTTGCCAACTAGGCAGCACTTTCCCCTTATACAGGACAAACATTGTTTTCTTTTACTTTGGGATTTCTTGTGAATTGTCCTTGAATACAAAACATCAATCCTTGTCAAAATATCTTTGACTTTCAGCATTATTCAAGTTCCGTACTTCCTAAGTGAATATAGCATAGTGACTGCCATATGGATGGTTTTGGCAGAAGAAAGTTGAGAACTAAGGCATCTTTTGTTGGAGTCATTTAAAATGTTCATTATATTTCCTGATTTGAGGATATTTTGAGCTGCTTAATTAGCAGATGAGTAAACCACAAATGCGATCTCTGCTGAATATGAAACATGTTGATGTTGGCTGTGTAGCCCACAGTTGATTCTTAAGTTACGAGAAGGTCGAACTTTAAGGAAGAAATTGATTAATATGATAAATTGCTGGCCACTGTGTGCAAATGACTTTATTTATCAATGCTGCAACTTTAAATAGTGAAGTAAGAAAGTTTAAAAAAATGTAAGGAGTAGCTTTGTTGCTGTAGCATTGATCATAAATTAGAGAATCAAAATATCTGAAAACATTTCTTCAAAAATGATATTGACCTTATTTTTACTGTAAATAGTAAATGTAAAAATCAGTGTACAAGTTGAAATATTGTAACTATGTGTTCCTGGGTGTGAGAACGTGCAAAATGAAATAAATCACCAAATATGGTAGAAATGCTTATAAATTCACACACTTCATTCTCTCTTTTCCCAAATTTCATGCACTATTGTCCCAATCACCAATGCGGGTCAGTCTGATGTCTCCATTGAATGAACGTTTGCTGCTGTAGTCTTCGCCAACTACTTTTGTATTATATTTATGAGCAAAATATCAGTTTCGGATTGTGATCAATTGAAGTGCTGGTGTTGTTGCTCTGGAAGTTAAAAATAAATAAATCTCTCAAGCTTGGATTTATTCCAAATCCTCAAAATACTGCTGCAAAGATATTTCACATTTTGCCTTTGTGAAAATCCTGCTTGGGATGATAGGCTGCTTGTTTCTCTGCATGTTCAAGATAGTAAAGAGGGAACTGCTGTATGTGTTGCAAAAATCTCATCGATAATAGTATTTCTTTCCCTGTCCAAACAAAACATGATACAGGCTGCGTCTCAAGGGAAAGTGTTGTGGAACTGCACAAATTGGGAATCTAATCCAAGCCTCTGTACATTTCCTGCAACATCTGTGCCCAGAAGTAGGATAATGCGCAAAGTGTTATGTAAACCTAGGGATAACAATGTACTTGTCAGAAATGGCCCCTAATACTAAAACTACATTCAAGTGAATTGTTAAATGGGGCACTATTCATTGTGGACAGCGTGTACAACTGTTTGGTTTAGGCAGGAGTGCAATGGTTGAGGTGCTTATTTCTTCTCTGTACAGTTTTCTTCTTGTTGCATTATTGTTTTTTATGAAATACAAGTATTATATTGTGTGTGATAGAAGTTGTGTGAGTGATGCTGTATCTACAATTTTATGAATGTGTATTAAAACTTGAGGTTGCTCTATTAGTTAACTTCATTGGCAAATTACAAAAATTTGGATTCTTTCTTGACACAAAGGGAGGAAGAATTTGATTATACGGTTGTCAGCACATCTGTTCAACTACAAGAGATGTGTAAACATTTAAATAGCTGGGCATGTTTATTAATATCTATTTACTCTTAACATCAAACATTTTATTTTAATCAGTTATTATATGATCATTCTAAGATGTTTGCTGTATGATGTCAGATATAGACCTATTATATTTAGTTTCCTGTTTTATTTGTGGACTTAATTATTTTCAATATCCTTCTTTGCTCTTTACCTCTCAGCAGCCTTTGATGTTGTTTCCCCTGGCTGGGAGGTTCAGAACAAGGGGTCATGATCACCATTCTGAAATGAGAACAGGGGAAATTTATTCACCTCGAGTGGTGAACCAGTGGAATTCTCTACCACCGAAGGCTATGTAAGCCAATTCAGTGAATATTTTTACGAAAGAAACAAAATCAACTTCTAGAGTTTAAACGTGTTATGGGGTGTGGGGAGAGAGCAGGTTTATGGCATTTGAGATAGAGGATCAGCCATGATCGTGTTCAATAGCAGAATGGTCTCCTCCAATTTTTTGTGCGATTCTGCCAATATTTCTGACAGTGTATTTCAGATTGCAGCTTAGTTTATAATTTTTTTTCCCTATGTTGACTTTGGTTATGTTTCTAATCTCTTTCAATTTACGTTCCTTAGTTCTGCCACTGGAAACAGTTTCTCCTTAGTTATTTTGTCAAAACAATTCATAATTGTGACCACAAATTGCATCTCAAGCCTTTCTGCTGTCAGGAAAATAACTCCAAGTTCACATGTTACTTCATGTAATTGAAATCTTTCATGCTTTGTTCCCTTCTAATAAATCTCCACTGTAACATCTCAAATGTCTTGGCATTTGTCTAAATTTTGGCCAGAAATTGGTCACAATACTCTATCTGGGGCTTAACCAACTGTATTATAAAGATTTAGCTAACTTCCTTGATTTTGTATTCTGTTTATAAAGTCAAGGATTTCATTTGTCTCTTTTAAATTACCCTCTTGATTGGAGATGCACAAGCTTCCTGAAGTATTGTATACACCGTCCAGTCTGTAATGTTTCAGTATCCACGGTAAAGTTGCACTACATAGCTACATTTGGCCTTTAAAGTTTTTGAGAAGATTTGTAGCTCGGGTTGTGGATGAGGTTGTAGCCTTGCTTGCCAAGCCGGTGTGTTTGATTGCAGATGTTTCGTCACCCTGCTAGGTTTATATATCTGTACCCGATATACCAGCCACTGGAAAGCAGAACCGGAAGTAATGCCTACCACTCCAGCAAACCGAGGCATATAAATAACAAGCGGGACAGAACACCAACGCTTCACCGGAGCTGCACTCCTGATGTTACCTAGCAGGGTGAGAAAACGTCTGCAAACAAACACGCTGCCTCGGCGAGCAAAGCTACAACTACATTGGCCTTTCTCGTTTTTCTTGCTGAAATGGATTACTTCACACTTCTTGTGCAAAATTTCACCTGCCATTTCATAAGCTGTCTGTGTCCTGAAATATGTTGCGATATCCTCTTTTTCTCTTTACTATTTTTGAATTTTCTGTAATCTGCAAACTAAAAGGCAAAGGCAATTTGATGATACTGCAGCACATTTACAGTGAGATTCAAAAAGTCTGGTGACCAGTCTTGGCTCAATGAAGAGTGAAAATGACCACTTCAGGAGCAGCACCAAGCATCCTGAGGTACAAAGAGATTCTAACCCGGCGAAACGGCAGTATGCATACTATAGGCATATCACAAGAACTCTACATCCAATGAATACGATCCAGTTGAATTGTCTCTAGATAAGAAACCAGGTATTCAAGTTGTTGGGAATCAAGGCACTGAACAAGAGTCATAACAAATTTGAAACATTAACTGTTTGTCTCTCCACACATACTCTGTATTTATTTCGGATTTCCAGCATTTGCCATATTTTGCTTTAATTGCTGTGGGAACATGGATACAATTTCCATTGTGGCAGATTGTGAAATTTGAATTTAGTAAATAAATCTTGAATTAAAAGCTAGTCTATTGGTGACCGTTAACCACTATCAATTGGGTTGAAATCCCAAATGGTTCATTGAGATCCTTTAAGAAAGAAAATTTGCCATCATCTCCTTGTTCGGCCTACATGTGACTTCAGATCCATAACAATGTGGTTGACTCTTAAATGTGCTCTGAAATGGTCTAGCAAGTCACAGTTTTATCAAGGACAAAGAAACCTTCTCCTAATTATTACCTGCAGGATTTCCTCCGTGTTGTATCCTCAGCCCAACCAATGCAGTTGCTTTATCGATGACTTTCACTCCATTATAAAGTCGGGGTGTGAATGTTCATCGATGACTGCACAATGTTCAAGACTATTGATTCCTTGGATACTGTAACAGTCCATGTTCAAGAGCACAAAGACCTGCACAACATTCAGGCTTGGGCAGATAAGTGCCAAGTAACTTTTGTGCTATACAAGTGCACTACAACAGACAGGTAATGATCATCTCTAACAAGAGAAAATTGACTGGTCATTCCTTGATATTTTATGGTATTACAGTTGTTGAATCCCCCGATATCAGCATCCTGGGGGGTTACCATTGACCAGAATCTAAAGTGGACCAACCATATAATTGATTACAAGAGCTGATCAGGCTTGGAATTATGTAACAAATAACTTGCTTCCAGACTCCTCCAAAACGTGTCCAACATCGACAAAGCTGGAACGTTTGTGACCATCTTTCTGGTCAGGAATGCTGCATAATAGGCTATCATAGCCTTTTCCCGCGAACCCAGAATCACCCCAATATTCAGTAATTTGCTTTGCTTAGCTTCAAAGGATGGCATGATGGCTCAGTGGTTAGCACTGCTGCCTCACAGAGCCAGGGACCTGCGTTGGATTTCACCCTCTGGTGACTACCTGTGTGGAGTTTGCCATTCTCCCCATGCCTGTGTGGGTTTCAGCCTGGAGCTTGAGTTTCCTCCCACGGTCCAAATAAGTGCAAATTAGGTGGATTGGCCATGCTAAATTGCCCAGAGTGTTCAGTGATGTGTAGGTTAGGTGATTTAGCATGGGAAATGCAGGGTTACTGTTTGGAGGGTTGGTGTGCACTTGTTGGGCCGAATGGCTTGTTTCCACATTGTAGGGATTCTGTGGATTCTCATGACACCAAGAAACGGCTGAGCGGGTTTGTAAAAGCTATTATTACTGATTACACACCAGCTGTAATTCAGAGATCGTAAGATCTGCTGATGCTAGAGTCAGAGATAACACCGCGTGGAGCTGGAGGAACACAACAGGCCGGGCAGCATCAGAGGAGCAGGAAAGTGGATGTTTTGAGTTGGGACCCTCCTTCAGAAGAAAAAAGAAGAGCCCCGACCCGAAACGTCAGCTTTCCTGCTCCTGTGATGCAAACCTAGGCACATAAATTACACTTTGTTGGGAAAAACAGAGAGTAAGAATATTGCTCAAATGGTGATATATTGGGAAGTGTGGATGTACATATGGGGTGTGGATGACTGTATACCAGTCAGTGAAAGTAGACAGGCAGCGTAGCAAGCAATTAAGATGGCAAGTGGTATGTTGGCCTTCATTGTAATAGGATATGAGTTTAGAAATAGGGTTGCCTTCCTGAAGTTGTAGAGGGGCTTGGTGAGATGACATTTGGAGCATTGTGTGCAGTTTTGGCCTACATAGGAGACGACCTATAAGGAAAGGCTGGATTGACAGGGGTGGTAGGAACTGCAGATGCTGGAGAATCTGAGATAACAAGGTGTAGAGCTCGATGCACACAGCAGGCCAAGCAGCATCAGAGGAGCAGGAAGGCTGATGTTTCGGGCCTACACCCTCTACACCTGGATTGACTGGGCTTGTGTTCACTGGAATTTAGAATAAGGAGTCTCATAGACACATATAAAATACTGATGGGACTGGACTCGCTGGATGCAGGAAGAATGTTGTCGATATAGATATAAAGTAGATATTCAGAATAAAAAGAGGAGTAAGTATGTGACTGGCAACATTAAATAAATATATTGCCATTGCCTTATTGAGAACTTCAAAGCAAAACACCTTTTCAGTGGGACAGATTTAACTGAGCATTTAATGTAATGGCTGGGAAATCACAGAAAAGGCAGCAGAGGTTAGATGATAATGGGGTGATGGTACAAGGGAAAGGGGATAGCTATGGGATAAGCAAGAAAACATAAGATGCATCTGGAGGAGGTACAGACACCAAGAGAGCCATAATAAGTACTTGCTATCAGAAAAAATAGGAGCAGTAATTGTGACCTGAAGTTGTTGAACTCAGCATTGAGTCTGGATAGCTTAAATTGATTGATTAAGTAAGATGCTGTTATTCAAACTCACTTTGAGCTGCATTAAATGGTTTTTCAAGCTCACTTTCAGCTGCATTGAACAGGGTAAGAGGTTAATCAAAGAGGAATGGTTGAATTCACACGTTAAGTGAATAGCTACCAAATTGAACAGAATTGTTTGGTAAAGCAGTTACCCAATTTGCAGTTGATCTCTCCAGTGTAGTGGAGATTCCTTACTTTATGCTAAATAAATACAAGTTTCACCTACCTGGAGGGAGTTTTTAGAGTCTTGGATTTTGGGAAGTATCGTGAAAGCATACCCATGTCAAATGATGATTTGTAATCCATTGGCTGGAAACATGAATTCAACTTTTAAAAATAGACTCTCTCTTTCTTTGGTGTTGAGACTGAAGATGACTGAGCTAGCAGCCAAAAATGCCTATCTCAATTTGTAATACTGTACCTGCCAAATCCCAGTCTGTTGCAGAATGGCCTTTCTGCAAATCTTACCAAAAACTGTAACTTCCTAAGGAACATGAGGGACCCACTTCTCCTGTCCTGTTTATAAGGCATTAAAGTAATCTTAGGTGGTCAGCTTTAAGACTTTGAGAGCCTAGCTAAGAGAGCCTTCTGAGGGAAAGCAGCTGTGATTTAGAGAGAAGATCAAAGTGGGGTACCTGTTTGCTGATGATGAACACCCATGGATGCTCTTGTCGCAAACAGATATCTTAAAAGAATTCAACCCAATCTTACCGTCACAGAAGAGAGAATTGCTGGCTGTCACAGCCTCTTCTTTGTCTTAGAGAAAGCACCATCTAAATAACAAAGGTACCAATGGCATAACTAGTTAATATTCCTGACACAAGAATCGATGGAGAAATTTTTCCTGACAGAAGAGTCAATGGAGAAGGCACGGAACATTCCGGAAGACGTGTTGACCTGCCTGTAATTTTGAGAGTCTAAATTTTTTTATTTCTATATATAAATGGGACTCGTATTTATTGGAACAGCATGCCATTAGAATCTTAAGTTATTTCGGGATAGTTAGTGGTTAGAAGAGATTTATTAGGTTTGTAAATAATTTGGTTAATTTGTTCACTGTTAGAATTAGATAAATAAATTGTTACTTGTTGATTTTAAAGTGCGTTTCAGGGAATTATTTTATTTAACCACTAGAAGTTGCTGAAAGACAGGTTACACCACTTTTCACACTCCTTTTACAGATTAAAGGACAAGGTGCCTTTCTTTCGGTTTTTTGGTTTCAGTTCTCAGAAGGTGGGTGTCAGCGTCTGCTTTATAACAGGAAGCAAGATTTCCTCTTGTTGGAGTGATCAATGACTAGGGCCATAGATTTTAGTTAAGGGCCTGAACATTTAGGGGTGATGTGAAGAAGAACCTTTTCAGTGAGGGTTGGTGGAATTCTGGAACCTGCTGTCTGTCAGGAGTGGTAGAGGCAGAAACCTTCATAACATTTAAGAAGTATTTAGATGTGCACTTGCAATGCGGAGGCATTCAAGACTCATGGTCCAATTGCTAGAAAATTGAATTGGAATAGTCAGGTGGCTGTTTTGAAAGGGCAGACGTGATGGGCCAAAGGGTAATTTTTATGCTGTGGTCCACTATGACTCTATGACACAGTACGTGCATTCATGAGGTTGGAGCAACCCTGCCATTCCTTTAATTAATAATTAATCTTGTTGCTGCTTAACAAAACCTTACCAGTACTAATAAACTGTGAAACTATGGATGCATACTTGCTAGTGATGATGAATCTGATTATTACTTAATATCTTCTAATTGTGAACTTGTAAAAGTAAATCACAGAATTGTAGCTGTGGCCCACCATATTCCCAATGTCTCTATGAGCATTTTAACATAGTTCCAAATCTTACTTTAGAAACAGGATAAAAAGATATCAGCTACTAACTTGTTCCTTATTTTCATTGCTTCATATTTTTACCATTTTAATCTACCAGCGTGGAGACTTAATCCATAAATATCCATAGTCACCAGCCGGTCAACTTATCATTTTCCTAAGATTTCACAGCTTCATGCTCAAACCACAGCTTTTGACTTTCCACAAGTGGCAGTATCTAGTACTGAAGTCCCTTGACCTCTTACTGTCTCTTGTGATTTTTTTTTCAACCTGAAGTTCTCTGACTGCTTGCTGTCTCATGTGGTTTTCATTTTATAAACGCCAAAATCCAATGAACACCCTCTCAGGCCCTCCTTTCATTTGTTCTTCTAATTGGTGCTGACTGCTTCTGGGTCATCTTTTTGCCTTGCTTTTCTCAACTGTCATGACTTTACATTGGAGCCAACTGTCTGGAAGGAGAAGTTACGAAAGAGGAGATTTGCCTGGCCTTATCTATCATTGTTATGTCTGTCACTTCATTTGAGGGTGGCATTTACTCAGTGCCATGAATTTGTGGTGTGGATTTTCAGATGACTGAACAGGCTGATTCTTGACCTGCAGATCTTTGAAAACATGGAACAGGTGTGAGATATTGAGATCTTGATTGTAGCATTTACTTCCTTTTCATTCCTTCTCTGCTGCAGTTCTGCCTCATCACAAAGGTGTTTGGACTTGTGCCATGGTATAACCTGATGGCCAAATTGTTGCTATTTTGAATGATTGCTAGCAAGCTCCTCCCAGTTATTAGCCTCAAAGCTATCCAACGCAAGGCTGCATCATAGAAACTTTCTAATAAACTTTAAGCAAATGATTTTGGATAAAGAAAAAAATTCTTTGCAACCCTCAAATTGTAGGATTGGAGAGGAATCAATCTTTGGATAGAAACATAGAAATTAGGAGCAGGAGTAGATCAAGTAGCTCTTCAAGCCTGCTCCACCATTCGTTATGATCATGGCTGACCCTCTGTATCAAAGCCATATTCCTGCTTGCTTTCCGTATCTCTTGATGCCTTGATATCTAAAACATTATCAATCTCTTTCTTGACTGTATGACCTGTCCTCCACAGCTTTTCATGGTTGCGGATTACAGGAGTTGACCAGGAGTTGAGTGAAGTTTCCAAATGAGGTTTTGCTCATCTAATCCACCCCTTATCCTGAGACTGTGAACCCTGGTTTTAGACTTCTCAAATATGGGAAATGTCCTTCCTACATCTAGTCTGTGTAGCACTGTTAGAATTCTATACATTTTCAATCAAATCACCTCTTGTTCTTCTAAAGTCGAGTGAATACAGGCCCAGTAGAAAAACCAGTCCACCCTCATACAACAGTCATGCCATTCCTGGTATCAGCCTAATGAGCCTTTGGTGCTCTCTCTTTCTGGCAAGTATGCCCTCTTTTAGGTAGGGAGACCAAAGCTGTACATACTAACCACAGGTATGTTGCCACCAAGTCCCTGTTTCATTGCAGTAAGACATCCCTACTTCTGAACTCTAATCCTCTTGCAGTGAAAGCCACCTTAGGATTTGCAGCCTTAATTGTTTGATGTACCTGTTTATTTTCATTGGTACACCAAGACACTCTGACCCCTTTGTACATCCACACTTCAAGTGTACCACCATTTAAATAATAGTCTTTTTCTCTGTTTTCACACCAAAGTACAAAACAGCACATTTCCCCACATTATACTACTGCCGTTAGTTTCTCTACACACTCAACTTGGTTAGGTCATCCCGAAGCCTCCTTGCTTTCTCCTCAACTCTCAACGCCACCTAGTTTTGGATCATTAGCAAACTTGGGAATATTGAATTTGGTTACCTGATTCAAATCACTTGATATAATCATGAACAACTGGAGTCAAGCACTGATTCCAGTGGTATACCACAACTGCCTTCCAAAAAAGACCCATTTATTTCCACATTCTGATTCTGATCTTGAAATCCAAATAGACCAGATCCACTTTTTCTTTCTATTCTACTAGTTATATCCTAAACTCTAGTAGATTAGTTAAACATTATTCCCTTTTCATAAACCCATGCTGGCATCATCTGATCTTGTTAACGCTTTCCGAGTGTTCTATAATTTCAACTTTTTATAACAGGCTTCAGCATTTTTTTTTTGTTGTTAGGCAAACTGGTCTGTAATTCTGTTTTATCTCTCCATCATTTTATTTTTCAATTGTGGAGTTACCTTTGTGAATATATCCTCCAATCTGTAGGATCTGCTTCAGTGCCTACAGAGTTTTCGAAGATGGCCACTGACGCATCCGTTATTTCAAGGGCAACTTACTTTATTATTCTGGGATGCTGTCCTTTGTCAGCCTTTAACTCCATTAGTTTCTCGAGCACCATTTTTATTTTACTAATACAGATTTCCCTCAATTTCTCCCTCTCACATGATCTTGATTCCTAAACATTTCTGGAAAATTATTTGTTCTCTATTATGAAAACGGAACCAAATTATGTGTTTAGTTTCTCTGCCATTTCTTTTTTTCCCCATGATAATTTCTGACTGTAAGGAACTCACATTTGTCTTCACTAATCATTTTGCTGTTTATTTATTCCTGGAACTGTATACTGTATTTTCCTCACATTAACCTTTCTGTCCTCTTTTGCTTAATTCTAAACTGCTCCCAGACCTTAGACTTGCTGTTTTTTATGGCAATTTTCTCTGTCTTGTCTTTGGAACTAACACTGTCCTTAATATCTTTAAGCCATGGTTGAGCCAATTTTCCTACCCTCTTTGTACCAGATAGGAAGAATAATTATTGTAAATCATACATGTTTAGATTAAATATTGGCCACCCCTAATTCACTGCTAATTTTCTGATGAAGGGTTTAGGCCCGAAACGTCAAGTTTTCCTGCTCCTATGATGCTGCTTGACCTGCTGTGTTCATCCAGCCCCATGCTTGTTATCTCGGATTCTCCAGCATCTGCAGTACCTTTTATCTCTAATTCACTGCCGACTCTTTTGGAAAGGTTGCTAATCCATCATTGCCTAGCCATACCTTGTACCATTGTAGTTACCTTTATTTAGATTTGGGACCCTTTTTTAGATGCTAGCTCATTTTATAATGTGTGAGGTCTGTAAGAGGATGGCAAAGATGGTTGATTAATCCTTTCTCATTGCACGACCCAGGATAGCCTACTCGCTAGTTGGTTCCTCAATGTATTGGTCTAAGAAACCATCATGCATACACTCCACAAAATCCTCCTCTGATGTATTAATGCTAATTTGGTTTTCCCAATTTATATTTTTAATTTATCAGTCATAATTACAGTTTTATCCTTAAAGGAAGCTGTAAATGCATTGGAAGCTGTTCAGAGGACGTTTATCACATTGATATATTCAGAAGAATGGGGAGTGACTTGATTGAAGTGTATAAGAATCTGTATGGTCCTACCAAGTTGGACATAGAAGGGATGTTTGTTCTTGTGAGTGAATCCAGAACTAGGAGACACTGTTTCCAAGTTAGGGGTTGTCCTTTTAGGAAAGATGTAAGTTTTTTTGAGTTGAATTCCAAAGGGATACTGCTTTGGAAGGCAGTGGAGGCGGATCATTGAATATTTTTAAGGAGCAGGTGAATAGATTTTGAAAGGCAAGGGAATTGAAGAGATTTCAAAAGATGAATGAAACAGCCGTGATCTTGGCGAATAGCCTACTTCTAAGTTGTGTGCTTGTGCATTCACTTAACATAATTTTCTTCTATATTCTAAGTGTGTGGTTGTTTCAGATTTGGCATTCTTATAATTGTCCTGATTGACACAAGATGAAAAGCTTTGGGAATAGGTCTATTTTTAGGAACATTCAAGTGCTTTATGTGAAGGTGAATATCTTAGTTTTTTAGCTATTTACTTAAAAATTGGTTCTCTTTATTTTCCCATTTTTAGTTTTACTCAATATGTCAGTTTAGATGGGGTGGGGAATAAGATTTTCGCAATAAAGTTACTTAGCTGCATTCCTTTTACACAACGGGCAGCACAGTGGCTCAGTGGTTAGCACTGCTGCCTCACAGCACCAGAGACCCGTGTTCGATTCCAGCCTTGGGTGACTGTCTGTGTGGAATTTGCCTGTTCTCCCTGTGTCTTCGTGGGATTCCTCCAGGTGCTCTGGTTTCCTCCCACAGTCCAGAGATGCGCAGGCTAGGTGGATTGGCCATGCTAAATTGCCCGTAGTGTTCAGGGATGTGTAGATTAGGTGGATTATAGGGTGATAGGATGCTCTTGAGTGTCGGTGTGGATGTTGGGCTGAAGGGCCTGTTTCCACACTGTAGGGATTCTTAAAAAAACTGTTTTTCTTTGAAACTCTTGGATTGTAACTGCAACAACTGCTCCCATTAGAACTTCTTTATATTCCTGCCACAGCTCTAGCTCTGAAACCCATCCTCACTTTTGCTTCCACTTTCACTGCAGCTCTTATCAATCTTTGGGCAGTGGGGTGGGGTGGCGTGGTCACCAATCCTTATATTCTATCTGTTGCTATCATTCCTATTTGCGTTCTTGTTGCCATCCTTGCTGCCATTCTTGCTGTTGGTCTGGACCTTGGTTTGCATCTTTTTATATTTGTGTCTTTGTTCTGCTCTCACTCCTGCCTTTGCCCCTTATGTTGCCATTCTTTATATCCAAGTCTCCGGTCTCTCACTCTCGCCACTGATGTTGCTCACCTATGAAATAATTGATGCAATTATTTCTGTCAAATAGTTTCCTTGAAATAAAATTCCTATCCTTGAAATGGAAGTCAACAAAATAATTCCCACTCCAATCAATCCCTGCCATTTTTCTGTCTAACATTTCTTGGTCAACTAATTGACACTGCCGTTCAATGTTGCATGCCCTGCTTGGACAGCAGGGCTTATTTGAAACAAATTTAGTTATTTATCATGTGAATATGACGAATGGTGTCAGCATACCAGCTGTTGAATGTAATGAATAATCTTTCATTTACTTTTATTAGCGTCAGTCTCCTACATTGACTGTGATCTGCCGTTCAGTTTATTGGAGCCATCTAAAACTTTTGATGCCTTAGTATGGTTTATTGCTTGAACTGATCTATATATGGAAGCTAGTTCATGAATTGAGGGGAGAAAAAAACTTCAACAAATGATTAAGAAGGGACTGTTGAAACGAGCATCAATTTAAAAAATAATAATCTGAAATTTAAATTCAGGCCAATTTGTGTTATTATCCTAAAGTTCAGTTGGTTTAATAGATTACTGAATTAGGAACAACAGGAACTTATTTGGATCAGAAACACTTATTATTAAAATGGCGTAGATGACAATGACTTTGTAGTGCAAAGATAACAAAAATTGGCTCTTGCATCTCATTGAGTTCTTAGCTGGATTAATAATTTTAATAACTACTTTTGTCTGTTACTGGGCAGGTGTAGCTGTAAAGGATAACACTTACAACTCCTCCTACTCGGTTTTCTTGAACTGCTGTAGTCCACGTAGTACAATTACATCCACTGTGCTGTTAGAAAGAAATTGACCACATTTGTGATCTTCGGCCTGGGGCAGCCCGGTGGCTCAGTGATTAGTACTGTTGCCTCACAGCACCCGGAACGTGGGTTTGATTCCACCCTCGGGTGACTGTCTGTGTGGAATTTGCACGTTCTCACCTTGTCTGCGGGGGTTGCCTCCGGGTGTTCCGGTTTCCTTCCACAGTCTAAAGATGTGCAGGATAGGTGGATTGGCCGTGCTAGATTGACCATAGTATTTAGGGATGTGTAGCATAGGTGAGTTATTGGGGGTTGAGTCTGGGTGGGATGCTCCAAGGGTCGGTGTGGACTTGTTGGGCCGAAGGGCCTGTTTCCACACTGTAGGGATTGTATGATTCTATGATTCTAAATCTTCTGATCCATACTAAAACTGCTGCATCCTACACTGATCAGTCAGAAACCAACACAATTAGCTTGGTTATGTTTGAGAGTCCAACTTCTGATCCAGTAACCAGAAGAACTTCCTCAGTGCAGGAAACCAAGGGACCTTCAAAGAGAATTGGTACAGAAAACCTACCCCCATTTTCCAACAGTAGGTGGCAAATAGTAAGTTTAAATATACAGTTTGAATGGGTGAGTGGATGAATTTGTGAATGGATACGTGGATGAGGTAAGTGAGGTAGCCAGGAGGTGGGTGACAGTTGATTTGAGACACGGTAGGGTCTGGTTTGGTCCCATAGTAGCAGGGCTGCTAGAGAGGTTGAATCCCAGTTGGATGTGGAGGGTTAGCCTGATCGTTACACGCAGTTGGATCAGTTTGGAATCAGGTAGTTGATTTAGCCAGTGGGTGTTGAGACTGGTAGCTTTAGTGGGGAGGGGATCAGGGTAAATGTTTGAGGTGGGATTTCTGGAGTTGCCCAGCAGTTAGATCAGGGTTTTTCTGTCTAACATTTCCTGATTAACTAGTCAGGTAAATGACGCAGAGCTGTCTGAGGTCTTCATCTTGAATTCAGAATTGGAGGTGCTAGTGTAGTGTTGTGGAAGCAGGGAACTTGTCCATTGAAAGTTCAGATTTCTTTGACCATTCCCACGGCGAACTGAGAAGAACTGGACCATTAAATTAAATAACTTTGAACAGACCCATCTTTCTTTCCAAAAATCCACTGTACAAAGATTATATAAATCAACACTAACTGTGTGAAATTGAGGGGGCGGCACTGTGGCTCAGTGGTCAGCGCTACTGCCTCACAGCACCAGAGAACCAGGTTTGATTCCACTCTCGGGTGACTGTCAACGTGGAGTTTGCACGTTCTCCCCGTGTCTGCGTGGGTTTTCTCCAGGTGCTCCGGTTTCCTCCCACAGTCCAGAGGTGTGCAGGCTAGGTGGATTGGCCATGCTAAATTGCCCATAGTGTTCAGGAATGTATAGATTAGGTGGGTTATAGGGGGATCAGGCCTGGATGGGATGCTCTGAGGGTTGGTGTGGGCTTGTTGGGCCGAAGGGCCTGTTTCCACACTGCACGGATTCTATGATTCTATTCTAAAACATTTCTTCAAAATCATTCTCAGTTGTTAACTTTGTATACAGGAGGCAAAGTGGCTTATTAAGGGTGGAATGGTGGCTCAGTGGTTAGCACTGCTGTCTCACAGCTCCAGGGATCCAGGTTCAATTCCACTCTCGGGCAAATGTCTGTATGGAGGTTGCGCATTCTCCCCATGTCTACGTGGGTTTCCTCCGTTTGCTCTGGTTTCCTCCCACAGTCCAGAGATGTGCAGGTTAGGTGGATTGGCCATGCTAAATTGCCCATAGTGTCCAGGGATGTGTAAATTAGGTGGATTAGCCATGGGATATGCAGGATTACAGGGATAGGGTGGGATGCTCTTTGGAGAGTTGGTGTGAACTTGTGGGGCCGAATGGCCTATTTCCACACTGTAGGGATTCTGTGATTCTATGAAATAAAAATATCATCCTGCCATGTACAGTAAAAGGGCAATTGCCATGTAGAGATTAATTTGCATTGATGTTGCAGCCCAGAGGCTCTAACCTTCCTTCGATTCATGTAGTATAAGATTTTAATGTGGCCACTTCTGTGACTTGAAAGAAAAAGGGCTCTTTTTTAAAGTCGTCATTTTTCCATGATGGTATATTTATAAAGGAGAGTATAATGGAAAGGAAGTGCATTCTTAATCATAGTTAAAATAGCTAGCACACCAGCACACTTCGTTAAACATCACTGCTGTCTCTCAAATACTTCGCAACTATCAATGAATACCACAAGAGGAGGTAAAAGTTGGCATTTTAAAAGGCCAATTAGAGTAGTGACTTATTTTTCCAAATAAATTGGGTCTGTGTGCAGTGTTTATAGAAATAAGTGTGACCACAGAATTGTTTTGCAGACAAGTGGCTGTTGGTCTTGATTGTTTTGTGTTTTAAATTAAGAGTCTGGAGTTTTAGAATCATTGAATAATCAAAGCAAAAAATATTGTTCTATTTGTTTTGTCTGTGCTGGCTCTTTGCCAAAACAAGTCAACTTGTCCCACCCTTTCCCTACTGTTGTGCGCATTTTTTTCTCAAAATTATTAATTTCCTTTATATCAATTTTCTTTTGAAAGGAATAGGTGAATATGACACCACCATGCTGTTAAGCAATCCATTTCTAAACTTGCCAAGTCTTCCTCCCCGTTTGGCTTCTCCCATTTTTCTGGGGATCACCGCAGTGCTGGTTGATTATCCCCATCAGTCAGTACTTGTCTCGCACGCATTCACCATCCAATCCTATTATGCTGAGGTTTCTTGCCTCTGAATTTTTCGATCGGATCTTAGGGTTTTTCACTTCTTCCTTGCTTCATTTCTAATTCTCACTCCCAATCTTAATTTACCCACCTGATTTATTAGTTTCTGCTGTCGACTTTTTTTCATTCCTGGTCACATGAACATCGGCATCTGCAACTCCTTATTATCCAGTCATTGTTCCTGTCTTGATATTGCTGACGTTTCTGCTCGTCAGTCACGCTTTTTCCGTAAAGATATTTTTTGTCCTGTCACCTTGAATTCTTTTGCCAGTTGCTTTCAGCGTTCTTAGAACATAGAACAGTGCAGTGCAGAACAGGCCGACCTGTGAACTAATTACAGTAAACTCCCTGTTATCCGGCATTCAAGCATTTGGAATTTATTTTTTTAAATAGGATCCCTGTAGTGTGGAAACAGGCCCATTGGCCCAACAACTCCACACCAATCCTCGGAGCATCCCACCCAAGCTACACATCCCTGAACACTACGGACAATTTAGCATGGCCAATCCACCTAGCCTGCACATCTTTGGACTGTGGGAGGAAACCGGAGCACCCGGAGGAAACCCATGCAGACGCGGGAAGAATGTGCAAACTCCACACAGACAGTCGCCCAAGGGTGAAATTGAACCTGGGTCCCTGGCGCTGTGAGGCAGCAGTGTGAACCATTGAGCCATGGTGCCACCCTAATATTATGTTGTGGCTCTCCCTGATAATTGTTCAGACACCTTCCTGAGTGTTTATTTCACACGGCTGCTTTCATGTGTGTTCTTGCAACTGTGTCTGTGTTTATTGCAGTATTTTACTGTTGAGTGCTAAAGGAATTACTGCTACCGACTTAGTGGTATATTATGAAAGCAGTACTGGTTTTCCTTTGAAATTGCTTAATTCAGATTTCCCTTGATTGACAAAAGTCTCCTCTGCTGTTTTATTAAACAGAGTCCAGATGTTGCTGATTAATTTTACTCACCTTGGCTTTGAACTACAATTTGAAACTTTAATGTGTTTTATGGATATGTGTTAAAAACATGCATCTCAACTAATTAAATGATTTCTAAAAATACTGGCTATTCCCATTCTTTTAATAGCGCTTCCAAATTGTGAGCTGGAGCGCTTTTTAAAATTAGAAACTTTTTTGGTGTTTAAGCAGATAAATATTTCTGTTTCGTGTTACTTGTGAGTGGAAATGTACAGTTTATATTTACGCATTGTCATGATCGTAGTGAAAATAGACTATCAATATTCAGCTTTTCTCATGAAATACAATGGTTTTCAAAAGGACACTGCTGACCTAAAATGGCTGCTGTGATCACCTAACAAGTCGAAGCAACCCACATGAAATATACAATAAGTGGCTGCTTTGATATAACCATTTTTTAAATAAGATTTGCATTGCTGGTTTTATTCCACACTGGCACGATAATTTCAGATAATAGAGATAAAAGGCTACCTATGAAGAGTTCAGATTGAGAAGACAATGGAGCTAGACTGAAATCTGATTTGTCTGGAAATTTCCAGAATTTTGCTGACATCAACAAGCTGAAAGATACAAAAAGTTCGCCTCTTGCGGTCTCGCTGTCAAGCTAGGGCTCAGAAACTAACAAATGAAAAGCAGCTTTGAATATTAGCAATGTAGCTACACATCTCTAGCTTCACCATTACAGCAAAAACGAGGCAACAGGTAAACAGTTGGACTTTGGTTTCACTCTCACAACTCGGAATTTTTGAGCACTGCAACAGCCTTTATTTTCCAGTACCAGATAGTTCACTTCCCGCCATCCTCTTTGTATTCTATTTCTATTTCTGTTTCTATTTCTCTAATGCACACTACAAAATTGATCATCACAGTCCTCTCACTGATCTTCCGGATAATGCCGTTGTAATGTAGATTTGAATTTATTCCAATTGGAGTGCTTCAACTCAATTTGCTTTTCCTTTCCTGTATGGCAAAAACTACATTCACATAATTTATTTACATGTTTTGTATTAAAAGTAAACAGTGATACCTTTCTTGCATATTAAAGAAGCCCATAGTTTGAAAGTGTGGAACTGGTTTCATAACTTTAGCTGACCAATTAATAGGACAGCATTCAATGTTAGATGATGTATACCAGCAGCAATCAGAAGTTGCCAGTTAATAATTTAAATAAAAAAAGTCCTGGTTCAAATCTTACTAGAACAAGCAGACAAATGTATAAAAGCAAAGAGCAGTCTGAATGATTAGAAGATCTTAATTTTTATCCCCACTTATAACCATGTTTGATGTATTGTTTGACAATATCTTGTAAGATTTGCTTTTATGTATTATTTGTGTGTGCATACATTGAACGTCAAACAGTACAGCACAGCACAGCACAGGCCCTTCGGCCCACGATGTTGAGCCGACCTATTATCCTACTCTAAGATCCAAAACTAACCTGCATACCCTTCATTTTACTATCATCCATGTGCCTAACCAAGAGTCGCTTAAATGTCCCTAGTGTATCTGATTCTACTACCGCCACTGGCAGTGCATTCCACACACCCATCACTCTCTGTGTCTGACATCTCCCCTATACCTTCTTTCACTCACCTTAAAATTATGCCCCCTCGTGATAGCCATTTCCGCCTTGGGAAAAAGTCTCTGGCTATCCACTCTATCTATGCCTCTCATCATCTTGTACATCTCTATTATTTAGTAATATATATTCATAATATATAGCATATGTATTTATTTCAGAGATTGGATTTTGAACTAATGGCATGTGGGTTTGTTCACTGTCTGTGAAGAGTTTTAATAATTTAACTTGTAATTATTTCTTGAGCCATAGAGTCAAGTTCATATAACATAGAAACAGTCCCATGCTTTTAAAAAATCAGCATGTGACCGACTTCCTGGAGAGTAATGGGGTTTTGTTGTCATTGGAGAATTTTATTGGCCAATGAAATAAACAGTTGTATACAAGGTTTTATATAGAAACATATAGATCCTTTTTTACCTTAAAGGAAACACTCATGGCTTGAAGAAATTTTATGGGTTTCAGTTTTGCAGAAATCTTAGTTGAATATGGATTTGTAAAACAGTTGGTTCTGAAGAAGGGGGTTCATTTCAAACTATTAAGAAATGTATTACCTAGAGTCATAGAGTATACAGCATGGAAACAGACTCTTGAGCCCAACTTGTCAGCTGAACTAGTTCCATTTGCCTGCATTTGAGCCATATCCCGCTAAATCTTTCCTAACCAGGTACCTGTCCAAATGTCTTTTAAATGTGGTAACAGTACCCTCTCCTACAACTTCCTTTATTAGCTTGTTCCATATACGCACCGCCTCTGTGTCTAAGAAGTTTAGTTTGAAAGTTCCAGATCAAAAATGATAAAGCCCCGAACAGGTTATTTCTGCTGAGAAAGTCTTGGTCTTCATGCAACTAAGCTTAACTGAAATCAAAGCATCCATTAAATTAAACCCTACAGATGTGATTGAGGAGTACTGTTAATGTTAGAGGATGGCCTTTTTACCATGTATTTTAAAATCTTTAAGTGTGTGTAATGTAAGTGGTTTGGTTAATTTTATTTTATCTTGTTTTGCATGATAAACTACTGTGGTCTATTGTTCAAATTGAATATGCAACATTGTGTATTTCTGTTTGTGAAAGATCACCTTGTTAAGACCAAAAACAAACCCAGTCAGATTTCAGCCTGGTATAGGACTTGTCATAATGCTATTAAAAAGGACAGCAACCATTTAGAGTAAAAATAGTTGGTTGGAGGATTTCCACTGATTGAGAATGGTTCTGTTTCAAGTTAATTCTTGGGGAGACATGGCCTAGTGGTATTATCGCTGGACTGTTAATCCAAAGACCCAGATAATGTTCTGGGGATCCGTGTTCGAATCCCACCATGGCAGATGGTGGAATTTGAATTCAATAAATTAAGAATCTAATGATGACCATGATTCCCTTGTCGGTTGTCAGATAAACTCACCTGGTTCACTAATGTCCTTTAGGGAAGGAAACTGCCATTGTTACCTGGTCTGGCCTACATGTGACTCCAGACCCACAGCAATGTGGTTGACTCTTAACTGCCCTCTGGGCAATGAGGGACAGGCAACAAATGCTGCCTAGCCAGCGATGCCCTCATCCCGTGAATGAATAAAGGAAGAATAAAGGAAATGACAAATTGGCATTTGAAAATCATCAGACAATGGGCTGTCCTTGGTACCTGTACCATTTCCTGATTAATCAGTCAGCATTGCCACAAGGGAGAAAAGGTAGCATAATCTGAAAGATTTGTCAGAAAGACGGAAGAGGTCGAGGTAAGATGAAGTGTATGGTGGAAGGATTGAGAAGTAGACAAGATAGATTCAGGATGATAGGCGAAAGAATTCAAGGTGGCATGAAGAAAACTTTTTTAAAATTCACCAAATGGCTATGATTTAGAATGCACTGCCTGAAATAGTGATGGAGGTATGTTAAATTGTAGCTTTCAAAAGAAATTGGATAGGCTGGATGTAGTAATTGATGAGTTCTTACTTAATCTTGGCCAACGTCAGACAACTCCAATTTCTTTTTAACAAGTCTGTCAAATTTGCAGTGATATTTGGAGTCCCCAGTGTGAAGTTTGAGTATTCAACCTATGTTATAGCCAACTCTTGTCTTTTTAATAGTTTATGAAATTTGCATGTGTTTGGAATCCAGGCTCATTGCTTGCTCCATAATTGATTTTATAAATAGTAAAGATATGATTGCTGGCCAGGTGACCATGAGAACTCTCTGGCTGTTTGAGTAGTGACATGATAAAGCAAATGTTTTTAAAAGTTCGAATGCTGAGGATCAACATCGATCCCATGTAAATTTTTGATTGAAAGAGGAGAAAATGAAGGTAAACACCTGGTAATGCTTTTACACCCAATGAAGCAATAGTTTGAAATGTAATCACTGTCTTTAATATAGGATACATGGCAAATTATTAGTGAACAGTGAAGCTCCACAAACAACAGTGGTGTTAGTTGAGGGCAGAGAACCACTTCTGTGCTTCTCTTTGAGCAATGCTAGATTGAGTATCTTGCACGTTTGCCAAAGGGTACAGTTGGGGTTTCATTTGAATGTCTCATTCAAAAGATGTGACCTCCAACAGTCGAGTACTCCCTCAGGACTGCACTGAAGATTTGCACATACATTGTACCTTTAAGCCTTCGGGAGACTCTAAAGCACGTCACAGCAGAATGAGTTGCTGTTGAAATGTGGTTATTGTTAATCCATAGGCAGAGATTTGCGCAGAGTTTGGTTTGGACAATGATAAGAGAATCAGTTTTTGATATTTAAGGCAAGTAATAGAACAGAGACTTTGTTGAGGTCAGTTTCATTAACTTAGTTAACTGGCTTAAAACAATTTATAACCCAAACAGGTCATTAAATAGAATTGGTCAAGCTGTAAGATCTTCCCACTGGCCAAAAGCTACGATTCAATTTGATTTAATTTTAATGTATGACAGGCTCCACATGTATGCTGATAACATGATAGCACCAAACTTAGCATTGAAACAAAAAAAAGTAGTAACTAGAGCAGATTGATTTTGTTGGAAAGGTGACTGCTTAATCTCAAGCTGTGTTAATATGTCCACTTGTTTAACTATCCTCAACTCAAATAGCAGACAACTTTGCCCAAGACATGTAAAATATCTGGCTGAGAGTCTAAAAGTAATAATGTGTAGGGGTGGGTATGATCTAGCAACATAAAACTATTTTATGCTTTTACTACTTTTCATATTTCATTAATGTTGTTTAATTAGTTACCAGATACAAACTAAACAGAGGTTTGCAGAGTTATGTACTTCATAACAAACATGCTCTTCTCGAAACCTTGAATACATAAAGCAAAAATCTACAGGTTGTGCCAATGATAAATGTATGAGAGCAACCTATTGTCAAACTGTAGAATTTTTTAATATCAATATATTCATAATTAATTTTACATTTCAGTGTTGCAGTAATATTTTTAGGCAATAAGTTTCTAATTTTCTGTGAAGTTTTTTTCAGTCCTAAAGTGAAAACTTTAAAATTATTGAGCTTAATAATTTGTAGTTAAATTTCTGAAATTCAGATATAAACTTATGAAGGGACCAGCACATTCACCACATTTGTCTTTTTGTGCCTAGATACAACTTAGACACTGAATTAATGTCCTCGCCTTTACCATTGCCAGGAATTTACTGGAAAACTGGGCAGAGAACGTGAAAAGCATAGGCTCATTTATGAGAAGATTGCAAAAAAAAGTTTTTTTCTAACCTTAGAAGGTGGGCCAACAAGCTCAAGGAGGCAATGAGGACTGGTGAAGGCTATTTCCAGTAACACGAACTGGAGTATTCAGCACCTTCAGCTGTTTTTTTCCCTTCAGTTAGACCTTCATTGCTGATCTGTATCTGAACTTGATCATCTCCTTTCAGCTTTTGTAACTCCAGATATTTATTACACAAGACTACCCATCTCCGTTTTAAAATTTTCAATTGTCCTATCCTATTGCATTTATTTTTGCAATACCCTTTATATGTGAGATTATATTTTGGCATAACCTCAGACTGACTAAGGTATAATTTTAAGGTTGTTCTGCACACCCTGTGAGAGGAAGTATGATAGGTACTGAGAAACTATCAAATACTTGAATCATCTTCAACACTTCAAGTAGATCATTCCTGATTCTTCTATGCTGAAGAAACTACAAGCTTAGTCTTTGCAACTCCTCTTAAAATTTTAATGTGCTTAACTCCCAATAACGTTCCGGTGATGCTCTTCTGCACCAAAGAAGGCCATTTTGCTCATCATGTCTGTGCTGACTGAAAAAAGGAAAAAAATCATGCTTGTTCTAACTTGGCTTTGTAGTTTACTGTATTTTAGGGTGTCTATCCAAATACTTCTTAAATGCAGTGATGATTTCTGCCTTTGCCACCCATCTAGTGATGAGTTCCGTACCCTCACTGTCTCTGAAAATATTTTTCTCCAACTCCGTTCTAATCCTTCTACCTTTTAACTTAAATCTATTCTCCTGACCTGTCGAAGGGATATTCCTTTCCACTCTAGGCCCCTGATAGTTTTAGACATGTCACTTCATTCTGCTCAGCAGCTTTGTTCCAAAAAAAGCAATCCAGCCTTTCCTCATGCCTAAAAATCTCTGCTCCTAATATTATCCATGCAAATATCAGTATCAATATCATACTTGTACAGTTACGACTTTCTTGTAACAGGGTGACCAGTAGGATGGAATCAGAACCTATCATTGATATTTTTGATTTGATTACATTAGTTTTGATTACATTGATAATTGATTCTTGCAAGCGTTTGTCCATCTCCAGGTTGAATGTTGGTGATGAAGTTGCACTTACTGTGTGTAGTGATTCGGACCAGGTAGACCTCATTGGGTACAAAGTTCTTGATTTGGTCCAGGTTAACAACCCCAATCAGGAAAGCGTTGGCTGACCAATATAACCAGGAGACCAGATCTGACCTTTGTATGCCGCCGCAGAGTGTCTGGTTAAAGTTAACAGGTCCTCGATGGCGCCCTTGTCCAGTTAGCTGTATTCCCTGTCTGTGGAGCCTTTCCTGTGCCTTTTGCAGAGGAGGCTATTGGGGCTGGTTCTGCACAGGCCAGGCCTGGATGTGGCCCTTTCGGCTTGCACCGATGATGTGCTGCTCACTTTCACTGACCTGGCTGACCAGGGGGAGGATGCGCGAGTGCCGATCGGTGTACTCTGTGTCTTCTGCCAGGACCAACTGGGTTAAATGTTTCAGACTCCTGGTCAGTCCATGGTGGGTGGATTCTCTGCTGGAAGAGTTACGGGGATTCAGCTGGAATACCACCATCTCCTCTATCTGGGGATCTACGTTAGCCTGGCTGAGGAATCCTGGCCAGGAATTGGCAAGAGCCGGAGGCCAAAGTCTCGGCTCGCTTAGGCCGCTGGATAGGACAGCTATGTTACAGGAGTTGAGTGTTATTCATAAACCAGCTGGTGGCCTCCATGTTGTGGTACTGGCTGGTCCCTTTGGTCCCTTTATAGAATTATAGAAGAATTATAGAATCCCTACAATGTGGAAACAGGCCCTTCAGCCCAACAAGTCCACGCTGACCCTCAGAACATCCCACCCAGATCCATCCCCTTAAACCCACCTAATCTATACATCCTTGAAGACAAGGGGCAATTTAGCGTGACCAATTCACCTAGCCTGCACATCTTTGGACTGTGGGAGGAAACCGGACCACCTGGAGGAAACCCACGCAGACATGGGGAGAATGTGCAAACTCCACACAGTCGGTCACCCAAGGGTGGAATTGAACCCGGGTCCCTGGTGCTGTGAGGCATCAGTGCTAACCAATGAGCCACTGTACCTCTCTCCCTCCTGGTTTTGTCGCTAACATCCAGGAATATTGATTTACTACTTCTGGGACAAAAAGACATACTGGGTCACAGCACAGATTCTGAATCTCCCTATTGAGGAGCACAGTCAGTTGCTGGTGTGTGTCCGCACCCAGGTGGCAACTTTTCGTCTTCAGACCTTGCAGCGATACCTTTACTTTGAGCCACCTCCTAGGTGGTGTGGCCTCGCAATGTATTTTTTCCACCAGGTGTGTAACCTGAACTGTAACATGCAGCTTCTGTTTATCGAGCGTGACGGTTTGGAGGTTGCCGTCAGGACGCTGCCTGTCTTTTACCAGGACATGGTTGACTTGTGCGAGCCTATCGTCCAGCAGGATTGGTGACTATTGTAAGGGAGCCACTGCTCAGTAATCCACACCTCTGTAGTCACCAGTTTGACTGACTGTCGGAGGGCAGTCAGCACGTAGGTGGATCTCCTCATGGGTCTGCTCCTGGGCCTGGCCAAGCTGGCCGTTAAATAGGTCCAGGTAGCGGGCCGTGGAGGGGCTCGTCGTGGCCAACTGCCTGCGCCTCTTCCGTGGCCACGTTTATCCCTGGATGTGCCTGGAAAAGGAGTATGCAATGTCCACCAATAAACTCGATACCTTTTGGGAGAAGTGGGTACCACAGGGTGTGGAGTGCCTTATCTCACCCTCCAATTCCATTTTGATTTGATCCCTACCCCCCACCTTCACTTTTGTGTTCACATAGGCATTGCTGCTTTTTCAAAGGGAAAAGCCCCCATAAATCCAGTACCAAAACAAGGACTCCGAAATGACAGAACATCCCACCCAGATCCATCCCCTTAAACCCACCTAATCTACACATCCCTGAACAAATGGCCCTTCGCTAGATCTCTTTAAAACTTGGATATTTCCAACCATTTCTGGAAACCAAAATAGACACAGTATTTTGTTTGTGGCCTAGCTATGAAAGAAAACTTTGCACCAGATTTATAATTTAGTTGTCCTAGTAATACATTGTAACACCTTAAGTAAAAACCGAAAGAACTACAGATACTGTAAATCAGGAACAAAAACAAAGTTGCTGGAAAAGCTCAGCAGGCCTGTCAGCATCTGTGAAGGAAAAAACAGAGTTAATATTTTGGGTCCGGTGACCCTTCCTCACCGGACCCGAAATGTTAACTCTGTTTTTCATTGTAGCATCTTATTTGCTTTCATAATTGCCCAGGTGTGGAGGTGCTGGTGTTGGACTAGGATGGACGACGTCACAAGTCACATGGTGCCAGGTTATATTTGTTTATTTGAAATCACAAGCTTTCAGAGGGCTACTTTGTCAGGTGAAGTGGAGGGAAGCACACAGGCACAGAAGTTATATGCAGACAGATAATGGCAAGATAACTCCAGGTAATTAAGTGTGTCAAAAGATAAGTACAGTTAGTGTGAGTGGAGTGTCAACAGGCTTGATAACAAATCTTTGCAGGTGATCAAGAGATAACAGTGTGGAGCAGGAGGAACACAAGCCAGGCAGCATTAAAGGAGCAGGAAAGTTGATGTTTCAGATTTTCTGAAGAAGGGTCCTGACCCAAAGCATCAACTTGCCTGCATCTCTGATGCTGCCTGGCCTGCTGTGTTCCTCCGGCTCCACACTGTGTTATCTCTAACTCCAGCATCGGCAGTTCTTACTATCTCTTTGCAGGTGATCAAAATTGTCAAAAGGTGTGAGTAAAGTGTCAACAGCTGAATAGCAAGTGAAGGGATGACCAATGATCCAACTAATTAAGGCAATAAGTACAAAATAATCAAAAACACGATGGTGCTAGAGACAAACCAATGACATGATAGGTATAGGAGTCGCATGTCAAGGGTCTAAGCAAAGTAAGAAGTAATCCAAAACTGCATACTAATTAAGGTAGAGAGATAATAACATGTTATCAAGGTGCTGGTGTCAAAACAGAACAGTAAGGAAGAATTTACCAATATAGAACAGTATGGTGGGGTTACATGTAGCATGATGTGAACCCAAGATCATGTTTGAGGCTGTCCTCATGGGTACAGAACTTGACTATCAGTTTCTACTTGGTGATTCTACATTGTTGTGTATCTTGATCACCTTGGAGGACGCTTACCCAAAGATCGGAGGCTGAATGTCGTTGACCGCTGAAGTGTTCCCCAACTGGGAGGGAATACTCCTGCCTGGTGATTGTTGCCTGGTGTCCAATCATCCGTTACCGTAGCATTTGCATGATCGCGCTGATATACCGTGCCTTGGGGCATCCTTTCCTGCAGCGTATGTTGGCCAAGTGCATATAGTACAATCCCACCAAAGTGATCAACCCCTTTTCTATTTCTCAGTTTCACCTGTATAGCCTCACTAGATGATCTCTGTAAGTACAGCCATGAATTTTTTTTCTGAATCAAGAACACCACTCCCACTCATCTGTTATCTCCCCATTTATCCTTCCTGTAGCATCTGTACCCGGGAACATTGTGCTGCTGGTGGTATCCCTCCCTCAGCCATGTTTCCGTAGTAGCTAAAATGGTAAGTCTTCATAGAATAAGTAGAAAAACAGGGAAATGAGGAAATAGTTAACATTAAAGTCCTTATTTTTAACTAGGAAAATAAAGGAATAAATTTAGAGGTTCAACAGCCTTTGATTCTTGGCCTGCTCTCTGTAGACCTCAGCTGCCTGTTTTTTTGATGCCACAGTTGCAGATACTGGGGGACCTCCCTCATTGATTACTCCTCCCATGCTGAGCCGTGATGCCATTGCTACTGCTGCTGAAGCTGCCGCCTCTCCAATCTCCTGTCTTGTGTCGATATACCACCATACTGGGCTGAGAGATTGCCCTGTGCCGCTGAGAGTCTGGGCCTAGAGACTACCACAGGGCGCTGAGAGTCTGACATGGGCCAGGCCCAGAGGATGCCTCCCTGCATCTGTGCTGAGGCTGGGAGTGGAGTAAAGAAAAGAAACACAAAGAAAGGAAAAGAAAGGATTTGTCAAGGGCAGGTCGTGTCTCTCAAACCTCATTGAGTTTTTTGAGAAGGTGACCAAGCACTTGGATGAGGGTAGGGCAGTTGACGTGGTGTACATGGACTTCAGTAAAGCCTTTGATAAGGTTCCACATGGTAGGCTATTGGAGAAAATGGGGAGGCATGGGGTTGAGGGAGATTTAGCAGTTTGGATGAGAAACTGGCTTTCTGAAAGAAGCCAAAGAGTGGTGGTTGATGGAAAATATTCAGCCTGGAGTCCGGTTACTAGTGGTGTGCCACAAGGATCTGTTTTGGGACCACTGCTGTTTGTCATTTTTA
>JAHRHZ010000097.1:9373609-9427933 GCA_024137785.1 Ginglymostoma cirratum
GCATTTAAACAGTCCTTGGATAAGCATATGGATGATGATGGGATAGTGTAGGGGGATGGGCTTAGATTAGTTCACAGGTTGGCGCAACATCGAGGGC
The DNA here is from genome assembly GCA_024137785.1 of Ginglymostoma cirratum. Classification (NCBI taxonomy): domain Eukaryota; kingdom Metazoa; phylum Chordata; class Chondrichthyes; order Orectolobiformes; family Ginglymostomatidae; genus Ginglymostoma; species Ginglymostoma cirratum. The sequence continues at coordinate 9,373,707 of JAHRHZ010000097.1, forward strand.
CGAAGGGCCTGTTCTGCGCTGTGTTGTTCTATGTTCTATGTTCTATGTTCTATGAAAGGAGGGAATAACAGAGAAAGAAACAGACAGAGCAGATGAGCCCTGGCTGAAGCGGCCTACTCCCTCTGCCATTTTGTATGTTGCATCTTGGATGTTAACTTCTGTACTAGCCTTTGTCTCAATATTTTTTAGGGTCCCACTCCCCTGCCAGACAAACCCTCCCAACAGATAGCAAGAACTGTAGATGCTGGAGTTGGAGTCAATACAGGGTGGCTCTGGAAGAACACAGCAGATCAGACAGTGTCAGAGGAGCAGGAAAGTCGACGTTTCAGGTCGGGACCCTTCATCAAGGGTCCCGACCTGAAACGTAGATTTTCCTGCTCCTCTGATGGTGCCTGACCTGGTGCGTTCCTCCAGCTCCACGTTGTGTATTGACTTAACTCTCCCAAGTAGCTCTAGTAAATTTCCCCACCAAGATATTTGTCCCCCTCCCCTTGTTGTCTCAGTTGTACAGGTCACCTCTTTCTGCGTGGAGGGATTTTAAGCTTAGTTAACATTAAACTGAAAACTTTGGTGTCACTGTAGGTCAGCAAGGGCAGTAATGATAGATTGAAGTAGAGTTATGGATGATCTGAAGTGAATAAAAGACAGAAAATGGAAGGCCAGCTAAGACAGAGTTGCAACAGTTGAGCCTTGGGGTGTCGAAGGCATGTGGGCAGAGGCAGGTGATATTATCTGGGTGCTAGTCTTTATGGTGAAGATGATTTCGAATTGATACCTTGGGGCAAACTCAGTTGCTGAAGTGAACCCAAGAGGCTTGCCTGCAGGCAGCATGAAATTGTGTTAAGGCTACAGAGTTTGTGCTGAAACCCAAAAAATGGAGCTTTTGTCTTTGTAGTGTTTATGTTGTGAAATTGCAGCTCAGTGAAGACTGGATGCTAGACAAAGAATGTAACAATAGACTGTTGAGAGTTCTGACGAGTGGTACCCATAAGATATAGGAGCAGGATTAGGCCATTGGCCCATCGAGTATGATCACCATTGATCATAGCTGATACGTTTCCTAATCCCATTCTCCTGCCTCCTCCCTGTAACCTTTTGTTCCCCTTACTAGTCAAGAACCTCAACTATCTTTGTTTTAAATAACTGACTGACTTGGCCTCCATAGCCTTCTGCGGCAATGAGTTCCACGGATTAACCACCGTCTAGCTGAATAAATTCCCCATAATCTCAGTTCTAAAGAGTCATCCCTTTACTTTGAGGCTGTGCCCTTGGGTCCTATTCTCTCCAACTAGTAGAAACATCTCCATGTGATTTGATTTGATTTGATTGCTTTATTGTCATGTGTACTGAAATACAGTGGAAAACTTTGTTTACGTTCGATACTGGCAGCAAGCAAAGGATGTACAGATCAAAAAGACTTAGTCATACAGGTTACGTTGCAGGTTACTTTATTTGAGGCTAGAATCCATTCAACAGTCTAATAGTGGCCGGAAAGAAGCTGTTCCTGAACCTGCTTGTGCGTGGGTTCAAACTTCTGTATCTTCTGCCTGACAGAAGAGGTTGTAGGAGAGCATTACCAGGGTGCAATGGGTTTTTGATGATATTGGTTGCCTTTCTGCGGCAGCGAACCATGTAAGTAGGATGGAACGTTGGCTTCCGCGATTGTCCAGGCTGTGCACACCATCATTTGTAGTTTCTTATGGTCCTGGGCAGAGCTGTTGCCATACCAGGCCATTATACTATCCGGACAGTATGCTTTCAATGGTGTATCTGTAAAAGTTGGTGAGGGACCTTATGGACATGCCAAATTTCCTGAGCCGCCTGAGGAAGAAGAGATGTTATTGTGTCATCTTGACTGTTGCATTTATGTTGGAAGTCCGGGACAGGTTGTCAGTTACTGTCACTCTATCCAGGCCCCTCAGAATTCTACATTCAGTTGCAGTTACGTTTGTGCAGGCTGAAGGGCCTTTTCTGCGCTGTATGAATCTATGAATCTAAGTTTCAATGAGATCTCCCCCTCATCCTTCTAATCTCCATCAAGTACAGAGCAGAGTCCTTAACTACTCTTCATATGTCAAAACCTCCAGCCTGGGATCATTCTTGTAAACTTCCTCCAGACCCTATCCAATGCTGACACATCCTTCTTTTGATATGGGACTCAAAACTGATCACAATATTCCAGCAGCAGTCTGACCAGAGTCTTGGACAGCCTTAGCGGTGTTTCTTTGCTCTTCTTTTCTAGCCATCTTGAAATAAATGCTAACATTACATTTACCTTCCTAACTGCCAACCTGTATGTTAATCTTGGAGTCCTGAACTTGAACTCCCAAGTCCCTTTAAGCTTCAGATTTCTGAAACCTTTCACCATTTAGAAAATAGTCTACACCTCTATTCTTCTTATAAAAGTGAATTATCTCACACTTTTCCACATTATGTTCCATTGGCCACTTCTTTGCCCATTCTCCTAGCCTGTCCAAGGTCGGGTGACAGCTTGTCAATAATTCTTTATTGAAATACTGCAATTGTAGCTTCGTGCTTCAGAGGGAGCTCCTTTGGTTTTGTGATTTCATGGAGGCCTCTAGTGGTAGATATTCAATATTGTCCAGTCTCGATTTCTGTTGGACCTTGATTTGTCCGTGATACTGTATAGGAAACTATCGCTTCAAAGATAGTCTTATATCTGATGATCATTACCTCAATTTCCATTGTCTGCCACCAACCAGTGACTAACATGCATCCATTAGTAATTAATCTAGAATTGTGTAACTCCCTGGAGAGATGCAAATATTGTTGCATATGACAAAGGAATGCACACTGTTACAATCCCCAGGGGAAACTGTAAACCAAAGTAACCAAATTTACAGAATGGTCTCCAAATGAAGAAATTTCCAACAAGCTTTCACTTTGTTAATTCTCACATTAACACAAAACAGAATCAACTTGAATTAAATATAGATATATAGTCGGATGATGCTTCAAATAAAAGGGGGTATATTGTACTTAGTCAAGGCTTCAAAGATATGCCTGACACTGATCAGCAGTTACATCAGTCTCTGCGCGTGTCGCTAATTAGCTGCCCAGTTCCGTAATTTGCCATTCTTTATTCACACAGGACACCCAATCCAATAATAGGTTTCACCTCTGAGATTCACAGGCACAATTATCATTAGCAAAGTACATTTCTAAGAATGCTGTCTGACTTGGAGCGCAGCAGTCCTAATGGTTTTGCGTTCCAGATATCAATCTACTAATTTTCTAAGCTATATCACCTCAGTTCACAGTTTCATCAAACCTGATGAAAGATTCTTCAAACTTTTTGAACAACTTTCCATGTTTAGGATTTCTTTAGCCAGCACCCATGTGGTGTGCAAGAGGTCTTTTTTTCCTTATTTTGCAAGACAGAAAGAATCTACCTTCTCCTGAGAGGAATTTTCTTGCCTTTGTCATGAAATATCTGTATTCATTTTTCTTTCTCTGTTTGCTTTGTCTCTGTATCTGTGGGTGTATACTGACCACCTTCACACTCTTGAACCCCTACTTTTAGATTTCCTCTGTGTCTGCAGCTCTCCTATGTGTTTGGTTACATACCATTGATAACATCCTTCCTTTTGGTATTGTTTGAGGTCAAGGGTCAGCTGGTCATATGGTCTGGTGTTCCCTATCCATCAAACTAAAATAAAGAGCAATCAAAAACCTGTGTTGTGCAGAACAGCACTGCCAATCAACTCTTGGGGTACCATTATTTTATAAGAGTAAACTCATTAAGGATATAATAAATCTTTGGAAATTTCATGCTGCACAGAATATTACAACATAAAAACAGGCTCAATGAGTCCTTGCTGGTACCCTTTTTCCAGCCCTTGGTTGAATTACATTAAGAAGACTGTTTCCTGCTTTCATCCACTGGATGATAGAAGAGGCTTTGGAAAAGATTTAGAGGATGTCCACACAAATAACTCCCATCTTGAAAAATCTTTATTCTCGCAGAAAGGTTTTCTTTTAGCAATACAGAGCCTTGGCTTGTTTGGCAAAGACCCACAGGTGACGTCAGGAAATTTTTGTTAATGGATTGCCTGAAATGGTGGTCAAAGCAGATTCAATGCAACCAATTCAAAGGAAATTAGATAAATAATTGTGTGGAACACATTTATTGATGCACAGAACAATGAATGGGATTAATTGGAAAGTTCTACAAATTGTTCCTGTGTCAGCAATGTGCCAAATGCTCACCTTCTGTGCTCTATCATTGTGATTACTCTTAGCAGTCAAATACAGTGGCAGCAGGTGAACTCTGTCATAAAATGCCTGGGAAAATGCAATGATGGGATGACCATTCAGAGTAGTAGAATTGACAAATTGTTCCTACCATTGCAGGCTGTTTCTCTCCTGTGCTTGCTACTGATAAGCTCCTTGGCCCAGTTAGTGAATGTGAATTTGTCATGGCTAAGTGGAAGAAAGAGGATCAGGTTCGTTGTGGATGAGGAGAGTGAAGAGCAAGGCTGTGGGTTGTTCGGGTAGTATGTATCATGACGACAGGTTGTGGCAGGCAGGAGTTGAAGAGAGGGAGACTATAAGATGAAGGGTCTAGGTGGAAGTTGCAAAGTGAGGAGACAGGAAAGAAGGAGACTTGAAGATTTGGGATGGATAGCAAGAAGGGGAGGGTACAAATTGTGGGCAGAAGAGAGAGGGGACGCTGCAAGTTAGATGGCGGAGGAAAGGGAGATTGTGCAAGGTTGCTGGTGTAAGTGGAGCATGGGAGGATGCTTCTAAGTGGGGATGGCATGAGAGACAGGAAGTGTAAATTCTTGGGGCAGAGAGAGGCGGGCTGCCCATAGTGGGGGAAAAGGGGAGGATGTAGTATTGAGAGGAAAGCAAGAAGGGAAGGCTTTTTTTGGGTGCAGGTAATGAGAAAATGAGGGTAAGCTGCAAGTTTAGTGGGGAGTAAGGAAAATGTGGTGGGAGGTTCTAGTATGAGAGGGAGGAGAGAGAGGGGGGTGGCTGCAAGTTGGAAAGAGAGGAAGTCTTCAACTTGTGGGTGAGAGAGAGGCTGCAAGTTGGGGGCTGAGAGAGAAAGAAGAGACTGTAAACCAAGGAGAACACTTTTAAACTGATCAAAGGAATATTCAGTTAAGAGGGTGTCATGAAAACCTGATGTTACTAAGGTAATGAACTTCTTGCAAATGAATGTGGAATTTCTAGCTTAAGGTTCCATAAATTTAAGAGCTGTTATATGGAAGTAGATGTATTGGTGCAGTTGTAATGTATCAGTTGTTAAATGTAAATGTGAGGGGCAGTAACTTGTCTGGTTGAAATCTTTAAGCTTTTTATATTTGTGATGGAAACACGTTAACAGTGACCTTGGCAGGTTATGGAAGATGTATTTAAATTAATGGCTTTTTTGTACACAGGTGTGTGTGTTTGTCAGTTATTTTGAGAAACCACTTACTGACTTGTTAAGTGGGCTCAAGACAGCACCACTGTGGTGTTTCAAAAATTTGTTTTCCTTGCATGTTGAATAAGGAATGATGATTATTGAAGATAAGGGTGGATTCTTCTAATTCTACTTTGTGATTCCAAATACTTCATACATCAATACAGACACAGAACGTAATGTGATTACTTGACTGCATCACTTAATAATGGAATTGGTGTGGTTGAAAAATGTAGTTCACGCAAATCAGATGTAGAGAAATCCTTTTTTAAAAAATGTTCATGTGTGGGAAATGTATTTTGACCCAAAATTGTTAATTACAGATATGCAAGAAACACCTAATTCAATTTTCAAAAAAAAAAGTTTTAATAATAAATTGCTGACATGCGCTTTATCAAGGTAAATTAAGACATCACCTGATCTAGTATTGCCTTGTGTGGTCTGGTGCTAAATTAAGAACTGGACCCCTTGCTCTACCATGCAATAAGGTTGTGATGTGGAGGTGCCAGTATTGGACTGGGATAGACATGGCCAAAAGTCACACAACACCAGGTTATAGTCCAGCAGGTTTATTTGAAATCACAAGCTTTTCAAGTGTTGCCACTTCATCAGGTAACGAAGGGGCAGTGCTCTGAAAGCTTGCAATTTCAAATAAATCTGGTGTTGTGTAACTTTTGACTACAGAATAAGATCGTGGCTGATCTGACTATTCTGCATTCTAGCCTAGCCTGGATAAGCTTTGACTGGAACCTATCTGCCTCTGCTTTCAGAAAAAAATTGAAAGACACTGCTTTTCAGGATCAGGATTCCAAAGACCCATCATCCGCTGAGGGGACAATATAATATTTTCTTCTGTCTTAAATAGATAACCCCTTATTTTGGAACATCCTCCCATTTCGAGATTCTCTCAAAAGAGGAAATATCTTTTCTATATCCACCCATTATCGACAGTGTAGACTTTTTTTTTTCTTTAACTTCTTTCTCCTTTGTCATTCAAGGAGCTTTGGATTTGTTTGTCTCACCGTTGCCTTTTTGAGGAATATACCTTAACTATGGTTTAAGGTGAGAGGGGAAAGATATAAAAGGAACTTAAGGGGCAACTTTTTCCACACAGAGGGTGGTGCATATGTGGAATGAGCTGCCAGAGAAGGTAATAGAGGTCATACATTTACAACATTTAGAAGACATTTGGACAGTCACATGATAAGAAAGGTTTAGAGAGATACGGGTCAAACACAGGCAAATGGGACTAGTTCAGTTTAGGAAACCCGGTTGATATGAATGAGTTGGGCCAAAGGGCCTGTTTCCGTGCTGTACGAATCTATGACCCTGAGTACCTTCGGGGTGAGATCTTATGTTTTAATGAAATTTTCTCTTACTGTTCTAATTTCCAGCCTTTTTAAAAAACTTATCCTGTTCAACTTTTCCTCATAAGACAACCCACCAATTCCAGGTATTTGACTAGGAAACCATCTTTGAACTGCTTCCAATGAATTTGTTTTCCTTAAATTATAGAGATCCGTATTGTACACACTACTCCACTGCTTTTGCCAATGCCCTGTATATCTGAGGCATAACCTCACTAATTTTGTTCTTACTTCCCTGCACAATAAATGATTACATTATTGTAGCTTTTGTAAATGTGGCTGCATGCTATCCTTTCACAGTTCGTGTACTGGACCCAATAACCCTTCAGCTTCAACACCGTAGAATAAGAGGACATAGCAAGAGGCCCAGGACCAGGGGACCAGCACTTCAGCTTCATCTCGGCAGTGAGAGGGAGAGAGAAAGGAGTCATAGTTTAACAGCTATAGCTTCAGGGACTGCTGATTGTGTAGAGTGGAGTGAAGGGGGAAATAAGGAAATCAAACAGTGACATCACAGGCCATAGGTTGATGTGTTTGTGGTTTTAAAAAGTGTAGTGTTTGGAAGAAGAGCTTCATTTGGCCCTAGTGACTACATGTACTGGTCGTTTCTCCAGCTACAGCTACCACCTGCTTCTCAGAGCTGAGGCTGTGCGTGAATTCACTGTGGAGCACCCTTGGTGCTGAGCATGTCATGGATTGCACGTTTTAGTGAGGTGGTCACACCACAGATGAGGGCTGAGATAACAAGCATGGGGCTGGATGAACACAGCAGGTCAAGCAGCATCATAGGAGCAGGAAAACTATCTTACCTATCCTCTCCTCTATCCATCCTCTATCCGCCTCCCCCTCTCTCCCTACTTATTTCAGAACCCTCTTCCCCTCCCCCATTTCTGATGAAGGGTTTAGGCCCGAAACGTCAAGTTTTCCTGCTCCTATGATGCTGCTTGACCTGCTGTGTTCATCCAGCCCCATGCTTGTTATCTCGGATTCTCCAGCATCTGCAGTACCTTTTATCACAGATGAAGGCTGAGCAGGCATTAAGGGAATGTGTGACCACCAGGCAGAGTAGAAGAAGGCAGTTTGTTCAGGAGTGCCTTGTGGCTGTCCCTCTTTTTGACACATATCTTTTGTGGATACTGCTGAGGATATGACTGTACAGTGGAAAGTAATAGAAGCCAACTTCATGACACCATGGTATCTGCTGCCCAAGAGATAAAGAAGAAAAATAACAGGGCTATAGTAGTAGGGGATAACAAGGTGTAGAGCTTGATGAACACAACAGGCCAAGCAGCATCAGAGGAGCAGGAAGGCTGACGTTTTGGGCCTGGACCCTTCTTTCTAGGCCCGAAACGTCAAGACTTCCTGCTCCTCTGATGCTGCATGGCCTGCTGTGTTCATTCAGCCCTACACCTTGTTATCTCAGATTCTCCAGCATCTGCAGTTCCTACTATCTCTATAGTAGTAGGGGATTCAATTGTAAGGTGAGCATTTCTGCAACTGCAAAAGAAACTCCGTGATGGCATGTTGCCTCCCTGTTACCAGTGTCAGAAATGTTACTGAATGACTGCAGGACATTCTGAAGGAGGAGGGCAAACATATTGGGACTAGCGACATAGGTGCAAAAAAGGGTGAGGTTCTGTGAGCAGAATTTAGGTAGCTAAAAGTGTAGAGGTTGGAATGAGGTTTGCCAGGTAGATATCATTGAATATGATTTTCCTAATTAGGGCTGTTAACCTAGTCCTGGCTGACCGATAAGAACAGGGGTGTCAGAGGTTCTGCTCACTCTAGGAGCCAGCTCTGAACTAGCTAGGTCTATGTCATGTATTATGCGCACACAGGTAAAGGTCGGCTTGACGTCAGGATTCTGGCTTTTGTGGAGTTATTTCGAAATGGCTTTCAGTTAGCTCATTTGGCTGGACGGCTGGTTTACGATGCAGAATGATGCCAACAGCATTGTTCCAGTTCCTGCGCCGGCTGAGGTCATTATGAAGGTCTCTCCATCTCAGCTTGTCCCCTTTCCAAAGGTGTGGTGACCCTTGGGTGAGACCACCGCCAGTTGGTTCTTTAGTGAGAAGGCAATCCTATGGTAGTTTGATTGTGACTTTACTTAAGAAGTAGATTAAAAAAGAGGACCCTTAAAATCATCAGAGATAATAAGAACTGCAGATGCTGGAGTCACATAACAGTGCAGAGCTGGAAGAACAAAACTGGCTAAATCCATGTTTAGGCCACTGGGCTGTAGGCTCCTGAGACGGAATATGAGGTGCTGCACCTCCAGTTTGCGGGTGGCGTCATTGTGACACTGGAGGAGGCCCAGGATGGACATGTCACCCAGGGAGTGGAAGGGGGAATTGAAATGGTTTGCGACCGGAAGGTTTTGTCGTTTGTTGCGAACAGAGCGCTGGCGCTCTACAAAGTGGTCTCCGAGCCTCCGCTTGGTCTCACCTATGTAGAGGAGGCCACATCAGGAGCAGCAGATGCAGTAGACCAACTTGACAGATGTGCAGGTGAACCCTCGTATAATGTGGAAGGCTTGTTTGGTGCCTTGAATGGAGGTGAGGGTGTAGGCGTAGGGGCAGGTGTAGCACTTCCTGCGGTTACAGGGAAAGGTGTCGGGTGGTGGGGCTAGTGGGGTGTGTGGAGCGGACGAGGGAGTCGCAGAGTGAATGATCCCTACGAAAGGCAGGTAAGGGTGGGGAGGGAAATATATCTTTGGTTGTGGGGTCGGAAGTGGCTGAGAATTTTTGATATGTTGGATGTGCAGGTTGGTGGGGTGTTATGTGAGGACAAGGGGGATTCTGTCTTTATTTTTGTTGCAGGGAGGGGATGTGAGGGCAGAGGTGTGGGAAACGTAAGAGATGCGGTTGAGGGCACTTTTGATTACCAGAGAGGGCATGTTGCGGTCCTTGAGATGGGAGGACATCTGGGATGTGCGGGAGTGGAACGTTCCATCTTGGGAGCAGACATGTCAGAGGTGGAGGAATTGGGAATAGGGGATTGCATTCTTGCAGGAGGAGAGGAGGCATAGTCTAGGTAGCTGTGGGAGTCGGTGGGCTTGAAATAGATGTCGGTTTTGAGGCGGTCCACCAGACATGGAGACTAGTCGAGGTGAATTTGAGGTTGGGGTGGAAGAGTGTTAAAGTTGATGAACTGTCCAAGCTCCTCGTGGGAGCATGAGGCAGCACCAATACAATCATCAATGTTGGGGATAGTACCAGTGTAGTAGTGGAAGAGGGACTGTTCCACGTATCCGATGAAGAGGCAGGCATCGCTTGGGCTCATGCAGGTGCCAATTGCCACTCCCTTAGGAGGAAGTGAGAGGAGTTAAAGGAGAAGTTGTTAAGGGTAAGGATGAGTTTGGTTAAGTGGATGAGGGTGTTAGTGGATGGGACTGGTTGGGCTTGCGGGAGAGGAAGAAGCAGAGGGCTTTTAAGCCATCCGCATTGGGAATACAAGTGTACAGGGATTGGATGTCCATAGTGAAGATGAGGTGTGGGGGGCCAGGGATTTGGAAGTCTTGGAGGAGTTGGAGGGCATGGATGGTATCACGGACGTAGGTGGGATTTCCTGGACCAAGGGGGATAAAGCAAAGTCAAGGTAAGTGGAGATAAGTTCAGTCGGGCAGGAGTAGGCAGAGACAATAGGTCAGCCTCATCCCATAACCAACCCTCCTCCTCATCCCTGCCTCTTTGACCTGACACAACCTGTCCATCTTCTCTCCCACTTATCCGCTCTTCCTACCTCACTGACCAATCCCCACCACTGCCTACCTGCACTCACCTATCACCATTCCACCTACCTTCCCCAGCCCCACCCCTCCTCTCTCTATTTATTTCTGAGCTCCCTTCCCCCTCCACATTTCTGAAGAAGGACCCCATCCTGAAATGCCAACTTTCCTGCTCCTCTGATACTGCCTGGCCTGCTGTGTACCCTCGGCTCCACACTGTGTTAACCTTAAAATAGTAATCTCTGGATTACACCTAGTACTAGGTGTGAATGAGTATAGGAATAGGAGGTTAGTCTAGATGAATATGTGGCTGGAGAGATGGTGCAGGAAGGCGAACTTAGATTTTTGGGACATTGGGACCATTTATGTGGGGATGGGATCTGTACAAGATGGGCAGGTTGCACTGGAACCAGAATGGGATCAGCATCCTTGCAGGAAGGTTTGCTAGTGTTGTTGGGAGGTTTAAATTAACTTGGGAGGGGTTGGGGGTGGGGGAGGGGTGGCAGTCGTTGGGGGTTGGTGTGGGTAGGATCAAGAGAAAAGGTTAAGCAAGAGACAATGTATGGCCAGAAGTGGAAGCGAGAGGAATTGAGTTTAAAGGCATTGAAATTGTAGGCCAGTTAATGCATTAGGAAATTTAGCTGGGTTGGATGGCATTTGCAAGGAGTCCGACTAACAAGGTAGATGAGTTGAGGGCACAAATTTAAACAAGAGGATATGGTGTTTTTGCTGTCACTAAAGCATTGTTGAGAGGGGAGCAAATTGGCAACTTATTATTCCAGGATTATAGGTTGTTCAGGTGAGATAGAGAAGGATGTAGAAGAGGAAAGTATGTCACAATATTGATCAGGAAATCAGTTACAGTAGTATAGAGGGATGACATGTTATTCTAATGAAGCCATATGAGTAAAGCTTAAAAACTAAGAAAGGAGCAATCATGTTGCTGGTAGTGTACCATAAGCCCCAAATATGCAGCGAGAAATACGTAACAAATTTCTGAGAAGGGGGAGGGCGGGAGAGTCCTCGACATTATTTTAAGTGATGAAGCCAGGCAAGTGGTTAAGTATCAATAAGAGAGCATTTTGCAGGCAGTGGTCACAACTTTGAGATTCAAAATTGTTATGGCAAAGGGCAAGGATGGGCTTGAAATCAGGGTTCTGAACTGGAGGATCACCTATTTTAATAAGATCAGATATGATTTGGCCAGAGAGGACTGGGAGCAGATACTTTCAGTACCAGTGAGGCACGTTCAAAAATGAAATGAGTACAGGGCCATGTGTTCCAATAATAATAAAGGGAAGGAACAATAAAACCAGTGAATCGTGGGCATTGAAAGATGTGAGGTTGAATAAAGAGGAAAAAGTGAGGCTTTTTGGCAGATACCAAGGACTCAAAACAGCAGAAACCCAAGAGGAGTAAAGAAGTGAAGGAAAGGGGGATCTTTAAACGGAAATCAGGGGAGCCAAGGCGGACATTAAAGGATGATGCCTAGTAAAATACAAGAAAATCCTAAGTTATTTTGCAAGTAAGTTGAGGTAAAAGGATCCCTGGGGAAAGAATAGGGCCCATTTAAGGACCACAGTGGTAATTAATGCATGAAGCCAGGAGACATCGGTCGTGGCCTAAATGAACACTTAGTGTCACTGTTCATTAGAGAGAGGGATGTGGGTATAGAAGTCAGGTAGAAGGACGGTGATACAACTTCAGGCGTAGATGAGACCTATACAAAGTGGATGGGTTGCACCTGAACTGGAATGGGTCCAGTATCCTTGCTGAGAGGTTTGCTTGTGCTGTCGGGGAGGTTTTGAACTAATTTTGCAGGGGGATAGGGCATAGATTAGATGTGAGGTTGGGGGCAAGGTCTCATCCTTGGCGAAGGAAGGCGAAGACAGTGTATGGGAGGTCCAAAAAGCAAAATTTTATCTATTTTATTGAAAGGAGCTTGACTAGTAAGGTGGAGAAACTTGGAGCATTGATCAGCATATAGGAATATTGATATTTTGTGATCACCTGAGACATGGTTGAAATTAAGGACAGGACTGGTAGCTCAACATGCCACGGTACAGAAATTTCAGGTGTGATGTTGTAAGAGAGGTGGGGCATTGCATTATTGATAAAGGAAATCATCACTGCGGTAATGAGGGAGGATGTCCAAGAAGGGTCTTCAAATGAGGCCAACTGGGTAGAGCTTAGAAATAAAAAATGGGGCTATTACTGTACTTGTTTTATAAGACAAACCTTCCAACAGTCAGAGGGAGAGAGGGTGACAGATATACAGGCAGATCACAAAGGTGTGGGAGAAACAGGGTTACAGTTTGTAGGGATTTCAACTTTGCTGATATTAATGGGATCATCTTAGTGTGAAAGGATTAGACAGGGTGAGACTATTAAAGTGCATCCAGGAGAGCTTTATGTGCCAGTATGTCGATAGTCCAATTAGAGGTGGGTAGTGATAGATCTAATCCTAGCAAATGAAGCTGGCCAAGTGATTGACATTTCAGTGGCCGAGCATTTTGGGGATAGTGACAATGACTCTAAGTTTCGAAGCCAATATGGAAAGGGATAGGGATAATTTCTGCACTAAGTGTTGAAATTGGGGAAGGCTGATTTCAAGATTATTTAAAAGGTTCTGGCAAACATTAAGTGGGAGTGCTTACTTGCAGGTAAGTCTGCACTTGGTAAGTAGATATTTTTTAAAAGATAGTATCGCGCGAACTCGGAGCCACTGTGCTCCTGTAAGAGTAAAGGTAAGGGTTGCAAGTCAAGGGAACCCTGGATGCCAAGGGATATCATGAGTGTGATTAAAGAAAAAGAAGGAAGTGCATGTCAAGATCAGTGCATCAAAAACAGGGGAGATCCTTCAAAAGTGTAGAGAGTATAGAGGCTGCTTAAAAAAGAAATAAGGTGGGCAAAGAGGGGCTGCAAAATATCTTTGATAGGATCAAGAAAAACCCCAAGGCTTTTTCAAAGTATGTGACGAGTAATAGAGTTACCAGGGAAAGTATGAGACCTATTAGAGACCAAAGGGACAACCTATGTGTGGAGCTTGGTGACATGGGTGAACCTTAGAGATTTCATTTGGGATGGTGAAGCTCTAGAACGTTTTAAGATTAAAAAGGAGGACATATTTGATGTTTAACTAGGCATAAAGGTGCATAAATCCCCAATCTGATGAGATGTATCCCAGGCTCTATGGGAGGCAAGGGAGGAGAGTTCTTGGGCATTGGAGAAGATATTTAATGCTACGCTGGCCGCAGGTGAAATGCCAGATGACTGGAGGATAGCTGATATGGTTCCGTTGTTCAAGAAGGTGAGTAGGATGGGCCGGGTAATTCTAGACCATTAAGTCTGTCAGATGTGGTGGGGAAATTATTAGAAAAAGTTCTGAGAACAGGATTGATCAATATGTGGAAAGGCAGGAATTAATCAAGTATATTCAGCATGAATTTGTTAGAGGAAAATCCTGTCTGATTAATGTAATTGAATTTTTAAAAAAAGGTCACTAAATATAAAGATGAGGGTAGTCTCGTCGATGTGGTTTACGTAGACTTCAGTATGGCCTTTGACAAGGTCCTGCATGGAAGACTGGCTCAAAAGGTAAGAGCCCACATGATCCAAAGCAAATTGGCAAACTGGATCCAGAATTGGCTTACAAACAGGAGGGAAAGGTGATAATGGATGGATGTTTTGTGATTTAGAACCGTGTGACCAGGGTTTGGTGCTAGAACCCTCGCTGTTTGTTATTGACACGAAATTTGATGATGGTGTTAGTTATGGTTATGAGGAGGATGGTCTCAGGTTGCAATCTGATATTGATCACCTGATAAATTGGGCGAGCAACAGCAGATAGAATTTAATCCTGACAAGTGCAAAATGATGCATTTTGGGAGATCTAATAAAGGAAGGATATACGCAATGAATGGTAGGAATCATTCCGTAGGGAATACTGAGAAACAAAGAGATCTTGGTGTACAAGTCTATAGATACCTGAAGGTGTCAGTACAAGTAGACAGGGTGATGAAGAAGGCATATGGGATGCTTGCATTTGTTGGCCAGCATGTAGAATGTGGGTGAAAGGAGGTCTTGTTAGAATTTCATAAAATATTGGTTAGGCCACAGGTAGATTCTGTGTACAGTTGTAGCTGCCACACTATCAGAGCACATGGTTGTACAGGATAGAGTGCACAAGACATTCACTAGAATGTTGCCTGGAATGAAAGTCTCAGTTATGAAGAGAAACTGAATAGGCTGGGTTATCCTTGGAGCACAGGAGGTTGAGGGGATATCTGGTTGAGGTCTCCAGAATTGAGAGGCATAGGCAGAATAGACTGTGAGAATCTTATCTCTGTGGCAGATTTGTCTGAGGCCGAAGGACATAAGTTTCAGGTGAGGAGTAAATGATTTAGTTGAGAAATGAAGTTTCTTTTTCACCCAGAGGGTGGTGGAAATATGGAATGAGCTGTCTGAGAAGATGATGGAGGCAGATACTCTTGCAACATGTAAGAGGCATCTGAATGAGCGCTTAAAATGCCAGGGTATAGTAGGCTATGGACCAAATACAAATAAATGGAATTAGTGTAATTTGGTGTTTGTTGGTTGGCGAGGATATGGTTGGCTGAAGGGCCTGTTTCTATGCTGTATAACTCTGACAATTAAAGAAATTAGCATAGGGAGGAGACTGAGAGCAGCCTGGCATATTTGGAAGTAGGTAAATCTCCAGGACAAGATGAAATGTATCCATGAGAGAGATTCTAGAGGACTGGAGGACAACAAATGTCGTACTACAGGGAGGAAGGAAGGGATAAACCAGGAAACCCCAGGCCTGTCAGTCTCACCTCAAAGGTCAGGAAACTACTGGAAGTAAGTCTCAGAGATGGAATTAATTTGCACAGAGAAAGGCAGGGATTAAGACCAGTCACCATGATTTTATTAAAGGGAAGTCATGTGTGCCCAAACTTGATTGAATTTTTCAAAGAGGTGACCAGGTATTTAAATGTGGGTAACGTAGTTGATGTAATCTACTTGGAGTTAAACAAAGGCTTTTTACAAAGTCCTGCATGGGACACTGATAGCAAAGGTAACAATCCATGGGATCCAAGGAAATCTAGCAAATTGGATCCACGATTGGCTGAGTGACAGGAACCGGAGGGTAGTTGTTCAGGTGTGTTTTTGTGACTGGAACCCTGTGCCCAGTGGGGTTCCACCGAGATCGGTGTTGGGTCCATGCTGTTTATGGTTATGTATAAACAATTTAGAGTTGAAAGCAGGTGGGTTGATCAGTAAGTTTGCAGATGATATGAAAATTGGAAGGGTGGTAAATAGTGAGGCGGATAGACTTGTATTCTCCTATAATCTAAATAGGCTGGTCAGATGGATTGATGAGGGGCAAATTGAATTCAATTCTGAGAAGTGATGCACTTGAGCAGGATAAACAAAGTAAGGGAATACATGATGAATGGTAGGACCCTGGATCAGCGGGACCTTGGTGTACATGTACACTGGTCCCTTAAGACAGTAAGTCAGATAAAATGGTTAAGAAAGCATGGGGATACTTGCCATTACTAGACAAGGCATAGAATTTAAGAGCAGGGAGGTGATGTTGGAACTGTATAAAACATGGTTTAGGCCACAGTTAGGTAATTGTGTGCAGTTCTGGAAACCACATTACAGGAGGGATGTGATTGCACTGGGGAAGGTGCAGAGGAGATTTACCCGGATGATGCTGGATAATTTAATATTGAAGAGAGATTAGATAGACTGCAAGTATTTTTCTTGGAGCAGAGGAGACTTAGCGGGGTGGAAGGATAATTGAGATGTGTAAAATTATGAAGGGCATTGATAGATTAGCAGGAAGGAACTCTTCCTTTTGGTGGAGGGATCAATGACCGGGGGCATAGATTTAAGATAAGGGACAGGAGATTTAGAGGAGATGTGAGGACAAATGTTTTCACTCAGAGGGTGCTGGGAATCTGGAACTCACTGCCTATAAGGTGGTAGAGGTAGAAACCTTCGTAACATTCGAGGAGTATTTAGATTTGCACTTGCAATGCCAAGGCATGTAATGCCAACAGCCAAGTTCTTGAAAATGAGATTAGAGTAGTTAGGTGCCTGTTTTTGACAGGTATAGACTTAATGAGCTGAAGGTTCTTTTTCTGTCCTTCAGACATCAATAACTCTAACACAACAGTCAATTCCCTCAAAGGGAATTGAGGTCTGTGACTTTTGACCATTTCAATTTGTTTTGATACTCTCTGACAAAATTTAACTATTTCATATTCCCCCACATGCTATTTCATTTGCCAGATTTTTGCCCACTTAGCTAAATGGCCCATATTCCTTTGTAGCCTCCTTATGTCCTCTTTATAGCCTACTTTCTTGCTGAAGGAACTATAGGCACCGCTCTGATTAGAGAGACAGCTTTCGGGGACTTTAACCTGAGGGTCGTCATGTCTCAGGTAAAGGTCACCAGTGAAGGAATTCAACCCACAGTCCAGCAAATGAGCTTACTTACCCAATTTTGTTTAATCAGCAAAATTAGCAACCGTAGTTTTGAATCATGAATGTAAGCTGTAAAAAAAAAAGGTTTAGCCCCAGTACTGATCCTGGTTGAACACTACCAACTGCATCTTACCAGCCAGAAAATTTATATCTCGTTGTTTCCTGTTAGCTAACTAATCCATTGCCGATGGAACGTATTCCAATAGCAAAATGGTGAAATTTTGAATTCAGTAAAAATCGGGAATTAAAACATAGCTGAAGGGTGACCACATTAATTTTTTGTTTCAAATCTGGTTCACTAATTTCCTTTAGGGAGGGAAACCTGCCATCCTAACCTGGTTTGGTCTGCATGTGATTCCAGACCCCACGGCAATGTGGTTGACTCTTAACTCCTCTGAAATGGGCTAGCAGACCATTCAGTTCAAGGACAATTAAGGATGAGCAGTAAATGTTGGCCCAGCTCACGTCCCTTGGTGAATAAAAAAAATTACTATTGAATGCATTCAGCAAAAGGCTACAGTCTTTTTAGATACAAGACACATATTGAACATATTTAGGCACTTTTTAAGCAAATTGTAGGGGCTTTATGAATGGGTGAGAATGGGACTCATGATGGCATTATTTTAATGAATCTGAATAATTTTTAATACATTTTAATTAAAAGTGGATCTCTGGCAGCAATTTTCTTTCTTTCTTATGGTTATTATTCATTTATTTATTTACACGTTTGTGTACGATGATTCATTCATCCAAAAAAGTGACTGAAATTAATTCAGGGATACAAACCATTTTAAAGAGATATTAATAGGTTAGGTAAATGGGCAAAGAGTTGGCAAATGGAGCATCGTGCAAAAATATGACGTTGCTTGGTTTGGAAATGAGAGCAAAACACTATTACTTAAATGTAGAACAGCTGCAGAAAGCTGCAACACAAAGGAGCTTGTGGGTATTTGTACACAAAACACAGAAGGCTAACACACGTGCAGCTGATAATCAGGATGACTAATGAAATGTTGGCCCTTATTTCGACGGGGCTAGAGTATAAAAGTAGGGAAGTCTTATAGCAACTATTCTAATAAAGAAACAGGATGGGACCATCAAATCCTGTGAAATGTAGATATCAAGAGATATACAGCATTGAAATAAGAGAAAAAGGGAAACCCTTGGCAGATACCGAGGTCTCAACACCTGAAGCCTGAGAGAAAAGAATGTGCAAGAGGGAAATTAAAAGGGGCATTGAGGGCGAAAAGGGGAGATGAAAGGATATCGGCAGGTAAAAGAAAATAAATTCCTAAGTTTCTTTTTTATATCATGGGTACACTAAGAGTAAAAGTATAATGACGGAAAGAGTAGGGCCCGTTAAGGACCACAGTGGTAATTTGTACCTGGAGCCAGAGGATGTAGCTAGGGTTCTAAATGAATACTGTGGGCTGATATTCACTAGTGAGAGGGCTGATGTGGGTACAGAAATTAGGGAGAAGGACTGCAATTCAATTAAAGAAGTTAGCACAGCTAGAGATGAGGTTCTTTAGCGTTCTGGCAGAGTTGAAAGTAAATAACCTCCAGGGCCAGATGACGTGTAACCTATTTTAAGTGAGGAATGAAAGAAATAAGGTACTTACAGTGGTTTATATAAATGATTTAGTCTTGAATGTAGAAAAATTGATCAATACATTTATAGATTGCAAAAATTTGATACGATTGTAAATAGTAAGGAGAGAAGCCTTAGACTACAAGAGGCTATAGAAAGGCTGGTTAGATGGGCTGATCGGTGGCAAATGGAATTCAATTTGGATAAATGTGAAGTGTTGCCAAAAATGGCAAGGTAATACATGATGAATGGTAGGGCTGTGGGAAGCAATGAGGATCAGAGGGACCTTGGTTTGCACATATGCTAGTCCATCAACGTATCAGGGTAATTGGACTAAGTGCTTAGTGTAGCATGTGGGAAATTTGCCTTAGTTAGTCAAGGCAGACAATTTAAGAGCAGAGAAGTGATGCTAGAACTGTATAAAACGTTGTTGAGGCCACAACAAGAGCATTGTATGCAATTGTGCAATCTGCATGTTATAGCACTGGAGAGGCTGCAGAGATGTACCAGGATGTTGCCTGGGCCGGAGAGTATCAATTATGAAGAGAGATTGATCAGACTGCAGTTGTTTTCCTTTAGAGCAGAGGAGATTGAGAAGGGATGTAATGGAGATGCATAAAATTGAGGGGCACAGAGAACGTAGATAGGAAGGAACTTCCCCTCTTTTATCGAGGGCTTAATGGCTAGGTTGCATAGATATAGAGATGTGAGGAAAATATTTTCACCCAGAGAGTGGTGACACTCTGAAGCCTGTAAGGATGGTGGAGGCAGCCTCATACAACATTTAAGAAGTATTTAGATGTGCAGTTGTGATGCCAAGGCAAACAAGACTATGGGCCAATTGCTGAAAATTGAAATTTGAATAGTTGGGTGGTGGTTTTTGACTGGCCTGAACGTGATAGGCCGAAGGCTATTTCTCTGTGCTATAAATCTCTGATTCTAGGTGTTGAAGAGACCACATCTGGAGTACTATGAACAGTTTTGGCACCCTTAATTTAGGAAAAATATCATGTCACTGGAGGCAGTTCAGACAAGGCTTACTAGGATGATCCCCAGCATGAATGAATTGTCTTACGAGCAAAGACCAAATAGGTTGGTCCTCCACTCCCTGGAGTTGACAAGAACGAGGGTTGATCTCGTTAAAAGATATATTTAGTTAAGGAGTTTGACAGGGTAAATATTGAGAGGCTCTCCAACGAGGGAATCATCCTATCACCAGAGGGCATGGTTTCAGAATAAGTAGGTATCAATTTAAGACTGAGTTGAGGAGAAATTTCTTCTGAGGGTTGAGAGTCTTTGGAACTCCTTGCCACAGAGAGCTATAAGGCCAGAGTCCTTGTGTATATTTAAGGCCAAAATAGATTCTTGATCAGTAGGGGAAAGATGGGTTACAGAGTAAAGGTTGGAAAGTGAATGTGCGGAATATTGGATCAGTCATGATCCTATTGAATGGCAGAGCAGGCTTGAGGGGTCAAATGCTGTTCCTATTTCTTATGCTCTTATGAATTTCAGTATGGACAATAAAGTGAAATTGAAGTATAATGTTCCCCCATTTTGGCGGCACGGTGGCTCAGTGGCTAGCACTGCTGCCTCACAGCGCCAGTGACCCGGGTTCGATTCCACCCTTGGGTGACTGTCTTGGCGGAATTTGCACATTCTCCCCACGTCTGCATGGGTTTCCTCCGGGTGCTCTGGTTTCCTCCCACAGTCCAAAGATGCGCAGGTTGTGTGGGTCGACCATGCTAAATTGCCCATGGTGCCCAGGGATGTTTAGGGTAGGTGAATTAGACATGGGGAAATAAGGAGTAGGGGAATGGGTCTGGGTGGGATGTTCTTCAGAGGGGCGGTGTGGACTTGTTGGGCAGAATGGCCTCTTTCCACACTGTAGGCCCTTCCATCTAGGCTAAGGTCTTCTTCTTTTCTTTCTCCCTGGCTGTCCTTTTATCATCTGCTCTCACTCTCTGCCTATCTCTTCACCACCCCCACCCCACAACAGAACAATCTCAGCATCCACGTACTATTGGGATCCAGTTGTTCCTTTTTTTTTTAGTTGATGTTCTGTATTATGACTCGCCCTTCAGGAGAATCGGATTCTATTCTATGATCTTAATTAACTAACATTATTAGAAGTCCTATTTAAGATTTTTAAAAAGCTCTACATTTCTCGGCCTTTTTGAAAAATAAGCAAATTTTCTTTACAGCACTGCTTATAGCTCAAAACACCTTTGTGGATGGTTTAAGGCTGACCACTTTTTGAATAGAAGAGAGTTGTACACTGAATCTGAGATAACAAGGTGTAGAGCTGATGGACACAGCAGGCCAAGCAGCATCAGAGGTGCCGGAAAGCTGAGGTTTCAGGCCTAGACCTTCACTGAGTCTAATGCTTTTGGTAGTTTTCTTGAATCAATTACTGCAAGTTAAACTGTGTGTGTCTTTGTTTGAAGCAAAATACTGTGAATTGTGGAAATTTGAAGTAACAACAGAAAATACTGAGATAGTCTTCACTTCTTCACAAACTATATTGTACTCTGTGTTAATTATGTTTTTGTCTCCTCACACGGTGCCAGATCGGCTGAGTTTCTCCCGCATTTTCTATTTTTACGTGTGCATGTCTTGGAACCTGGTTCTACATGTTTGATGGACTGTTTTTTTGTAAAGGCTAAAGCAATGGAAAGCTGCAGAGAAACTTGGAAATGGGACTTTAACATCTTTGACACACTATAAACATTAGTTTTTGAGTAACATTATAGCACAGTGTGCCGCTGGTATGATGAGATAAGGAAGCTGTTTGAGAGAACAGCGCAATGCTAATTGTTGTGTGTTTACTTATTTTTCAACCAACAGTGATTCAAGCAACTTAATATATCAAGGACTTAAATTGTATTGCATTTGTTTCCTTTTTAATCAGGATTTGCCCAAAGTCGAAGAAGTAAATATTGTTCTTCCCGAAGAAGTGAAAAAGGAGCCCATTGGGATTGTCTCCAGTATCATTGACCAATTGGGTATGTAAAGCATATATTACTAAACTGAAACAATATGTAATTCTTTACAGTGATACATAATGTGTCATTTGGTTTTCTTTAGATGACTTTTACATTTAACAGTCAACCGAGTCTAACATTCACCAAGCAGACTGCTTTTATCATGCCCAATGAACATTACAAATACCTTCTCTGTCTTTTAGAGACCAGTGAAATCTGGACTGAGCAAATAAGTGTTCAGTGGGTACTTTTTAAAGTGGGGAAAGCCAAGACCGGTAACAAAAAAAATTGATTTCTCTTCACTGTTCCCAATGTGGCCTGTGATAAAGTTCTGTCCCAACACGTTGGAGATGTTGACATCAAGGGAAGTTTCTTGTTAAATTCCTAAGTTAGAACATAGAACATAGAACAATGCAGCGCAGAACAGGCCCTTCGGCCCTCGATGTTGCGCCGACCTGTGAACTAATCTAAGCCCATCCCCCTACACTATCCCATCATCATCCATATGCTTATCCAAGGACTGTTTAAATGCCCCTAATGTGGCTGAGTTAACTACATTGGCAGGCAGGGCATTCCACGCCCTTACCACTCTCTGAGTAAAGAACCTGCCTCTGACATCTGTCTTAAATCTATCACCCCTCAATTTGCAGCTATGCCCCCTCGTACTAGCCGACGTCATCATCCTGGGAAAAAGACTCTCACTGTCCACCCTATCTAATCCTCTGATCATTTTGTATGTCTCTCTTAAATCCCCTCTTAGCCTTCTTCTCTCCAATGAGAACAGACCCAAGTCCCTCAGCATTTCCTCATAAGACCTTCGCTCCAGACCAGGCAACATCCTCGTAAATCTCCTCTGCACCTTTTCCAATGCTTCCACATCCTTCCTGTCATGGGGCAACCAGAACTGTACGCAATACTCCAAGTGAGGCCGCACTAGCGTTTTGTACAGTTGCAGCATGACATCACAGCTCCGGAACTCAATCCCTCTACCAATGAAACCTAACACACTGTATGCCTTCTTAACAGCACTATCAATTTGGATGGCAACTTTCAGGGATCTATGTACCTGGACACCAAGATCCCTCTGCACATCCTCGCTACCAAGAATCTTTCCATTGACCCAGTATTCTGCCTTCGTATTATTCTTCCCAAAGTGCATCACCTCACATTTATCTGCATTGAACTCCATTTGCCACCTTTCAGCCCAATTCTGCAGTTTATCCAAGTCTCCCTGCAACCTGCAACATTCTTCCACACTGTTCATCACTCCACCGACTTTAGTGTCATCTGCAAACTTACTAACCCATCCACCTATGTCTGCATCCACGTCATTTATGAAAATGACAAACAGCAGTGGTCCCAAAACAGATCCTTGTGGCACACCACTAGTAACCGGACTCCAGGCTGAATATTTTCCATCAACCACCACTCTTTGGCTTCTTTCAGAAAGCCAGTTTCTAATCCAAACTGCTGAATCTCCTTCAATCCCATGCCTCCGCATTTTCTCCAATAGCCTACCATGTGGAACCTTATCAAAGGCTTTACTGAAGTCCATGTACACCACATCAACTGCCCTACCCTCATCCACATGCTTGGTCACCTCAAAAAACTCAATGAGGTTTGTGAGACACGACCTGCCCTTGACGAATCCATGTTGACTATCTCCAATCAAATTGTTGCTTGCTGGATGATTATAAATCCTATCTCTTATAATCCTTTCCAAAACTTTTCCTGCAACAGATGTAAGGCTCACTGGTCTATAATTATCTGGGTCATCTCTACTGCCCTTCTTGAACAAGGGCACAACATTTGCAATCCTCCAGTCCTCTGGTACTAAACCTGTAGACAATGACGACTCAAAGATCAAGGCCAAAGGCTCCGCCATCTCCTCCCTCGCTTCCCAGAGAATCCTCGCAAAATCCCATCCGGCCCAGGGGATTTATCTACCTTCACACCTTTTAGGATTGATAACACCTCCTCCTTACTAACCTCAATCCTTTCAAGTCTAATAGCCCGTATCTCAGTCTTCTCCACTACAATATTCTCCTTTTCCCCGAGTGAAAACAGATGAGAAATATTTGTTTAGCACCTCTCCGATCTCCACAGGGTCCACACACAACTTCCTACTTCTGTCTTTGACTGGGCCTATTCTTACCCTAGTCATCCTTTTGTTCCCCACATACCTATAGAAAGCTTTAGGGTTCTCCTTAATTCTACCTGCTAATGACTGCTTATGTCCCCTCCTTGCTCTTCTTAACTCTTGGGTTTATCTGTGGAAGTGTGTACTCTTAATTACTGCTGGAAGCAGTCACCAGCATCACAGCGCTGCCATTGTCATCATGCATTTGTCATGCAAGTGAAATGGAGACCTGCTACCACACCCTTCCATCTGGGCTTAGGTCTTCTTCTTCTCTTCTCTTTCTCCCTGGCTGCCCTTTTCTCTCACTCTCTGCCTCTCTCTTCACCACCCTCCCCGCCCCTGACCAATCTCAGCATCCATGTAATATTGGGATCCAGTTGTTCCTTTTTTCTTCTCTTGATGTTCTGCATTATGTAGCAAGCCTGATTTCTTAATTGACGTGTTGATTCATCCTTGTGGTTTTCGCAATGTTTCTGCGATCAGAACTAATGCATTGTTTAATTTTCATTTCCATACTTCCATTTTCTGATATCATTTTCTTCAAGTCTTCCCTTGCAATCTTTACATATTCCCCTGGTTCTTTCTCATAGACTTAGACCAATAGGCCATTTGGTCTTTGCTCTACTAATATTAACATCCCCTGTTTTTCCACTACTTTTCTCCAGTTCTACAGACACTCAGTCATGTTCTCATCATCCCCACCATATCCCTGAATGTCATCTGCAAACATCATTGACTGTGACATTTTCTGTCTCGCTTGTTAAGATAGGATATCTGTGACAATCAGGAAGATGATGTGGCTTGATGTTAATCCTTGATGCAGTCCAACTTTGAAACTCTAATTTTCCTGATGCTGTTGCTTGTTCTTGGCTGTCACTCCTTTTATATAGGCTGTAATAGTCATACATACTTCTCTCAGACTCCATAAATTCTACCACATTACCAGACATCCTTCCTAGCTACTGGTCATGTACCTTCTCCAGATGGATGAATACCGTTTTCATAATGTGTTCAGCTTTCCTGATATTTCTGCATCATTTGCCACAATAATAATTGTTTTGGAAGTGCTAGGTCACGCAAAATACAAAAAGTTAGTTTGCATTAACCTTTTTTCAGTTTTATTTGTGTACGCTGAGAGTAAATATTAATGCATTTTAAACCAGACAAAAATTAACAGGAACTGAGATCAATTTTTTTAATTAAGGAAAACTGGCATTTATTTATTCAGGGAAAATCATATTTAACTAAATTGGTAAGAGATTTTTGATGAAATAATAGTGTCGATGAGAATCTTGCAGTGAATGAAGTGGACATAAATTTTCAAAAGGCATTTGTTATGGACAGGAATGAGACCCTTTGAATCCCTGTATTTCCTTGCCTTCTTTTCGTGAGCAGCATTGTTTAATTTTGAAAGACTGATCCATTTTTATGAAGTCAATTATTTTTAAAGCGATGCACAGCAGACACTTTGAGATTTAAACTGGGAATATTAATTATTTGTCAATGTCAATTGTACAGTAATCTTGAGTGACTTTTTCATAGGCAAGCACACACACGGGCGCACAAACATAGTTTTAAAAAAAAGTCTGTGAATATTAGAACTAAATGGTTTAATATTCAGTTCACTGAAGATCAGAATCCAAACGCCTAGAGTCAGGAGTTGTAGGATTTGTTCGGAATTGGTGATAATGCAACAAAATAGAACCATGGTTCCTAATAAGATTAGTGGATAGGATCATTTGACTTTTACAGGTTATGAAGATTCACTTGAGAAAGTGTGCTGATTGTTCAGCCTCTCTACTCCTGGGTTCACCGTAAAAGCCGATGATTTAATCAAAGTAACCAAATTCCCCAGTTCGCTTGCCAGATGAGTCAGGTTCATAGTAAACGCTAAGCAGGTTGCTGTACTTAACAAGAACTGCTAGTTATTACAAATAAATGAATTCTAATCATAAGAACTACTGTTTATTACAAATCAATGAATTCTAATCACAAGTAAGCAGCTATGGCTGCCCTAGTTAAAACTCTTAACCCCTTTAAAACTGCTGCATACCCAGGCAGACAAAAACAAACAAAAAACATTGCTGGTCTGGGTTTAGAGAAAAAAAAACTGAGAAGCTCAGCTCAGTAGCACCAGGGCTGATCAGATGGGAAGCAAAAAGAGCAAGTTCTTCTGTTCTTTTCCATATTTTTTCACTTTGAAGGAAGCAGAGGATAATTGTACAGAAAGTAACTTTTTTTTTCAGGCTGAAGGTATTTTTACTGCAAAGTGATAGAGGCACAGAACCTTTCCTTCCAGCAATCCACTTTGTTGTAAATTCCAAGCTATTCAGCTGCCTAGGAGCCAGTCAGAGTTGTTTTCAGACTGATGACATCTGGCATCCACAACAAGTTGTATTCGCACAGACTAGTTGGTGATCAGTGTCTAGCTGACTCTCACTGACCATAACCAAATGGATTCAAAATGGTGGATGGGAGTACATTGTGGTTGGAAGAGCTGCTCCCCTTTTTTTTTTTTTTGGAGCTGATTTTGTCAATTTTTTAACGGTAATTTCTGTTTCATAAACTGTTACTTTCTTTTTGGAACCTTGAAAAAGAATCAAAACAACGAAACTTGAATTGGGAGAAAAGAGAGAGCAGGAGACCGCGTGGGTGGTTGATCAGAAGAACTGATCTAGAGTTCAGAATCAGACCAGCAGTGAATTTTCACAGCTGACTGGCTGTGAAGGTACAA
Source organism: Ginglymostoma cirratum (assembly GCA_024137785.1). Lineage (NCBI taxonomy): Eukaryota > Metazoa > Chordata > Chondrichthyes > Orectolobiformes > Ginglymostomatidae > Ginglymostoma > Ginglymostoma cirratum. Next base: position 9,400,176 of record JAHRHZ010000097.1, read on the forward strand.
GCATCTGTGAACATCACAGTTCGGCCCAAGATAAATGAACAAACGGTGAAATTCATTGTTAGAACTACTTATAGGTGGGGATCAGCTAAATGTTTTCTTTAATTCTTTTAAAACATAAATCTTCAGTTATTTTGCTTTTGTGAATCTACAGTACTGAGTAGGGTGAGAGTTTTTAAAACATGTTTTATTGAGATCCCTCTCTTGATTAACTTTTTTAAAAAAAGTATGAAACATAGGTACTAAATTATCCTGGCGAAGTGTTTTTAGAACAGTAAGACTGTGTGCTATTTTCTGGTTCTGTAGATTGTAAAGGTACGGAGATGGCTGTTAAGAGTGATGTGCACTTCCTGTCGGATGTGGGAGATTAGGGAGAATTTCAATATTGCTGATTTATGTTTGCAGGAAGTATGTTTGGTTATAAATTTTGTGAAGGGTAGGTCATGCCTCACAAACCTTATTGAGTTCTTTGAGAAGATGACCAAACCGGTGGATGAGGGTAAAGCTGTTGATGTGGTGTATATGGATTTCAGTAAAGCGTTTGATAAGGTTCCCTACGGTAGGCTATTACAGAAAATACGGAGGCACGAGATTGAGGGTGATTTAGCGGTTTGGATCAGAAATTGGCTAGCTGGAAGAAGACAGAGTGGTGGTTGATGGGAAATGTTCATCCTGGAGTTCAGTTACTAGTGGTGTACCGCAGGGATCTGTTTTGGGGCCACTGCTGTTTGTCATTTTTATAAATGACCTGGATGAGGGCGTAGAAGGATGGGTTAGTAAAGTTGCGGATGACACTAAAGTCGGTGGAGTTGTGGATAGTGCGGAAGGATGTTGCAGGTTACAGAGGGACATAGATAAGCTGCATAGCTGGGCTGAGAGGTGGCAAATGGAGTTTAATGCGGAAAAGTGTGAGGTGATTCACTTTGGAAAGAGTAACAGGAATACAGAGTACTGGGCTAATGGTAAGATTCTTGGTAGTGTGGATGAGCAGAGAGATCTTGGTGTCCATGTGCATAGATCCCTGAAAGTTGCCACCCAGGTTGATAGGGTTGTTAAGAAGGCGTATGGTGTGTTAGGTTTTATTGGTAGAGGGATTGAGTTTCGGAGCCATGAGGTCATGTTGCAGCTGTACAAGACTCTGGTGCGGCCGCACTTGGAATATTGTGTGCAGTTCTGGTCGCCGCATTATAGGAAGGATGTGGAAGCATTGGAAAGAGTGCAGAGGAGATTTACTAGGATGTTGGCTGGTATGGAGGGAAGGTCTTATGAGGAAAGGCTGATGGACTTGAGGCTGTTTTCGTTAGAGAGAAGAAGGTTAAGAGGTAACTTAATAGATATACAAGATGATCAGAGGATTGGATAGGGTGGACAGTGAGAGCCTTTTTCCTTGGGTGGTGATGGCTAGCACGAGAGGACGTGGCTTTAAATTGAGGGGTGATAGACATAGGACAGATGTCAGAGGTAGATTCTTTACTCAGAGAGTAGTAAGGGCATGGAATGCCCTGCCTGCAACAGTAGTAGACTCGCCAACTTTAAGGGCATTTAAATGGTCATTGGATAAGCATATGGATGATAATCGAATAGTGTAGGTTAGATGAGCTTCAGATTGGTTTCACAGGTCGGCGCAACATCGAGGGCCGAAGGGCCTGTACTGCGCTGTAATGTTCTATGTTCTATGTTCTATCCTTCGGATCAAATGGATCAGTTTGAGTGGCAGTTAGAGGCAATGAGGAATTTACAGGGGATTCAAAGAGGTAGTGAGAAAAGAGATAACCCTGAGGCTGGTAAGGTTGAGAAAAGAAGCAAGTCAAACAGTCAAGGCAGGCAGGAGCAAGGCAGAGAATGAGGTAAGACTGATAAAATAAACTGCATTTATTTCAGTGCAAGAGGCCTGACAGGTAAGGCAGATGAACTCGGGGCACGGCTGGGAACATGGGACTGGGATATCATAGCGATTACAGAACTGTGGCTTAGGGATGGCAGCTTAATGTACCAGGGTGTAGATGCAATGGAAAGAGTAGAAAGGAGAGGGAGAGGAGTGGCATTTTGGTTAGGCATAACATTACGGCTGTACTTGAGGATATTCCGAGGAGGTGAAGGAAGTGAGAAATAAGAAAGGGATGATTACTTTACTGGACTGTACTATTGGCACCCCCCCTCCCCTATTGTCAGTGGGAATTTGAGAAGCAAACTGGTAAGGAAATCTGTTACCTGTAAGAATAATAGGATGGTAATGGCAGGGGATTTTAACTTTCCAAACATAGACTGGGACTGCCATTGTGCTAAGCGCTTGGATGGAGAGGAACTTAGGTGTACAAGAAAAATTTCTTACTCATTATGTGGATGTACCTAATAGAGAAAGAATAAAACTTAATCTTCTTTTGGGAAATAAAGCAGCTCAGATGACTTAGATGTCAGTTGAGGAGCACTTTGGAGCCAGTGATCATAATTCTATTAGTTTTAAAATAGTTATGGAAAAGGATTCTGGGTAATCCAAGGTGGAGGATGGGAAAAAATTGTTTTTTGAGGTATTTTCAGTTTTGGAGCTGATTTCTTTGAAATCTAGGAGCAATAATTACTGTCCTATTGCTATTGCATTGCTTTGGAACTTGGTGGGGTGGAGGAGGGGAAGAGGAGATCAAAACATTGGCACTTGCAAAGGAGGAAAAAAGAGAAAAGCAGTGACCATGTGGGAAAAACGAATAATACAGCACAGGAACAGGCCCTTCACTTACAGGATCCGTATCCCTCCAATCCCTTCCTATTCATGTATTCGTCCTGGCGTTTCTTGAATGCTGCTATAGTGTCTGTTTCCACCACTGCCTCTGGCAGTGTGTTCCAGGCATTTTACCACCCTTTGTGTGAAAAACTTGCCTTGCATATTTCTTTTAAACTTCCCCTCCCCTGTCCCCTTCAACCTGACTCCTCTACCCTGCAGAAAAAGCCTCATACTTTCCACTCTGTCCATGCCATTCACAATCTTTTAAACTTCTATCATGACGCCCCTCAACCTTCTGCGTTCTAGTGAAAACAAACCCAGTCTATCCAACCTTTCTTTGTAGCTGAAATTCCCACACTAGGTAACATCCTGGTAAACCTTTTCTGAATCCTCTCCAAAGCATCCAAACTGTTCTGGTTGCGTGGTGACCAGAACTGTACGCAATATTCCAAGTGCGGTCTAACCAAAGTTCTATAAAGCTGCAGCGTAGCTTCTTTATCCATATGATCAATGCCCCTTCCAATGAAGGCGAGCATGCCCATAAGCCTTTTCTTAACTGCAGTCTCCACTAGTGCTGCCACCTTCAGTGATCTGTGGACCTGCACACCCGATCCCTCTGCATTTCAATACTTGTAAGGGTTCTGCCGTTCACTGCATAATTCCCACCTGTTCTTGACCTTTCAAAATGCATCACCTCACATTAATATGGATTAAACTCCATCTGCCATTTTTCTGCTGATGCCTCAAACTGATCTATATCCTGCTGTATCCTCTGACAGTCCTCCTATTGGCAACACCACCAATCTTGGTATCGTCTGCAAACATAGTAATTAGACCAGCTATGTTTTCCTCCAGATCATTTATGTCGACCACGAATAGCAGAGATTCCAGGACTGATCCCTGTGGAGCACCACTAGTAACAATCCTCCAATCCGAAAAGCATCGTTCCGTTGCTACCCTTTGTCTTCTATGACTAAGCCAGTTCTGTACTCATCTTGTCAGCTCACTCCTAATGCCTTGTGACTTCAGCTTTTGAACCATTTTGCCATGGGGGACCTTGTCAGAGGCTTTACGGAAGTCCGTGTGGACAACAACAACGGCTTTTCCCTCATCAATCACCTTCGTCAGCAGCTCAAAAACCCAATCATGTTAATGAAGCATGACCTCACAAAACCATGCTGTCTATCACTAATAAGTCCGTTTGCTTCTAAATGCATGTAGATCTTGTTCCTGAGTATCTTTTCCAATAATTTCCCTACCATCAACGTGAGATTCACAGGCTTGTAACTTCCTGGATTATCCCTGCTACCCTCCTTGAACAGTGCGACAACATTGGCTTTTCTCCGGTCCTCTGGGACCTCACCTGTGGCCAAAGAGGATACAAGGATGTTTGTCAGTGCTTCAGCAATTTGTTCTCTTGCATCCCACAATGTTCTGGGATAGATCCCATCAGAACCCGGGGACTTATCTGTCTTCATACTCTTCACGATGTACAACACTTGTTCTTTTTTAATAGCAACTTGGCTTAGAGATTCAGCATTGCCTTCCCTGAGATCCTCCTCCAACAATTCTTCCTCTTTGATGAATACCAACAGACAATATTCATTTAGGACCTCACCTACCTCTTCTGGCTCCACAACTAGATTACTTCTTTTGTCTTTGAGTAGGCCAGCCCTTTCCTTGGCCACCCTCTTGCTTTTTATATGCGTATAAAAAACCTCGGTGTTCTCCTTATCTTTTTGTCAGTCCCCATCTTTCTAGACATTACATATGCTTTCCTTTTCAAATAATGAATCAAACGGAGAAATAAACCTGCGCAGCTGTCTGACCCAACAGAGATCCGATACAGCTGACTGCCTTTGCTGTTTGGTTTCTTAGACTGAGTTCGTCTAAGAAAAATGAACAGATGGTGAAATTCACAATTGATCCTGGAGAAACCTGTGGTGGAGAGCTCACCTGAGGTGAGCAGCTAAGTGGCTAGTTTTTAAAAGTGTAACCTTACTGTTTTTTTTTATTTTTGCAAATCTGCATTAGTGAATAAAGTGCATTCTTTTTTTGCTTTGTTTTTTTGAGATCTGTTTCTTGATCAAAATTTAAAAATATTAAACATAGGTACTAAGTTAGCCTGGAGCAGTGTTTTTAAAGTAATAAGACTAGGCTATTTTCTGGATCTGTAGATTGTTAAGGTCAAAGATGGCTTTTAGTGGAGGGATGTGCTGTTCCTGTCAGATGTGGAAGATGAGGGAGAGTTTCTACGATACCGATGATTATGTCTGCAGGAAGTGAGTTTGGTTGAAGAATCCTATCCGATTGCATGGATTGGTTGGAGTGGCAGTTGGAGGCAATGAGAAATTTACAGGAGCTTGTAGGTGTGGTGGATGGCAGTTTCAGGAAGGGAGAAAAACTGCAGATACAGCTGAGTAGAAGGGTTATGTCCCTGAAAGGTATGGGGGTAGTCAGGTAGTGCAGGAGTCTCTTGTAGTTACCCCATCTCAAACAAGTACGCTGTTTCGGAAAGTGTAGGGGGCAATGCATTCTTTGGGGAATGTAGCACGGCCAACCAGGCTTCTGGTACCGAGACTGGCTCTACTGTAATGAGGGGTATGTCGGGTTCCAAGCAATCCAATATGATAGGGGACTCTCTAGTCAGAGGCACGGACAGACGTTTCTGTGGCCAACAATGAGACATCGGAGAATGGTGCGTTGCCTCCCTGGTGCCAGGATCAAAGATATCTCTGAGAGGATGCAGAATATTTTCAAAGGGGAGAGGTTCAGCTGGAGGTTGTTGTTCACATTTGAACTGATGACATATAAAGAGAAAAGGATGAGATTCTGAGGAGACAATGTAGGAAGTTAGGTAGGAATTTAAAAAACTAAAGGGTATTAATATCTGGAATACTTCTGGTGCAACGAGCTAGTGAGGGTTGGAATAGGAGGACAGAGCAGATGAATGCGTGGCTGAGGAGCCTGTGCAGAGGAGAAGGATTCACATTTTTGGATCACTTTTTTGGGGTGGAAGCGACCTGTATAAGATGGATGGGTTGCCCCTGAATTTGAAGGGGACTAATAAACTGGCAGGGAGTTTTGCGAGAGCCACTCGGGAGGATGTCAACTCGTTTGGGTGGGTGGCGGGCAAAGAGTGGTGAGGACCCAGGGGCATTTTGAAAAAGGAGCAAGTCAATCAGTTAGGGCAGGCAGAAACAATGCAGAGGACGAGGTAGGACTATTAAATTAAGCTGCATTTATTTTAATGCAAGAGGCCTAACAGATAAGGCAGATGGACTGAAGAGCATGGCTGGGAGCATGGGACTGGGATATCATAGTGATTATAGAGATGTGGCTCAGGGATGAACAAGACTGTCAGCTTAATGTTCCTGAGTATAGATGTTATAGGAAGGATAGAAACGGGGGCAAGAGAGAAGGGGGAGTGGTGTTTTTGATTAGGGATAACATTGCAGCTGTAATTAGGGAGAGTATTCCTGGCCATATGTACAAGGAAGTTATTTGGATGGAACTGAGAAATAAGAAAGGGATGATCGCCCTTGTTGGGCTTGTACTATAGACCTCTCCAGTAGTCATTAGGAAATTGAGAAACGAATTTGTAAGGAGATCTCAGTTATCTGTAAGAATAATAAGGTGGTTACGGTAAAGGATTTTAGCTTTCAAACATAGACTGGGACTGCTGTAGTGTTTCGGGCTTGGATGGAGAGGAATTTGTTGTGTGTACAAGAACATTTTCTTTTTCACTCTGTGTATACACCTAGGAGACAAGGTGCAAAACTTAACCTGCTGTTGGGAAATAAGGGTGGGGGGGCGCAAGTGACTGAGGTGTCAGTGGAGGAGCATTTTGTGGTCGGTGACCATAATTCTATTAGTTTTAAAATAGTGATGGAAAAGGATAGACCCAACCTTAAGTTCACCTGGACCATCTCTAACACCTCTCTCACCTTCCTGGACCTCTCTGTCTCCATCTCAGGCAACCACCTCGAAACCGATATCCATTTCAAGCCCACCGACTCCCACAGCTACCTAGAATACACCTCCTCCCACCCACCCTCCTGCAAAAATGCCATCCCCTATTCCCAATTCCTTCGCCTCTGCCGCATCTACTCCCAGGATGAGGCATTCCACTCCCGTACATCTCAGATGTCCTCGTTCTTCAAGGACCGCAACTTTCCCCCGCAGTGGTCGAGAACGCCCTGGACCATGTCTCCCGCAATTCATCCCTCACACCCCGTCCCTGCAATAACAACCAAAAAAGAATCCCCCTCGTCCTCACGTACCACCCCACCAACCTCCGGATCCAACGCATCATCCTCTGAAACTTCCACCATCTGCAATCTGAACCCACCACCAAAGACATTTTTCCCTCCCCACCCTTGTCTGCTTTCCGGAGGGACCACTCTCTCCGTGGCTCCATTGTCCGCTCCACACTCCCCTCCAGCCCCACCACACCCGGCACTTTTCCCTGCAACCGCAGGAAGTGCTACACCTGCCCCTACACCTCCAACCTCACCCCCATCCCAGGCCCCAAGATGACTTTCCACATCAAGCAGATGTTCACCTGCACATCTGCTAATGTGGTATACTGCATCTGCTGTACCCATTGTGGCCTCCTCTACATCGGGGAAACCAGACGGAGGCTTGGGGACTGCTTTGCAGAACACCTACGCTTGGTTCGCAATAAACAACTGCACCTCCCAGTCGCGAACCATTTCAACTGCCCCTCCCATTCCTTAGACGACATGTCCAGCCTGGACCTCCCAAAGTTGCCACCCAAAGTTTGCAGGAACAGCAACTCATATTCTGCTTGGGAACCCTGCAGCCCAATGGTATCACTGTGGACTTTACAAGCTTCAAAATGTCCCCTCCCCCTCTTGTAACCCAAAACCAGCCCAGCTCGTCCCCGCCTCCCTAACCTTTTCTTCCTCTCATCTATCCCCTCCTCCCACCTCAAGCCGCACCCCCATTTCCTACCTACTAATCTCATCCCGCCCCCTTGACCTGTCCGTCCTCCCTGGACTGACCTATCTCCTCCCTACCTCCCCACCTCCCCATCTACACTCACCTTTACTGGCTCCATCCCCGCCCCTTTGACTTGTCTGTCTCGTCTCCACCTATCCTCTCCTCTATCCGCCTCCCTCTCTCCCTATTTATTTCAGAACCCTCTTCCCATCCCCCATTTCTGATGAAGGGTCTAGGCCCAAAACGTCAAGCTTTCCTGCTCCGATGATGCTGCTTGGCCTGTTGTGTTCATCCAGCTCTACACCTTGTTATCTAGGTGGTGGTGTAGGGTTGCTTTTCAGACTGGAGGCCTGTGACCAGCGGTGTGCCTCAAAGATCAGTGCTGGGCCCACTGCTTGACGTTATTTGTACAAATTATTTCAATGTGAACCTTGGAGGTATGGTTTGTATGTTTGCAGATGACACCAAAATCGGAGGTGTAGTGGACAGTAAAGAAGGTTACCTTGGAGTACAATGGGATTTTGATCAGATGGGCTAATGGGTGAAAGAGTGGCAAATGGAATTTAATTTAAATAAATGTGAGGTGCTGCATTTTGGAAAGGCAAATAAGGACAGGACTTATGTACTTAATGGTAAGGTCTTGGGGAGTGTTGCTGAACAAAGAGACTTTGGAGTGCAGATTCATTGTTCTTGAAAGTGGAGTCCAAAGTAGACAGGATATTGAAGGCAGCATTTGGTTTGCTTGCCTTTATTGGTCAGTGCATTGAGTATAGGAGTTGGGAGGTCATGTTGTAGCTGGGTACAACATTGTTTATTTTGGAATGTTGCATCCAGTTCTGGTCTCCCTCTGGTCTGTTTTCGTGCTTTACATCCCTGTCACTCTTTGACTCTGTGTGAAGCAGCAGTATAAATACAACTGCAGTGACTGGTTTTCGAAAGTGCAGCAATTCCTCCCACAAACATTGTTTTTTTTAAAAAAGTCTTTTTCCCATCTCAGTCCACAATCAAACGTAATAAGAATAAGATTGTACAATCTTTCCAAGGTGAATTCAAGTTAAAATGACTTTTAAGGAAATTTTAACTTCCAGCTTGGTTGTTGATTCAGATAGACGTTTTACTATTTTCATAAATGCATGTCACAACAAATTACTATATTGTACCACATACTACATGTTACAATGGGGGTCTGCTGCTTTTTTTAAAATGATGTTAAAATGGATTGGTTCTAAGGTCAAAAAAGTATTGTTGCAGCTATTAAAACTCTAAAGATGCTTCAATCACTTATGCTGCCCCTCTGTGACTAATGGATGGTCGTTAATGAGCTATTCATGTGAACAAAAAAGTTTCCACCTCACTGGTTAAACCATTGAGCACCCCTTAGGAGATAGTTGCTTTTAGCACCTCTGTAAACACAGGGAGTTTCAAGATGCTCCTTTTGTTATTAAGTGTGCCTGAGACCAGGAGGCTGAGCCTCTTTGTCACGATGTATTGAAGGATGTCCAGCCAAAACAGGTGAGAAATTCTACAAGTATGTCCCTCCGTGTCTCTGTGCGAGGCTTCCAGAATTTATATGATCTGCTGTGACAGCCATTTTAAAATTCAGACAACTATTCGCAAATAAAAGGAAAAGGATTTTTCATAGATTTTTATATTCCCCATCTCCATGGAAGGTTCACATTTGATAAAATGTTGTCTTAAAATGTTTACCAGAAAAATTGGAACCTGTGGAATAAAAGGGACAGTGGAAGCATGGATATGAAGCTAATTGAGTGATAAAGAACCGTCACTTTCCGTTTTCTTATGGACTGATGAATGGTAGAACAATGGCAGATGGAATTTAATCCTGATAATTGCAAGGTGATGCATTTTGGGAGGTCTAATAAGGAAAGGATGTACACAGTGAATGGTGAGTTAGCCTTAGGGAGTATTGAGGTTCAAAGAGACCTTGTTGAACAAGTCCATAGATTCCTGAAGGTGTCAGCGCATGTGGACAGGATGGTGAAGAAGGCATATGGGATGCTTGCCTTCATTAACCAGGGTACAGAATAAAGGAGCAAGAAAATCTTGTTGCAGCTTTATAAAGCATAGGTTAGGTCACAGATGGAATGTTGCGTGCAGCTCAGTTACCACACTATCAAAAGGATTTGATTGCACTGGAGAGGGTGCAGAGGAGATTCACCAGGATGTTGCCTGGGATGAAAAATCTCAGTTATGAGGAGAGACTGGAATAGCTGTATTTGTTTTCAGCTAAGGTGGCAGAGGAGGGATCAGATTGAAGTATACAATTTATGAGAGGCATAGACAGTAGGTAGTGAGAATCTTTTCCTTGTGGCAGATGTGTTTAAAACCAGAGGGCATAGGTTTAAGAGAAGGGGCAAGTAGTTTAGAGGTAATCAGAGAATTCTCTTCATTCAGAGTGTAATAGATATATGGAATAGAATATGGAATATAATAGATATATGTCAGAGAGTGTGGTGGAGGCAGGGACTCTCACAACATTTAACAAGCTGAGGACTTAGGAAAAAAAGACGGGCAGGGTAGTCTATTGACCAGATACCAAGTGGGATTAGTGTAGTTTGGTATTCTTTGGTGACATCGACATGGTTGACTGAAGAGCCTGTTTGTATGCTGTATGAATCTATATACAGGAATTCAACAAAACTTGGCATTGTAACCACTATTTTCATTGATTCATAGTAATGAAGCGAGATGTGGGTATTTCAAAACTTACAGGATGGTATAAAACTTGATGGTGTTATGAACTAAGAGGGCATAGGCTGATGGAAGGTGGAAATGTGGCAAATGAAATTTACTGCAGAGAAGTTGGTGGAAGAACAAGAGGAACTAATATGAAATGATGGGCAAAGTTCTAAACGGGATGTAAAAGCAGAGGAAACTGCGAGTATATGTGTAATATTATTGAAAGTTTCAGGGTAGTTTGGAAAAGATATGAGGAGACCTTGGATTTTATAAACAGAGGCACAAAATGAAAAAGTAAAGATGTTTGTCATTAACCTTTAAAGACCATTGGCTGGATTTTCCGAGGAATAACGTTCTCAGGCAGATTGTCACTCGGGTGCTTCAGTTTTACAGAGTGGGTAAGAGGTCTTGATTCTGGAATTGGGTGTCTGGTCAGGGTCTGTGGGGTGTAGGAAGTCTTGAGGTGGTGTAACTTTGGGTGTGTGAGGTGATTGTAGGTGATTAGTTACATCTATCTCATGATGACTATTTTATTTAGTTGTCTAACTTTTCCAAAGTAGCTCTTTTACTTAACTTTTTGGAAATGTCTGAGTACTCTGAATTAAGTGGTTGCTTTCAGAGGGTTCCAGGAGTAGAGAAATTATGCAGCAGAATCTCCGACTTCCTGGGCAATTCAGCTGTAACCTGCTTGGGGTTTCTGCAGAGTCCCATGCGCGCTGGAATAACAGCTGGCTGGTCATTGGAAAATTAGGGCCATAGACTTGACTTCAATTGGTTTATTGTGTCCGGATCTGGGTATCACTTTTTATGGAGGATGTATGTATTTGAGAGGATATGGACAAGGTTTACTGAATGGTTTGAGAATAGGACACTTGAATCATGATGTGAAGCTATAAAGTTTCAACTTTTGCAAAGGAGAAGAGGCTTCACAAATCTATTCACGTAACTCAAGTCTCCCATTTTCAAAAACATTTAGTAACCCTATATGCACAGGGAAAATGTTTTCATATTATTGGAAGGATTAAGAAGCAGTAGGTACTGATTTAAGGTGATTGGAGAAAGAGCCAAAGATAACATGCAGTGAATGGTTAGGATTTGAAGTTCATGTCCTGGTACTGAGGTAAATGAAATCTGGAAATTGTGCAGAATGTTCTGAACTCCTAGGGCAGCTCTTCTTCATTGTATACCTCTGCCACTAATCAACAAAGTTTTCAGTTAGGTAAATAATTTGTTCATTCAAATTCTGCACTGATCCTGTGAATCTGCATTGTTAGTCCAGCAACAATACCCATTATGCCATTAACTCCTCTAAAGGCTGCCTTTGGAGAAGAGAGAGATCAGGCATTGACTAGGAATATTCGCACAATGTGGAAAGACGGAAGCAACAAATCAGAACTCCAGACACAAGATTTACATTTAATGGGATAAAGAAAAAGTAACTCTAAGAGAGGCCAGGTCAACAATATAATTTAGAACCAGGCTCAATATTGAAGATTCAGAAGGGAGATGATCGTAAAATCATTACTGCTCAGAAAGAGGCCATTCAGCCCATTTTCCTGCCCCATTTCTATTACTTTTTGCCAATCTCCTTTTCTCTATATTGCAGCACACTATTTCTTTGCAAATAATCATCCAATACCTTCTCGAGTGCCTCCATTTGAACTGCCTCCACCACATTTCCAGGCAATACATTCCATACCCTAGCTATTTGTGTGAAAAAGATTTTTTTTCCTGTCACTCTCTTGCTTTGTTTGCACATTGCTTTAAATCTATTCTCTTTCATTCTTGTTCCCTTTTACGAAAGGGTACAGTTTCCCCCTGCCTACTTTATTCAGCCCCCTCATTCTGAAAACCTCTATCAGATCTCCTGTAAGGCCCTGCCTCTCCAAAGATAGAAGTTTCTCATTCCTTGAACCATTCTTGTTTGCTTCTGCACACTCGAACAGAATCTCATCTTCCCTATGATGTGGTACTCACAACCATACACAATATTCAGCTGAGGTTTAAGTGCCTTGTGCCAAATTCAACGTGATGCCCCTGTTTTTCTACTCTATGCCTTTGTTCATAAAGCCATAGAGTCACAGAGTAATACAGCATGGAAACAGGCCCTTGAGCCCAAACTGGTCCATGCTGATCATGGTGCCCACTCAGCTAGTTCTAATTGCTCGCATTTGGTCCGAATCTCTCTCAAACTCTTCCCATCCATACACCTATCCAAATGTTTCTCGAATGTTGCTATTGGACCTGCCTCAACCGCTTTCTCTGGCAGTCCATTCTATATATGCACCACTCAATATGTGAAGAAGTTGTCCCTAGGGTCCTCCTTAAATCTTTGCCCTCTTACCTTTAACCTATGCCCTCAATTTTCAATTCCCCATCCCTGAAAAAGACTATATGCATTCATCCTATCTATGCCCCTCATGATTTTATACACCTCAACAAGGTCACCCCTCATTCTACTTGTTCCAAGGAATAAAGTCCTATCCTGGCCAACCTCTCCCTGTAACTCAGGCCTACTAGTCCTGGTAACATCCTTGTAATTCTTCTTTGCACACTTTCCAGTTTAACAATGTCTTTCCTATAACAGAGTGACCAAAACAGTACACAATACTTGCAAGTGTAGCCTCTCCAACAACTTGTACAACTGTAACATAATGTCCTAACCCCTGTACTCAATGCCTCGATAGATGAAGGCCAGCATGTGTTAGCACCTTTGGTGCCTTCTTCACCACCCTGTCGACCTGTGACGCTGCTTTCAATGAGCTCTGTACTTGTACTTCTAGGTTCCTTTGTCCACAATCCACCTCAGGACCTTACCATTTACTATATAATACCTACCTTGCTTTGACTTTCCAAAGTGCAACACCTCACATTTATCTGTATTGAATTGCATTTGTCAATCCTCAGCCTACATCCCCATCTGATCAAGATCCCTGTGTAATTTTTGATGACCTTCGCAATCAACGATACCTCCTAATTTTGTATCATCTGCAAACTTACTAATTATGCCTTGTATATTCACATCCTGATCATTTATGTAAATAACAAATAATAAAGGTCCCAGCACCGACTCCTGTGGCACACCACTAGTCACAGGCCCCCAGTCCTGGAAACAACCTTCAACCATCTCCCTCTGCTTCCCTACCATTGAGCCAATTTTGAATCCAATCAGCTAGCTCTCCTGGATCCTATACAACCTAATTTTCATGACTAGCCTGCCATGTGGGACCTTGTCAAAGGCCTTACTAAAGTCCATATAGACAACATCTACAGCCCTATCCTCATCTATCCTCTTGGTTACGTCTTCAAAAAACTCTAAAAGATTTGCCAGACGTGACTTCCTGCGCACAAATCCACGCTGACTATCCCTAATCGGACCTTGACTATCCAAATGTTAGTTGATCCTGTCCCTCAGCATCCTCTCCAACAACTTACCTACCAGTGATATCAGGCTCACTGGCCTGTAGTTCCCTGGCTTGTCTTTGCTACTTTTCTTAAACAATGGAACAACATTAGCCATCCGCCAGTCTTCCAGAACTTCACCAGTGGCTAAAGATGAAGGAAAAATTTCTGCAAGGGCCTCTGCAATTTCTTTCCTCGCCTCCCCCAATGTCCGAGGGTGGACTCGATCAGGAACAGGGGATATATCCACCTTAATGCACTTTAAGGGTGCAAATACCTCCTCTCTGGTAATATGTATGTGGCCCAAAGCACCCCCGTTTGTTTCCCTTATTTCCTTAGCATCCATGATTCTCACCTCAGAAAACACTGAGGAGAAATAGTCATTAAAAATCGCCCCATCTCTTGTTCTCTCCTGAGCCACCCTTCTAATCTTTATATAACTATAGAACCTCTTGGGATTATCTTTAACCTTATCTGCTAGATCCATTTCCTATCCTCTTTTTGCTGTTCTGATTTCCCTCTTCAGTGTGCTCCTGTACTTGTTATAGTCATCTAGGGATTCACTTGAGCCCAACAGCTTAAACCCAATGTGTGCCTCCTTCTTTTTCCTGACCAGAGCCTCAATACTCCTCATCAGCCAGGGATCCCTGAACCTGCCAACTTTTCCTCACACCCTAACAGGGACATACTGCTAGATCTCTGCTAGTTCCTGCCTAATGGCCCCAAAACTGGCCCTGCCCCAAGTCAGCACCTTAACCTGTGGACCTGTCCCTTCTTTTTCATAACTATGTTAAAACTAGTATATTGTATTCTCTATTAACTGCTCTGTCCATCTTTTCTATCACCTTCAGTGAATTGTACATATGTACACCCAGGTCCTTAAGCTCTTACACCCCCTTTAGAATTGTACCCTTTATTTTACATTGTCTTTCAATGTTCTTCTGACTAAAGTACATCACTTCACACGTATCTGTATTGAATCTCATCTGCACTTCTGCACCCACTCTCCCAACTCATCATTGTCCTTCTGGAATTTCACATTGTCTTCCTCACAGTTGACAGTCTGCACACCAAGGTCCAGATTGTCAAATATATATCAAGAAAGGCAAGGGTCCCCATACCTGGGGATGCCCGGGGAACTCCACTTCAAACCTTTCTCCAGTTAAAAACAAACTACTAACCATTACCCTGATTTCTGAAGAGGGATCCAGACCTGAAACATCAGCTTTCCTGCTCCTCTGAAGCTGCCTGGCCTGCTGTGTTCATCCAGCTCCACACCTTGTTATCTCAGACTCCAGCATCGGCAGCTCCTACTATCTCTGAACCATTGATAAAAGGTACTGCAGATGCTGGAGAATCCGAGACAACAAGGTGCGGGGCTGGACAAACACAGCAGGCCAAGCAGCATCACAGGAGCAGGAAAGCTTGATGTCTCGGGCCTAGACCCTTCATCAGAAAAAATGGGAAGTCAAATTTACTAACTTGCTTGAGTTTTTTGAAGAGGTAACAGAAAAAAAAATCAACGAGGGGAACAATGTTAATATCATTCATAAGGATTCCCAGAAGGCTTTTGATATAGTGCCTCACAACAGATTTGTGAGAAAAGTTACAAGTCATGGTATAAAAGGGACAATAGTTGGGACAAAAAATTTTTTCTGATGAAGGGTCTAGGCCCGAAACGTCAAGCTTTCCTGCTGCTGTGATGCTGCTTGGCCTGCTGTGTTCGTCCAGCCCCGCACCTTGTTATCTCTGAACCATTACTGTTTCCTATCACTCAGCCAATTTTGTATCTGTGTAGGGGAGGCAATGGCCTAATAGTATTATCGCTGGACTGTTAATCCAGAGAACCAGATAATGTACTAGGGAGCTGGGTTCAAATCCCGCCATGGCAGATGGTGGAATTTGAATTCAACAAAATATCTGGAATTAAGAATCTAATGATGACCATGAATCCGTCGTTGATTGTTGCAAAAACCCAGCTGGTTTACTAATGTCTAATTTACTAACTTAAGGGCAGCACGGTGGCACAGTGGTTAGCACTGCTGCCTCACAGCACCAGGGACCTGGGTGCAATTCCAGCCTCGGGTGACTGTGTGGAGTTTGCACATTCTCCCCGTGTCTGCGTGGGTTTCCTCTGGGTGCTCCGGTTTCCTCCCACAGTCCAAAGATGTGCAGGCTAGCTGGATTGGCCATGCTAAATTTCCCATAGTGTTCAGGGATGTGTAGATTAGGTGGGTTATAGGGGGATGGGTCTGGGTGGGTGCTCTGAGGGTGGGTGTGGACTTGTTGGGCCGAAAGGCCTGTTTCCACACTGTAGGGGTTCTAATGCCCTTTAGGGAGGGAAACTGCTGTCCTTACCTGGTCTGGCCTACATGTGACTCCAGACCCACAGCAACATAGTTGATTCTGAGCTGCTCTCTGTGCAATTAGGGATGGGCAATAAATGCTGCCTAGCCAGCGATGCCCTCATCCTATTAATGAATATAAGAAAACTATTGTCCCTTTTATACCATGACTTGTAACTTTCCTCACAAGTCTGTTGTGAGGCACTATATCAAAAGCCTTCTGGGACTCCTTATGAATGATATTAACATTGTTCCCCTTGTTGATTTTTTTTTTCTGTTACCTCTTCAAAAAACTCAAGCAAGTTAGTAAATTTGATTTCCCATTTAAAAATCCGTGCAGGCACTTCGTAATCAACTGGCATTTTCCCATGTGGTTACTAATTCTATCCCAAATAATTGTTTCTCGAAGTTTCCCCACCACAGAAGTTAATCTAATTTATCTGTAATTGCTGGGATTATCCTTGCAAGCTTCCTTGAATAAGGCTATAATATTTGCAGTTCTGTAGTCTTTCTGATACCTGCCTATATCCAGGGAAAACTGAAAGATTTTGGCCAGTGCCCTTGCAATATCAACTGTCACTTCCTTCACAATGCTTCTCAACCTGTCCAGTCCTTGTGTCTTATCAACTTGAAGTGCCAGCAATCTATCCCACACCTTTTCTTTTATTAATTTTGAGCTGCTGTAGTGACACAGTTTCCTCCTTTTTCCTCCTGCCCATGGTCTAGGCAGCATCCTTCTCTTTTGTAAAGACAGAAGTGAAACAAAAAACTGGGGTGAAAGGATAAGGCCTTGCAGTTTATTCTTGGTCACGGGGAAGCTTCTAGAAATAATAATTTTGAAACAGAATTCATTGTTGAATTCAAACTTGGTTAAATATTGGTTAATTAACATATACAGGCATGTCTTTGTTCAGGGCAAACAATTTTCACCTAACTTACTGGACATTTTTGTTGAGATTGCAAGAATAA
Organism: Ginglymostoma cirratum; assembly: GCA_024137785.1. Classification (NCBI taxonomy): domain Eukaryota; kingdom Metazoa; phylum Chordata; class Chondrichthyes; order Orectolobiformes; family Ginglymostomatidae; genus Ginglymostoma; species Ginglymostoma cirratum. Next base: position 9,417,273 of record JAHRHZ010000097.1, read on the forward strand.
TGCTGTTGATGTACACTGACTTCCACAGGCATTTGTTAAAGTGCCAGGTAATAAACTTGTGGGCAAAATTATAACTTATAGAATAAAAGAAGCTGTAGCAATTGGATGTTAAATTAGCTCAGTGACAGTAGGCAGAATTTTTTTTTCCTCCGATTGGTGGAAGGTTTGTGGTGGAGGATTTGGAACTTGGACCTTAGCTCTTCCTGATGTATATTAATGACCTAAACATTGGTGTACAAGGTACAGTTTCAAAATGTGCAGATGATGCGAAATTTGGAAGCATTGTGAACAATGATTCATTTTGGTAGAAAGGATGTGGACAGACAATGTAAAATAAAAGGTACAATTGTAAAATGGGTGCAGTAGCAGAGGGAAATGAGTGCACATGTTCAAAAATTATTGAAATGGGCAGAACTGGTTGAAGCACACAACAACCTAGACTTTATTAATGGAGAATTGAGTCTAAAATTCAGGAAATACTTAACTCGGCTGGACACTAGTTCAACCACAACTCAAATATTGTGTTTAATTCTGGATGCCACATTTTAGAAAAGAAACAAAAGCATAACAAGATGCAGAAAAGATTCATTAGTGTTTTTTCAGGACTACAGTTATGTGGATAGATTAGAGAAATTGGGGCTGTTCTTTTTGGAGAAAAGAAGGTTGATACTTGATTTAACAGAAATCATGGAGTCTGGACAAGTAAGTAGGGAAACTTTCCATTGTGGAAAGAATTGAGATCCAGAGGGCGCAGGTACAAGAATGCAATGCCCGAGTGTGTGGTGGGAGTAGGTTGAGTTGAAGCATTCAGAAGAGAATTGGAAGGAAGAGACAATCTGAAAAAGGAAGAACTTGAATGGCTCCGGTGAGAAGGTGAAAGAGTAGCAAAAAGAGTGGTGGGTGTGTGGAATGTGCTGCTGGCAGTCGTAGTGGACTCAGATACTTTAGAGACTTTTAAACGACTCTTGGATAGGCACATGGAGGATCGTAAAATGTAGGGTATGCAGGGTAGATTGACCTTAATAGAATAATAGGTTGGCACAACATCGTGGGCTGAAGGGCCTGTACTGTTCTGTGTTCTGTGTTCTGTAAGACAGTTAATTCCTATGTTGAACTAATGGAGCTATGATAGTCCAAATGGCCTCCTCCTGTGTTTCGGATAGCATTCGGTAGATGTAGATTCAGTTGGACTTTGAAAAGTAATTTGGATAATTTCAGTGACCTTTCAGCAGGAGATCATTTTGGAAACAGTGATCACAACCCCTTAAATTTTAACATAGCGAATAAAGATAGTACCTTGCAGGAAGGTACTATATTGGGGGAATGCAAATTACGTCAGTATTAGACAGGCGCTAGCGAATGTTAATGGGGGGTGTTGTTGTCACATTTGACATGTGGGAGTTATTGAAAGACCGACTGATCAGAGTTCAGGACTGGCATGTTCCAGTAAGGAGGAACACAAGGATGGCAAGGTAAGGGACCCTTGGATAACAAGGGAAGCTGTGAATTTAATCAAAAGGTAAAAAGAAGCATATATAAGGTTTAGGAAGCTAAATTCTGACATAACCCATGCAGAAAATAAAGAAAGCAAGCAAGAACTCAAGCAAATAATTAGGAGAGCAAAAAGGGGCCATGAAATGACCTTGACAAATAGAGTTAAAGAGAATTATAAGGTATTCTATGCATATATTAAATAAAGAGAATAACCAAGAAGAAGGTAGAACTGCTCAGGATAAAGGGGAAAACCATGTGCTTGGAGGCAGGGGATGTGGGTGAGATCTTAAATGAGTATTTTGCATTAGTATTCTTCTGGGAGAAGGATAAGGAGGATAGTGAGATTTGTGTGGAGCATGCTAATACGCTAGAGTATTTTGAGATTGAGAGACTCAACACCACTACTTTCTTGAAGAGCATTTAAGGTGGATGAGTCCCCTGGGCCCGATGGTATCTGCCCCAAGTTGTTGAGAGAGGCAAAAGAGGAGATTGTTGGGTCCTTGACCAAGACCTTTGTATCCTTGCTAGCCATTGGCGAGGTCTTAAAGGACTGGCGTGTAGCTAATGTTGTTCCTCTGTTGAAGAAGGGAAATCGGGATAATCCAGGAAACTGTAGACCAGTGAATCTCTCATCGGTGTTTGGGAAGCTATTGGAGAGAATTCTTCGAGATAGGATGTACATGCATTTGCAAAAGCATTGCCTAATTAGGGCCAGTCAGCATGGCTTTTGTGCAGGGCAGGTCATGTCTTACTAACTTGATTGAATTTTTCAAGGAGGTGATGAAGATGATCGATGAGAGTAGAGCAGTGGATGTTGTCTACATGGATTTTAGTAAGGCTTTTGACAAGGTCTGTCCTGGTAGGCTCATCCAGAAGATTAAGAAGCATGGGATCCACAGTGACTGAGCTGCTTGGATTCAGAATTGGCCGCCCCATAGAAGGCAAAGAGTAGTGGCAGAAGGGTGACTAGTGGTGTTCCGCTGGGATCCATACTGGGACCTCTGCTGGTTGTTATTATATATAAATGACTTGGATGAAAATGCAGATGTGTGGGTTAACAAGTTTGCAGATGATACAACGATTGGTGGAGTTGTGGATAGTGTAGGAGGTTGTCAAAGGTTACAGCGGGATATAGATCAGTTGCAGATGTGGGTAGAGAAATTGCAGATGGAGTTCAATCCGTGTATGTTTGAGGTGCTGCTGTTTGGTAGATCAAATGTTAAGGCAAAGTATGCAGTTAATGGCAGGACCCTGAACACCATTGATGTACAGAGGGATCTTGGGGTTCAAGTCCACAGCTCCATGAAAGGGGCCACGCAAGTGGATAGGGTGGTAAAGAAAGTGTATGGCATGCTGGCCTTTATTGGTCGGGGGATTGAGTACAAGAGTCAGGATGTCATGTTGCAGCTTTATAAGACTTTGGTTCGGCAATGGTTAGAGTATTGCGTTAAATCGTAGTCACCACACTACAGGAAGGATGTGGAGGTTTTGGAGAGGGTGCAGGATGCTGCCCTGGAGTAGAGGGTATGAGTTATAAGGAGAGAAAAGCCCCGGAGTGTTTTCTCTGGAGCAGCAGAGGCTGAGGGGAGACTTGATTGAGTCTGTAAAATTGAGAAGCATGGATAGGGTTGACGGTCAGAATCTTTTTGCCAGTGTTGAAATGTCTAGTAGTAGGGTTTTTATAGTGGGGGGGGGGGGGGGCCCGCGGGGGAAGTTCAAAGGAGATGTGAGGGGCAAGTTTTTTTTTTAAACAGTATGGTAGTTGACTGGAACGTACTGCCAGGGGTGCTGGTGGAGGCAGATACAATAGCGGCATTTAAGGGACTTTTAGATAGGCACGTGAATATGCAAGGAATGGAGGGAGACAGATCAAGGGCAAGCAGAAGGAATTAGTTTAATTTGGTCAGAGATAATAGGTACTGCAGATGCTGGAGAATCCGAGATAACAAGGTGTGGAGCTGGATGAACACAGCAGGCCAAGCAGCATCATAGGAGCAGGAAAGTTTGATGTTTCGGGCCTAGTTCCAGTTTAATTTGGTGTCGTGTTCAGCATAACGTCATTAGCCGAAGAGCCAATTCCTGTGCTGTACATTTATATGTTCTAATAATTTAAAGAAATAACTTGGCAAATCATATTGCAGTTGTATAGACTTTTAGTTAGGCCACATTTGGAATATTGCGTAAAGTTCTCGTCACTGCATTACCAGAAGGATATGGAAGAGTACAGAAAAGGTTTACCGGTATACCTACCTTGACTCAGCCTTCTCCCCCCGGTTCAATCCCTACCCACGTACATCCATGATTCCTCTGATGCCTTAGGCCATTTTCAAAACTTCCAGTTTACCGGTTCCAGCCACCCCTTCTTTACCATGGACCTGCAACCCCTTTACATGTCCATTCCCCACAAGGAGGGTCTTAGGGCTCTCCGCTTCTTCCTGGAACAAAGACCTGAACTATCCCCACCCACCACCACCGTCCTCCGCTCGGCCAAGCTTGTCCTCCCCCTCAACAACTTCTCTTTCAACACCTCTCATTTTCTTCAGGTAAGAGGGGTTGCCATGTGTACCCGCATGGGCCCTAGTTATGCCTGTTTCTTCATGGGTATATGGAACATTCCTTGTTCCAGTCCTATTCCGGCCCCCACCCACAACTCTTTCTCCAATACATTGATGATGTCATCGGTGTTACTTCCCTCTCTCGTCTGGAATTGGAAAACTTCATCAATTTCGCCCCCAATTTCCACCCTGCCCTCACTTTCACCTGGTCTATCTGACTCCTCCCTTCTCTTCCTCGACATTTCTGTTTCCATTTCTGGGGATAGACTGGCCACTAATATCCACTACAAACCCACTGACTCCCACAGCTACCTGGACTATACATCCGCACACCCCACTTCTAGTAGAGATTCTATCCCATTCTCTCAGTTCCTCCGTCTCTGTCGCATATGTTCAGATGAAGCCAACTTCAACAAGGAAGCCTCCGAAATGTCCACGTTTCTTCCTCAACCAAGGATTCCTCAGGTCCGTTGTCGACAGGGCCCTCAACCAGGTCCGGCCCATCTCCCGCACTTCCGCTCTCACCCCTTCGCTTCCCTCCCGCAACAGCGTTAGGGTACCCCTTATCCTCACCTACCATCCCACCACCATCCACATCCAGAAAATCATCAGATGCCATTTCCGCCACCTTCAGTGAGATACCACCACCAGACACGTATTCCCGTCCCCTCTCTTGCCAGCCTTTCGCAGGGACTGTTCCCTCTGGGACACCCTGGTCCACACTTCCTTCACCCCCAACGCCACCCCACAGCCCTCCGGCACCTTCCCCTGTAACCGAGGAAGGTGCAACACCTGCCCATTTATCTCCTCCCTCCCCAGTATCCGAGGACCCAAACATACCTTCCAGGTGAAGCAACACTTCATCCGCACTTCCCAGAACCTAGCCTACTGCTCACAGTGTGGTCTCCTCTACACTGGGGAAACGAAGCTTGGCGACGGTTTCGCAAAACATCGATGTTCTGCTTGCAAAAAGACCCTGAACGACCTGTTGCCTGCCAATTTAACGCATCACCCTGTTCCCTGGCCAAGATCTCTGTATCTGGCTTGCTGCAGTGCTCCAGTGAAGCCCAATGCAAGCTGGAGGAACAACACCTCATTTTCCGCTTGGGGAACCTACAGCTCTCTGGACTCAATATTGAGTTCAATAATTTTAGGGCCTAAACTCTCCCATGTCCCAGCCCCTTACCCCACACACCAGGCCTTGTTACCACATAGCCTGCCATTACACACCCCCGGTTGTTAGTCACTAACAGTCCGCATTAACAACCCTCCCAGCCCGATTGTTAGCAACTCCTTTGTCTGTCCAACTGTCTTTCTCTCTCTTTGGGCTCTATCCTATCGTTTACTCCTTACTCCACCCACCTCCCTATTTTCTGCATATAAACTGACGTTTTCCCAGCCACCATCAGATCTGAGGAAGGGTCACCGGACCTGAAACGTTAACTGTTTTTTCCTTAACAAATGCTGCCAGACCTGCTGAGTTTTTCCAGCAACTTTGTTTTTGTTACCGGGATACTGCTTTGTTTGGAAGATATTAGGTAAGAGGAGAGGTTGGACAAACTTTGTTTTTACTTGAACATCAAAGTCTAAGGGACGACGTAGGGGACATGAATAGAACGGATAGTCAGAATATTTTTCCCAGGGTAGACATGTCAATTACTAGGGGACATTGATTTAAGGTAAAAGGGGGTAAGTTTAAAGGAGATGTAAGCGAATTTTTTTTAACGCAAAGGGTGTTAAGTGCCTGGAATGTGCCACCAAAGAAAGTGGTAGGAGTAGATGCAACAGCAGCATTTAAGAGATATCTTGACAGATGCATGAATCAGCAGACCATAGAGGAATACTGACCGTATACAGATTAAAGGACTTTAGTTTAGAAAGGTGTCATGTGGGGTTGCAGGCTTGGTGGGCCTGAAGGCCTGTTCTTCTGCTGTACTGTTCTTTGTTTACATGGTTTTCAGGGTTATTAGCAAGAGGCAGCGCAATGAGTTGAGCTGTGCTGCTCTTGCAGAGAGCTGACAGATCTGGTGGCTGAATGGAATCCTCCAATACTGTTACTCCAATAATTGTTACTCCAATAACTGTACTTCCAATACTCCAATCATTCTATGATTCTTAAATACAGCAATAATTCCAGTGCTGCAGAGGAGTAGTATGTCTTTTTGAACCATTTGGCTTTAGCAGTTCAGTGACACACCAAGTCACGTTGGTCTTAGCTGTGTGGCATTTTCTCCATCCTGTTTGATGGCACTTGAGATTAATTTATCTTAATAATGTGCTACTTGGCAACCGTTTCTGTTGAAAGGGATCTGTATGCATTTCCAAGGAAGTTGCATTAGAAATTATGTATTTTGAACATATGTTGCCTAGTTTGTAGGGAGGACATTCCAGTGATCTTGTTTGTTAAAGTGAAAAATATTAACTTAATTACAATAACCCATTTTATGGCCTTTTTCATACACCGGTTGGTCTGAATAAGTCTTAATCCTTAATTAGATAAAATGTTATTTGTACTTTAAATTGTTAAAACAACTTTGAAAAACAGCATGCGTGAAATTTACTCTAGCTTATTTTCTGGATTACTTCTTTGTATTTTATATTTGTACTATATGGCACAAAATATTTACACCATCTATTTTTGTACTGTTAATTTTTCTTTGGAATCGTGGTCATTAATCATTTCTTGATGATGCCTGTCAATTCAGAGTGCGTACTGTGAACAGAGCAGAATGCAGCAATCCTTATACTAAACGCATTATACATTGCTATTTAATAATCATTTAAGACAATAAAAATATTGAGGACATGTTGATGGCTTGTTTGAATTACATTGAGAAACTACTGTGTAATCAAAATGGAGCTGTGAAAGCAAAAGTCTAATACAGTTAAGTGTGCTTTTTGCATTGCTGCTATCCAGCTTGTGTGGGCAGAACATGAGAATTAAACTGGCCAAGAGTGAAAAGCATGCGACCATTCTCCATACACATACTAAATACTTCACATTGAGATGTTTGGCAAAAAAAAGCCTAGAGTAGAACCCAAAGTAGGACAGCTTTTGGGCAACCTGGGTAAACAAACTGGTGCCATAGATAGTCCTTTGGGGTAGTCTTATATTAGGACTGCCTGTTTTGCCTATCCTTGCAGGCTGGAGAGGGCAAGCCAGATTTGCTAAATGTTGTTACATCACAGGAGATGTCAGTTTCAGGTGATAGTTCCCTCTCAATTGGTATAATAAGTAGTTGCTGCAGGCTGCTTCTGATAATGAGAGAAACCGTCAAAGTCATTGCCCCCTATTAAAGTCAGGCAGTCTTTGACTATTAAGTCTGCTGATTTATGCAGACTTATGTTCCGTTGGCTTTCCTGGGTGGTTAAAGCTTAGTGCCTCAGCTCAAGTGGATGGAATCCATTGAACCTGGCAAATGAACACAACAAATAAAATTAAAGAATTTATTGAGTTTTCAATTGGCAAGTTAGAATGTCAGGATGTGTGTTTGGGGCCAGCAGACGACTGGTAGCTGATTGCAGCTGTTTTGCGTTATCAATCAATCAACACAGGACTTGGTGGGCTGAACCTTGACCGTTTCCCCAGTGGAGACCAGACTTTGAGCAGATCACTGTAAGAAGATCAATTATACATTCATCTATCAGGCTGTGGGTCAGAAGAAATGTGTGAGCATGCTGTTTGAGAGTAGTGAACTCTTCATAGCGAAGCTGACATCTTGCTTATATGCTTGCTTTGAACTCTTTCTGTTACCAGATGAGTATGTCAGAAAGAGACAAAGGAGTTGGAGAGTTAAGGCAGTTAGTGCAAACCAGACCAGAAAGAAAACACTGTGTCAGAAGAGGCACAGTGGAATCCTTGAGGAAAAAAAGAAAATCACTTTCTGGAAGAAGTCCGAATTCTACTTTGCATAAAAGGAGGAAGAAACTCTTTGCCTTGTGCAAGCTCACTAAAAAGGTCTAGAGTCTGGAAAGCTGTGTAACTAGCTTGGAAATACTAAAGTGCGGGGCGTTAATCCAGAAGTGGTCCAACCAGGGTTTTTTCATTGGTCAGTTTAAAAAAGAACGGAGGAAAGTCAACTGATCAAGACTGTCATGACTCGAGGGAGATAGGATAATCGAAAGCAAAAACAAAGTTGCTGGTAAAGCTCAGCAGGTCTGGCAGCATCTGTGAAGGAATAATACAGAGTTAACATTTCGGGTCTGGTGACCCTTCCTCAGAACTCAGTCGTATGGATTGTGTCTTGCAAGCTTACCTCTTGGAGGAGGTTGCTCAATAATGGCATACATTGAGTTCCTGACTTCAGCAGTAGAAATTTATGATTTATTAAGAGGCAGAGGAATGATAGAATCACCAACATATGTTTGTGAGGAATATGAAGAGAAATAGCAAGAAGTTTTATAAGTAAATTAGATAAGTAACTGAATGTAGTTAAAGAAGCGGTGCATGCATTTGTAATGTTTGAAGATCCTTGTATTTGGGGTTAATTGGAATGGTAGCAATGTATCATTAAATAGAAATACCTTTATTTATAAAAATAGTGCACTAAAATATTGCCTGTTCCCTTATCTATGACCAAATGATCATTATAAATCTCTATATACGCACAATGGAGCTGCTTGATTAGATTATCATGTTTCAGGACCTTTCAAAAACACTTTACAGCAAATGGGTTACTTCACAGGTGTAGCCAGGTTGTGTTGCAGCAAATATGGCAGGCAGATTGCATGTGGTGGATTTTCATAAATTAGAAATAAATGATTGACTGAAGTAATCAGTTTTTGGTGGTGTTGACTGAAAGTTGGGTTTGGTCAACACATCAGGATACCTGAACAAAAATCTGTGGATGCTGGAAATCTGAAACAAAAACAGAAATATGTGGAAAAACTCAGTAGGTCTGGCAGCATTTATGGAGTGAAAGCAGAGTTAATGTTTCAGGTCTAGTGATGAGTCTACTTGTTTTTTTACCATGACATCTCCCTGCTGTTCTGCAAATAATATCATGGAAACTTTTGCATTCACTTCAACTGACAAATGAGATCTCCATTTAATTTTCACCTGAAAAATCATACCTCCAGTAATTCAGCTCTGAAACATTAGCCTGTGAAATGTGCTTACATCTATAGTGTGGCTGAGGTTCAAACACCACATTACCCCTCTCGTTATCAGAGGTGAGAATTCAACAAACTAATACAGGAAGACAAAAGTAGATTTACAAGACTAACAGTTAAGAACATGGAAGAGCCGCAGCTGGAGATGGATATCTAAATGAAAGTAAATGTGACTACATGTAGAAAGACAGCAGAGTGAAATCGTATGCAGTGCAGAATAGTGAAGAAGATTGGACTGGAGATCCCCAGGCGATGTACTGTAGGGCACCAAAAGTTTCATGTGGGTATTACGTATTTGATAAAAGATAAACCAGGAAATGATGGACTTTGTTCCGAAATATTCTGGAATAAATATGGGATGAATTTGATGAATAAAGCCCAATCTGGAAGAGTCTATGTGGAACTGTTAAGGGCAGATGTACTTGACTAAATAATTGAATTTTTTTTTAGGAAATTAGAACTGGAAAAGTAAAGGGCTAATTGTTGTATTTGTATGAATATTCCGATCTTGATAAGTTTGGAAAATTAATAGTACGTGGTATTCAAGGCAATACAGCTGCATTGGTTGAGAGACGAGTAGGAGACTGAAAGCCAGGAGGAGAGTATTGTCTTTTTTTGAACTCGCAAAATTGTGTTGGAATCTCTTGTTTTCGAGTTGTATAATAATTTGGATAGAAGCACTTGAAAATGAAATTAACTAAACAAAAACAAGCTGGAAGGTGTCATAGGTACAGAAGAAAAATTTGAAGAAAAAGCAAAGGATGTAAAGAAGTCAATGGAGAAAGCATGTAAATTGAGTTCAAAGCAAAAACTGTGATGGATATGTTGTAAAAATAACTGCAAGAGCAAATCTGCTTTAAATGGCAAGTATTTAGCTGGTAATCTAGCCACTGTCATTGTGTACTTATAAAGATATCGGTAATGATTAACTGACCATGTACAAGACTATAAGCAGTTTTAGTGCTTTAAATGGAAGTTATTTGCTTTTTAACAAAGTAATACTGAAAATTGATGCATTTGGGATTAACGAAATGGTGGCAATGCAAGGGGCTTTCAAGTTAAAAGAGCAAAGAGGATAGAAATGTTGACGTACCTTTAAACGTGGGAGCACAGTTAGATATTGCAGTTGAGAGATGCTAGTTTTATAAATGGGGCATTGATTATAAAAGCAAGAAAATGATATTCCAGAGATAGTAGGAACTGCTGATGCTGGAGTCTGAGAATAACAAGGTGTAGAGCTGGATGAAAACAGCAGGCCAGGCAGCATCAGAGGAGCAGGAAAGCTGACGTTTCGGGTCTGGACCCTTCTTCAGAAATGGCAGAGGGGAAGGGGACTCTGAAATAAATAGAGAGAGGGGGAGGCGATGATCGAAGGTGGACAGAGGAGCAGATAAGTGGAGAGAAGGCGGACAGGTCGTGGAGGCGGGGATGAAGCCAGTAAAGGAGAGTGTAGGTAGGCGAGTTGGGATGGGGGTTGGTCAGTGAGGAGGGAGGGGCGGG